>BPTQ01000009.1:250007258-250357766 GCA_019973895.1 Chrysanthemum seticuspe
GCTTGTCTAGTAGGGCTGCTATTGGCTTGTATCTTGTCCCATTTTCTGTTATAACTAACAACCCAGTGAATTGATCTCTTTTTCATAAGCTCTTTCTAAGCTCCACAGTGGACCCCACAGTGTGAGCTTTGGCGTTTTGGATAGCTCACCAACTCAGCTTGATACCCAAGTCTTTATTTTGAGCTTTGGAGCTTATTTACCTAGCTTATTTTAGTCTGCAAAATGTCCTCAGGACTGTTTGGTTTCTCAGTTTGAGATTAGTGCTTATTTACTTATAAATAGCTTATCAGCATTTGTAATTGATCTTTTTAGTTTCATTTCATTTCATATAGCTGGTTTGCATCTTATTTGAGCTTCTGTTTCAGCTAGTTAGCTTGTTTGAGCTTATTTCATAAAAATAAGCTCATTAAGCCAACTGTTGGCTAATAAGCTCCTCAAACAGCTTATTTCAAGTTTGTAAAATTTTTGTGTTCATTAAAGTTTCATATAATCAGTAGTAAAGTAGTTTTCAAAAAGAAAATCCAGAAAAAGTCCAATTAAAAATCAGTGATAGTGTTTATTTAAGATTTTCTAGCTTTTTGATTTTTCTTTCTAGCTTATTAATAAGCAAATCTTGTTTTTATACTTTTGTTAGCTTTCTGTTATCATATAGTAATTTTAGAAAAAGTTTCATAAATTTCTGAATCTGTTTAGTATTTATTATAATTATAAATAGTTATAAGTAGTAATTAATTAGTAATAAATAATTAAAAAGCATAAAAAATATCTTTTCAGTTTTAAAATTAGTTTTATAATATTTTAGATTTTTCCAAGTTAAAATTTTATTTTTCTAGGTTTATTTTCTATTTTCTAGTAATTAAGTGTATTATAAATAGTAATTAATTAATAATAAATAGATAAAAAGTGTGAAAAATATATTTTTAGTTTTAAAATAAGTTTTATAGTATTTTAGATTTTTCTGAATCATAATTTGATTTTTCTAGATTTATTTCCTATTTTATAATATTTTAGGTTATTAATAAATAGTTAAAAATAGTTTTTAATTAATAATAATTAGAAAAAAATAGTCATAAAAATAATTTTCTTTTTCCAATAATTTTATTTTATTATTAGGATTCCAAAAGTATAATTTTTATATTTTTAGGACTTTTATTTCTTAAAACTCACGTTTTATTTTATACGTAGACGTAATTTTATTTTAAACGTAAGTTTTAAGTTGTAGGTTTTAAACGTTCATCGACTTTAAAAATAGTGATAGCGTTTATTTAATAGATTTTATCTTTTATTTCTTTTAATTTGCATTTAAGTCGCTTTAATTTGCAAATCTTTTCTTTAGGTAATTTTCCATCAATATCCTTATTGATCGCTATCTTTAGTGATCATTCTACCATCTGATCAAGTGTTTATACACCAATTCATCCTCCGTGGGACTTAACGACCCAGGAATTCCCTATATTCCTCTGATCTTAAATTGCATTTGTGTTTAAGCTGTTTTAAGTCTGTTAAACTTGACGGTTTTGCACCAGATCAAATTTTGGCGCCGCTGCCGGGGAGGCTGTAAGCGTGTTTCTAGCATTATCAGACCCGTACTTGCACATATACCACAGTTTGTAAAAAGTTTTCTGTAAAGTTTATATAAACCAAAAAGTTCATTAACACTTTTCCTAAAGTGTTAAAAACCCAAAAACAATATAAAACAACAAAACAATCGTAACGTTTTCTATCTTGTATTTTCTTTTAAGGTGATTCTTAAAGAAATACGATTTGGTTAAACAAGACGATACCAAAAATATTTTCCAAAAGTTTTTAAACCCCTTTGCACAAATCATTACCTACGTCTTTTCAGTGGTACTTAATATACATAAAAATCAACCACCGCAAATCAAGGCAGTGCACTACCTAACTGGGGGTGCGACCATAATAAGTTCCCGAACTTCAGATTTAAAACTTGCCTTTGTGTCACTTGTGATTTGGTGTACCTTTTTCAAAGAAGCCAGTTCATTTGTGATTATTGGTTAAGTTCACTTGTGTTTTGCCTCATTTGTTTTGAAAATTGATTTTTTATACTTAGTGCATGCGCACTCGTTCTTCCAGTTCTACAAGTCCACTTTCAGAACTTGGAAAGATTCCTCGCAGACGTAGAGGACGTTCAGCTCCTTCAGCCGTGACTGAGGAACGTCTACCACCACCACCACCTGTCGAAATGGCAGAAGACAAACCCATGAATGAGCTTCTCCAAGCACCCATCGAGGGTTACGGAGATGCCATTGTTGTCCCAGCCATTGTGGCTGATACTTTCGAGCTCAAAACAGGGTTGCTTAATCTGGTAACCCAAAGCCAATTCTATGGTTTTGAGCGGGATGATCCTCATGCACACATTCGGTGGTTCAATAAAATTGCATCAACCATCAAGTACAAGAATGTCCCACACGAAGCTATCAAACTTCTTCTATTCCCATTTTCTCTAGAGGGACAAGCCCGGAATTGGCTTGAGAAACAACCCCCTCGTTCCATTGAGACATGGGAGGATCTAGTTACCAAGTTTGTTAACGAGTTCTATCCTCCATCCAGAACCACAAGTCTTAAAAATGAGATAATGAAATTTTCTCAGAGATTTGATGAATCATTCGGGGAGGCATGGGATCGTTACAAAGAATTGCTCCGCAAGTGTCCACATCATGGTTTTACCGAATTAATGCAAATGGATACTTTCTACAATGGTCTGAGACAAGCTGACCAAGACTCTCTGAATGCCTCCGCGGGAGGTAATTTCCTTAGCAAAACCACCAAAGAAGCCTTACAAATCATTGAAAACAAGTCCCAGGTCCGTCCTTTCCGCACTAAGACATATCAAACTCAGTCTAATGCTGGACCTTCTACTTCATCTCCTGTGAGTACATCTAGCACCGATGCTAAGATTGATAAACTCACAGATATTGTTCAGGCTTTGGTTCTTGCTAACCAAAAGAAAGTCACTTTCACTCAAACACCATCACATGGTGAAGTGAAGAAAGTTGAAGTTTGTGTTACTTGTGGTGGTCCTCATGCATACTACAACTGTACTGCCACTGATGGTAGTCCGTTTGAAGCAAATGCTATAGCCGGTACTTCAAATCAAGGAGGTAATCAATACCGTCCTCAGAATGATCCAAGCTACCGTGCTAACACTTATCAGGCACCACCCGGTTTTAACCAGAATCCTAACCGGAATCAGAATCAACCTAGAATGAACCAAGGTTATCAAAACCAAGGTAATTTCTATCCTGGACCCAATCAAGGTTTCCAACAACAAGGGAACCTTCATCAAAACAATTTTAATCGAGGGAATCAATTTCATGGGAATGTGAATCCTAATCAAGGGAATTTTCAACAACAAGGTCATAATCAAAACATCCGACCTCAAAATTTCCCTCCTAATCCACCTCCCGTCATTACTCCTCTAGGACCATCATCTGATGAGTTACTGAAGCAGTTCAAGAAATCCCAAGATGAGATGAACAGATTGTTGGTCAGTCAGATCGCTGATCTCAAGAAGTCTTTAAATGATCAACCCTCGGGCTCAGGAAAACTTCCGAGCAACACGATCGCTAACCCGAGGGGCGATGCTAAGGCGATCACGACCAGAAGTGGTGTTTCATACAATGGACCCGCTATTCCTACTACCTCTTCTTCTTCTCCTCCAAAGGTAGTGGAAAGTGAAACTCTGACTCACAATGGACCTACGACTCCAATGCCCCCTCCTCCTGTGGCAATGAGTCAAGTTACCAAGGCGACAAAGGACAAGGAACTTCCTATTGATAATGGAAATACCACACACGTCCTACCTTCGGTAGTCCAACCTCAAGTTGTCCAGAAACCCAAGTCTAATCCAGGAGTTGTTTTTGAACCACCTGTAGCTCCCGTTGAAAATACCAAATCCAAATCTTCTATTCCTTATCCATCACGTTTGAATGAGCAAAAGCTCCGTGAAAAAGCTAGTCATCAAATGGACAAATTTTTCCAAATTTTCCAAGAGTTACATTTTGACATAAGCTTTGCGGATGCTATCATGCTGATGCCCAAGTTTGCATCAACTCTCAAACACATGTTAAGCAACAAGGAAAAGCTGTTTGAAATGGCTAAAACTCCTCTCAACGAGAACTGCTCTGCAGTTATCCTGAAGAAGCTTCCAGAAAAGCTTGGAGATCCTGGAAAATTTCTCTTACCTTGTGTATTTCCAGGAATGGTTGAATGCTTTGCCCTAGCAGATCTTGGTGCAAGCATTAATCTTATGCCATATTCAGTATGGAAGAAACTTTCTCTTCCGGAACTCACTCCTACATGCATGACTCTCGAGCTTGCAGATCGTACAATATCCCGTCCTCTTGGCATTGCCGAGGACGTATTTGTGAAAGTAGGAAAGTTCCATTTTCCAGCTGACTTCGTGGTTGTTGATTTTGATGCCGATCATCGGGTTCCTCTAATTGTTGGTCGAGGATTCCTGAGAACGGGCCGTGCTCTCATAGATGTATTTGAGCAAGAAATCACATTACGTGTTGGTAATGAAGCTGTCACTTTTAACCTTGATCAAACTTCGAGGTACTCCGCAAACTATGATTCTGAGTCGGTTAACCGAATAGATATCATTGATGTTGCTTCAGAAGAGTACTCTCAAGAAGTTCTTGGTTATAATCATAATTCTTCGAGTGATAATCTCACTCATTCATCTCAACCTATCATCGCCAATTCTACTCCTTCTCTCACACCATTTGAGGAAAGTGACTTCATCTTAGAAGAGATTGAAGCATACTTATCCAGTGATTCTGTTCCATGGGAAATTGATCACGCTCCAATTGACATTGAGGGGGACATACTTCTCATTGAGAAGTTGCTTAATGATGATCCATCATCCACCCCTCACTCTAGTGATTCAATTCCTAATGAGATTAATCAAAATGAGATTAATCTGGAGGGAGATTTTCTTCTTGAGAAGTTGTTAAATCATGACATTTTTTCTCCACTCCCTCCCATCAAACTTCATAACAAGGAAGTCAAGTCAGTTGAGAAGACTGAAGAATTTCCTGAGGTTGAGCTTAAGGACTTACCACCTCATCTCGAGTATGCATTTCTTGAAGGTGATGATAAATTACCAGTCATTATTGCTAGAGATTTGAGTAAAGATGAAAAAGCTGCTCTCATAAAAATCTTGAAGTCACACAAGCAAGCAATTGCTTGGAAACTCTCCGACATCAAAGGTATTAACCCTGAGTTTTGTACTCATAAAATCTTGATGGAGGATGACTTTAAGCCAGCAGTTCAACATCAGAGAGGAGTAAATCCAAAAATCCATGATGTTATCAAACAGGAGGTTATCAAACTTCTTGATGCAGGATTGATTTACCCTATCTCAGACAGTCCTTGGGTTAGCCCAATTCATTGTGTTCCGAAAAAGGGTGGCATAACTGTTGTCACAAATGAAGATAACGAGTTAATTCCAACTCGTCTGGTTACGGGATGGCGTGTTTGCATTGACTATCGTAAGTTGAATGACGCCACTCGTAAAGACCATTTTCCTCTACCCTTTATGGACCAAATGCTTGAGAGATTAGCAGGAAATGAATACTATTGTTTCCTTGATGGTTTCTCGGGGTACTTTCAGATTCCCATTGATCCAAAGGATCAAGATAAAACCACATTCACCTGCCCATACGGAACTTTTGCCTATAGACGTATGCCTTTTGGCTTATGTAATGCTCCTGGCACGTTCCAACGATGTATGATGGCCATTTTCCACGACATGATCGGGGAAACAATGGAGGTGTTTATGGATGACTTTTCGGTCATTGGGGATTCGTTTCAAACATGTCTCTCCCACTTAGATAAAATGCTCAAAAGGTGTGAAGACACCAATCTTTGTCTAAACTGGGAGAAAAGTCACTTTATGGTCAAAGAAGGCATAGTCCTTGGCCATAAAATTTCAAAGAACGGGATTGAGGTGGATAGAGCAAAAGTCGATGTTATTGCTAAACTATCTCATCCTACTACCGTCAAAGGTATTAGGAGTTTTTTAGGTCATGCCGGTTTCTATCGTAGATTCATTCAAGATTTTTCTAAAATCGCCCGGCCAATGACCCATCTTCTTGAAAAGGATGCTCCTTTTATCTTCTCACCCGAGTGCATCGTAGCTTTTGAAACATTGAAGAAAAAGCTTACTGAAGCACCCATTCTCGTTGCTCCCGACTGGGATTTACCTTTTGAGCTTATGTGCGATGCAAGTGATTTTGCTATCGGCGCAGTCTTAGGGCAACGTAGAAACAAGCATTTTCAGCCAATTCACTACGCAAGCAAAACTATGACTGAGGCTCAAACTCATTACACCACCACAGAAAAAGAGCTATTAGCCGTGGTGTATGCATTTGAAAAGTTTCGGCCGTATTTAATCTTGACCAAATGTGTAGTGTATACGGATCACTCGGCTCTTAAATATCTCTTTGCAAAACAAGATGCAAAGCCGAGATTGCTCCGTTGGGTTCTCCTCCTCCAAGAATTTGATATCATCATACGTGATAAAAAAGGAGCTGAGAACTTGGCTGCTGATCATCTGTCCCGATTAGAGAACCCTCACCAAGATGTTTTCGAGAAAAAGGATATTAATGAAACATTTCCTCTCGAGACACTCAATGCGGTTTCTTTTCGTGGAAACTCTTCTACCCCATGGTTTGCTGACTTTGCAAATTACCATGCGGGTAACTTCATTGTGAAAGGGATGTCGACCCAGCAGAAGAACAAATTCTTCAAGGATGTTAAACACTATTTCTGGGACGACCCTTTCTTATTCAAAATCTGTGCGGATCAAGTCATCCGACGGTGTGTTTATGGACAAGAAGCTCTTGACATTCTCAAAGCTTGCCATGCTGGACCCACCGGGGGCCATCATAGTCCAAACTACACCGCGAAAAAGGTGTTTGATTCCGGGTTTTATTGGCCCACAATCTATAAGGATGCCCACGAATTTGTCAAAGCCTGTGACGCTTGTCAACGTCATGGTAATATCTCTCAAAGGAATGAAATGCCACAAAATGCCATTCAAGTTTGTGAGATATTTGACATCTGGGGTATTGATTTTATGGGGCCATTTCCATCTTCTCGTGGTAACAAGTACATACTCGTGGCTGTTGACTATTTGTCAAAATGGGTTGAAGCAAAAGCTTTACCTACAAATGATGCCCGAGTAGTTGTGAAATTTTTGAAAGCTCTCTTTGCCAGGTTTGGAACTCCTCGTGCAATAATCAGTGATCGTGGTACACATTTTTGTAATGACCAATTTGATCGTGTCATGCAAAAGTATGGTGTTACCCACCGTCTATCTACTGCATACCACCCCCAAACAAGTGGGTAGGTGGAAGTTTCAAACCGTGGTATTAAAAGAATACTTGAAAGGACAGTAGGTGAAAATCGTGCATCCTGGTCGGATAAACTGGATGACGCACTCTGGGCTTTTCGTACAGCTTACAAAACACCAATTGGGTGTACTCCATACAAGCTAGTGTACGGAAAAGCATGTCATCTTCCGATTGAACTAGAGCACAAGGCTTACTGGGCCTTAAAACATGCAAACTTCGATATACAGACAGCCGGCAATCACAGAAAAGTTCAAATGAATGAACTAAATGAACTTCGTGATCAAGCTTATGAGAACTCTTTAATCTATAAGCAAAAGACAAAGAAGATTCATGACTCTAAAATTAAGAACCGCGTTTTCAACGTTGGTGATCGAGTCCTTCTGTTCAACTCTAGATTGAAGATTTTCTCGGGAAAGCTTAAATCCCGCTGGTCTGGTCCATTTACTATCACTAAGGTTTATCCTTATGGCACCATTGAGTTATCTCAGCCTGATGGTCCTAATTTTAAAGTAAATGGTCATCGAGTTAAGCATTACTTTGGAGAGGACATTCCCCCTGTGGTTGTCCCGGATTTACAAACATTCTCCATGAACCAATGAATGCGGGGATCGAGTCAAGCTAGTGACTCGGGAATCAAAAATAGTAGCACACATCATATGGATTTTCATCCATATTTCTGTTTTCTTATCCCCTTTCTACCACCCTAGTGTGGGGGAGTTTTTCCCACACTGTTGTATATATCAATCTATTAAAAAAAAAAAAAAAAAAATGTGTATATATCAAAAACAAAATAATGGCCGTAGTATTTCCCTTTTTATGTTCTATGTTTCGGCATAACAGCCGGTACTTTGAATATTGAGGGCAATATTCATTTCTAAGTGTGGGGGGGAATTCTCACGAATTTCATATATTATCTACCCAATTCCCCCGTTTTTGGCCAAATTTTTTTTTGGAGTAAGTGTTTTTCACTTACTCAGCAAATGGTAATCAGTCCGCCATGTCTAACCCACATAAGGATTGGCTAATCCAGGAGCAAACGGATCTTGGTAAAGATATCTCAAATCCGTTTATGGCTTGCAATTTGCCTAAAATTGTATGGTGTTCAACTCACCATATCTTTAAACTAGTGAAGAGTTGGCTAGCCCGCAAGTTTATGGCTTGTGGTAAAGGCAGTTGAAAATCCATAATTGGTAATCGGCTCACCAAAGATAATATTGATAATTTATCTAAGAGTTGGCTAGTCCAGAAGCAAACGGCTTCTGGTAAAGACAAATCAATCCGTTCACAGCTTATGATTTGCTCAATCATTTGGACTATGAAGAGTTGGCTAGCCCGCAAGTTTATGGCTTGTGGTAAAGGCAGTTGAAAATCCATAATTGGTAATCGGCTCACCAAAGATAATATTGATAATTTATCTAAGAGTTGGCTAGTCCAGAAGCAAACGGCTTCTGGTAAAGACAAATCAAATCCGTTCACAGCTTATGATTTGCTCAAAATCATTTGGTTATCATTGTACCAAGGTTCTTACTTGAACTGAAACATTTGGCTACTCCAGAAGTAATGGCTTTTGGTAAAGAGATTAAAATCCATTATGTTTTCTCAAATCATTGCTAGGGACTAGCAATATCTTAGTGTGGGGGATTGATGAGTGTCTAAATACTCATCATTTTTGTACTGTTAGAATGCCAAAAACATCTGAAAACACTCAGAAACACATCAAAATGATAAAAATATCACAAACAAGTGTTTTATATGTTTTAAATGCAAAAACATCAAAATCTGATGAAAAACGTATCAAGTTTGCATAATTGGCAGTTTTAGTCCCCCAAGTTACAAAAAGTTGTCAAAATCAGTCCCTGGTAATTCAAAAACTTGTAAAATATCATTTAAGGTCCATGAGATTCAAAATTTGTCAAAATAAACCCTTCAAAGTTTAAAAATCACAAAATGACAACTTTAGTCCTTTAACTTTGGAAAAATGTCAAAAATAGTCCTTGGTTAATTTAAAAAGTGAAAATTATCAACTTTTAACCTTGTTCTATTCATAAATGACAAAAATGGTCCTTATGATAAACTTTTTGAGAAATTACAATATTGGTCCCTCAAGTTTCTAAATTGGCAGTTTTAGTCCTTGGATTTTAAAAAATGGAAATTATCAACAATGGTCCTTGTACTATTCTTACTTGGCTGGTTTTACCCTTTTGAGAGCTTTGGAAACTTGACAGGTTCAGTCCTTAATGTTTGGCCAAATTACAATTTTGGTCCTTGTGGTTAACTAAGCTAAACACCAAACGGACCCTTTTATTAAATACCCAAATCCAACCCAGCTGCTAACCTTGGCCCAATCCCACCTAAGCCCAAACCCAACCCCGTCCGTTAACAACTTGGTCAAACAGTCAATCCCGCGCCCAAAAACCACTAGCACTGTTCACCGTCTCCCACATGGTTGTTTAAGATAAAACCAGAGCAGTTTTTCACCACTTTTCAACCCTCCACCTCATCTATTACACCTGTTACTAACTCCCCTCCACCTCCACATCAATCCAAACCCCATTTAATGCAAAAAACCTACCGTTTGAAATTTGGCGCCAAATTCGCCATTTGGCAATTATGATTATCTGGCACAATCCAATGGTCAAGATGTGGTGGGATTTGTTCAGAGGTCGACAGAGAGCTGGAAAAGATCAATAAAAGGAAGCTTGGTGCAAGAGAGCAATCTATCTAGTGTAATTTTTAATTTCCATTGTCGTTTTAGCTTAAATTCAAATTTCAGTGTCTGTTTTAGTTTTCAAGCTTTGTTTTACAAGTTTCCAGTGTATTATAAACCTTTTACAAGTATCAATTTCAAGTTTCAAGTTTTAATATCAGTTTATGCATTTTCAAAATTTCAAAAATGTCATGAATGATCAAATGTTGTTGTTAGGTATTCTTATGGACTAAGTTAGCTCATATAAGCTCCTATAAAGCTTATTCAAGCTTTTAGAAACTCTAAAACTTTGTCTAGTATCAAAATCAGAAAATACCAAAAATACTAAAAAATTCAGTGAAAAAAAAAAATCAATGGTGAAGGTGATCAAGAAAGCTGAAGCAGTTTGATTTGGATGGAAATGGGTTAGAGAACCTGTGGAGGTTCTATAGGTTGTGTTTGTGACCTTGGTTCTGTGTTCTCAGTTCATAGCCACTTGTAAGCCCTTTGTTCAATTTGGCATTTCACTGTTTTGGTAGTTCATTAGTTTTAATATATGTTTCTTGTTGTTCAGTAGTGATAGTTAAGTCATATTAAGCTTTAAAACTAATTGTTTGTTGTTTCAAATTTGTAGTTTGCAAAAACTTTATTTTCACAAGTCTTATTAGCATAATTAGTACTTCACTGTTTTATGTTATTAATACTGTTGTTTTATGTTTATTCAGTCTCCTTTAATGAAATTATAAGGTTTGTAATCAGTAGCATGTTCTTAATCTGTGCCTTGCTTTGAAAAAACTTCAAACAGTTAAGTTTAATAGTGTTTGGTTTTACTTATTTCACTGCAGTAGAGGTTGTGCAGTCCTGTGTCTGTGTTTGTCTCATGTCTCATTAGTTCTAAATAACTCATATTAGCAGTAAAAACCTGTCCTCATTTGTGAAAAAGTCAAACTTCCTTTTAATCCTACTTAACTAGTTAACTGTTAGTTGTTAAAGTGTCATAATCACCACAGTAGTTTATAACCTGTTAACCTAGCTTAATATCATCTCATCTTAGCTTAAATTAACATAATCAGATAGTATAATCAGTTTAAAGTTCATTAAAGTCAACCTGTTTAGTTTTTATAAAAAGTCAAAAAGTGCCCTGTGCACAGTTTTTACATCCACTTTCAAAAGCTCACACAGAGCTTAATATTTGGTCAAATCCTGTGATACTTGGTTCTTTGGATAGCCAATCAAGCCTTCTAGAGGTCCCAAGTTTACTTTTTCAATTTATAGCTTGTCTAGTAGGGCTGCTATTGGCTTGTATCTTGTCCCATTTTCTGTTATAACTAACAACCCAGTGAATTGATCTCTTTTTCATAAGCTCTTTCTAAGCTCCACAGTGGACCCCACAGTGTGAGCTTTGGCGTTTTGGATAGCTCACCAACTCAGCTTGATACCCAAGTCTTTATTTTGAGCTTTGGAGCTTATTTACCTAGCTTATTTTAGTCTGCAAAATGTCCTCAGGACTGTTTGGTTTCTCAGTTTGAGATTAGTGCTTATTTACTTATAAATAGCTTATCAGCATTTGTAATTGATCTTTTTAGTTTCATTTCATTTCATATAGCTGGTTTGCATCTTATTTGAGCTTCTGTTTCAGCTAGTTAGCTTGTTTGAGCTTATTTCATAAAAATAAGCTCATTAAGCCAACTGTTGGCTAATAAGCTCCTCAAACAGCTTATTTCAAGTTTGTAAAATTTTTGTGTTCATTAAAGTTTCATATAATCAGTAGTAAAGTAGTTTTCAAAAAGAAAATCCAGAAAAAGTCCAATTAAAAATCAGTGATAGTGTTTATTTAAGATTTTCTAGCTTTTTGATTTTTCTTTCTAGCTTATTAATAAGCAAATCTTGTTTTTATACTTTTGTTAGCTTTCTGTTATCATATAGTATTTTTAGAAAAAGTTTCATAAATTTCTGAATCTGTTTAGTATTTATTATAATTATAAATAGTTATAAGTAGTAATTAATTAGTAATAAATAATTAAAAAGCATAAAAAATATCTTTTCAGTTTTAAAATTAGTTTTATAATATTTTAGATTTTTTCAAGTTAAAATTTTATTTTTCCAGGTTTATTTTCTATTTTCTAGTAATTAAGTGTATTATAAATAGTAATTAATTAATAATAAATAGATAAAAAGTGTGAAAATATATTTTTAGTTTTAAAATAAGTTTTATAGTATTTTAGATTTTTCTGAATCATAATTTGATTTTTTTTTAGCTTTATTTCCTATTTTATCATATTTTAGGTTATTAATAAATAGTTAAAAATAGTTTTTAATTAATAATAATTAGAAAAATAGTCATAAAAATAATTTTCTTTTTCCAATAATTTTATTTTATTATTAGGATTCCAAAAGTATAATTTTTATATTTTTAGGACTTTTATTTCTTAAAACTCACGTTTTATTTTATACGTTTACGTAATTTTATTTTAAACGTAAGTTTTAAGTTGTAGGTTTTAAACGTTCATCGATCTTTAAAAATAGTGATAGCGTTTATTTAATAGATTTTATCTTTTATTTCTTTTAATTTGCATTTAAGTCACTTTAATTTGTAGATTTTCTCTTTAGGTATAATTTTCCAATCAAAACCCTACTGATCACTATCCTTGGTGATCATTCTACCATCTGATCAAGTGTTTTTACACCAATTCATCCTCCGTGGGACTTAACGACCCAGGAATTCCCTATATTCCTCTGATCTTAATTGAATTTGTGTTTAAGCTGTTTTAAGTCTGTTTAGACTTGACTGTTTAGCACAGATCATCAATCTATTTGGATGTGTGTGTTGGATGTTGATAAACAAGCATATAAAGGTAAGTAATGAAAAGATAAGAGTAAGAAGCACAAAACCACAACGCGAGTATTTATAGTAGTTCGGCTACAAGGACACCTTCCTTGCCCTACTCCACTCCCCGATTCACCTACTCGAGAGTTCGTAATCACTACACCAATCTCCTTATGGCGGAGAAGCCTTCACAACGTCGCCTACCTTTTTTCCGGTGCTAGGCTAACCACCGGGTTCTTTCACTCCAAGGTGAACCACACCTACACAACGCCGCCTACCTTTTATAAGGTACTAGGCTAAGTACCTAGTTCTTTCACTCCAAGGTGAACTACACCTTCACAACGTCGCCTACCCTTTATTAGGTACTAGGCAAAGCACCTAGTTCCATTGCAATGGAGGAACTACTACCACACTACACCAACGACTAATCCCAAAGCAGATCTACTCCTTTACAACATCATCAAGGATATCAATATCCTTGGATCTAATACTAGTCTATCTTGTACATCGAAACACACTATATCGAATGTACATCTAAGGCACCTTTCACTAATTCCTTTGACTAGAGCTACAAGACACCTTTCACTAATGTCTTGTGTCTTCACTTCTAAGCACCTTTCACTAATGCTTCTAGTCTTGACTTCTAAGCACCTTTCACTAATGCTTCTTGTCTTGACTTCTAAGCACCTACCACAAGTGCTTATGCTATAGACGATAGATACCCTTCACTAATATCTTCGTCTTGACACTTGAGACATCTTTCACTAATGTCTTCAACACTACACTTCTTTGAAGGAAGAAAGGAATCATCAATAAAAAGACTTCAGTAGCCTTGATGATGAGGAAGCATGGCAACTCATGGACTTGAGCTTGCTTGACTTCAAAGGTGGTGATCTTGCCTTTAAGAGGAACCTAAAAGATCACACAAAAACAAAACTACAAACATAGATCTCTTGGATCTGAGGTTAGTGAGTTTTTAACTCAGGGAGAAAGTGTGTTAGAAAAGGGTGAGAAATAATGAAGTAATGGCTCACTATTTATAGAGGGAAAAATCCTACTGTTCCCCGGATCCCACGGATCCCTTCCACAAGGGATCCGTCTAGCGTTAAGCTAGGGATCCGTGGGACGCTCCCTTTTGCCCATGGGTATTTTGGTTATGGGTCATGGGTCATGGGTCATGGGTTGAACCATGGATCTTTGGCTAGATAGAATGTATCTTTGAGTGCAATGCACTTAGTCACTTGGGTATGGGTTGATCCATGGGTTATGGATATTATCCATGTGTGATATAAGCATGATGTCATGCAATGGGTTATGGGTCAAGATCCATGGGGCATGGGCTTTGGGTTGTACCCAACTACATTCAATGTATTTGCCCAATGGGTTGTGATACTTAAGTTTCTACCCATTTATATTACCCAATATACTACATACTAGTTATGTGTATATTATACCCAAATATGTAAACACTAGTTGTTGTACATATGTATTACTAAATCATAAAATCACTTATACTTGTTTTAGTGTTTTATGTGAAAGTGTGAATATGTTAGAAACTATTAGTTCAAACCATTTACGTATTTTATTTGTTTCGTTAACATGATTTTACGTTTGTTATCGACAAAACATTAGAAGATCGTAAAATATAAATAAACGTTTTTACGGCTTATTTGTATTAACATTGCTGACTAAACATGCTTGGTTTAAAAGCATTGTTGCATTATGACAGTAAGAAAATATAGAATACTTGACAGGTGGAGAAGCTATTGAGATGACTGTCTGCAATAAATGTTAAGCTGATGACTTACACTTTATGAAATGTAGTGTGACTATACTCGTAGGAAGTACTTGTACTTGAGTACACACACACTTAATGACAATCATCGTATCATTCAAACTTTTCACTTTTGTGAAGGTTATTGAAATAAGTATTCACAAAGGTCCACAAGATCGTAACCTGGTTATTTGTACATGAGACCTATGCCTTAATCAAAAATAGTGATTGTAGTTACTAAGACATTAGTATTCAGCTGACATTATCATGCAATGATCTTATTTGGTATTTGGATAATGGAACTGTTAGCATGATAAGGATTTAAAAGGTACACTCTTGAGGGGTCATTTAAGCCCTTAATCGACCACTTTTATATTCGTTACTGCTTAATTTCGTTCCATTTCACTTTTTAGGTCTCTTCAAGGAAAATTGCTGGAATGACACTTATTCGGACGAAAAGGCGCGAATATATGAAGAAAATGGCCAAAGTCAAGAATTATGACACTCAAGCTGCTGGAACAGAAGGTGACAGTGTCACAGCCAAATGGCGACGCCGTCGCAACACATTTTGAGACAACCCAGAAGCGAAATTGCTATTTTGCACTTGACGACATCAGGTTTTAAAGAGTAAGGCGTCACAACTCAGAAGACCTAGATTTGGATCCCGACGGCATCAGAAGATGAAGCCAACGACATCACAACCATAAGGTGACGCCGTCACAAAGTTGACGTGGCCAAGACGAAAACCTAATGGCGGCGACCCGACGGCGTTACAAATAAAGAGTAACGCCATCGCATATTGTAACTCTATATATAGAATTTGAATTTTCAGAATTTAGAGAGTTAGTTTTGTGGAGTAAAACCTAAACCCAACTTTGGCTGTCTTGGGCAGTATCTTAGGGTTCCATACCCTATTTTACAACAAGATAAGTGATTTACCTCATTAATTCAATTATGTCTTCAATTGTTTGTGTGTATGCTTGCATGTTTTCCATGTGCAGCTAATTTACTTGTGTGTTTGCTTAGATCTATGAAACCTAGGTATTGAATATTGATTGGTTGTCTCTTATCTTAATTGTGATTGACCTAGTATTGCGATAGGTCATTCGTTGTGTTTTTAATGCTTGAGTAATCTTTGTGAACATTAGTTTATAATCACCTAGAGTTATTGTAGGCTAAACATCCAAAGATAACCTTAGAGTTAGTTTATTAATCCTAGAGATTTCGTAGGCAATAACCTTAAGGTAGTCTCAAAGAGTTAGGGAAGAACGCATACTCTACGACCTTAGAAGACACAACGCGTTAAGAATAAGGACGTGACAATTCAACCATCAATAGGAGATAACTAGGGAGTAGTAGCATCTAGGTAAACACATCCTTAAATCATCATAAGAGCACACATCAATAGAAATAGACTACCCCTTAGCTTAGTTAATTAGAATAGATAATAGTAGAGTAATCGGTAGAAATACCAACCCCCCAAATCCAATACCCCAAGATTCGTACCTTTCAATTTTCTAAAAAAGATAAAAAAAGATCAAAAATAATCTTCCTCAACCCCAACCTTAGCATAGTAATTTCTCACTAGCATTCCCATTCCCCTAGAGAACGATATCAATTCCCGAGGCTTACCCTAACGATTAGGTTCACTGCCTAGGGTGTTGAAAAACTTGCTCGACGAAAAGGAAGTTACTTTGACCCCGAACGTGCGTTGTACGCGTATCAAGTTTTTGGCGCCGCTGCCGGGGAATAGAATAGCTAGTTAGATTTCCACCTCGTTTAGGTTCCCTTGCTTGATTCCTATCAAGTAAGCTTTTTTCCCATTTTTAGCTTCCTCTTAGTCTATCCCCCTTCTTCGTGACCTTTGTTCATAAAACCGATCACTCACCATGATTCGCATCTTTCGCCGAAGAGTCTTCACACTACCCGCCCCCAATCCTCCTCCCAATCCCGAAATTGAAAACACAATTCTACAAAACCCTTCACCCGTTCACCACTTTGGAAATCACCTAGGGCATAATGAATTAAATTGGCAACAACATAGTCCTTTCTACGACTCGGATTCCGATGAGGAGTTTGACTATGGTGAAGCACTTGATAACGGGGAGGTCATCGATGAAGTTAATTTTGAAATGGAAGAAGACTTCTCCCAATGTTTTGACCCTAGGTGTAGAATTCAGGCTAATGCCCCCTTTAACATGCAATTCCCTTGTAAGATAGGATTTGAAAGTTTTGATGCTAACTTGCACTCATTCTTACCTTTAAACTTAATCTCAAGAAATCTATATAACAAAATAAAGGTAGATGAATTAGCCTATAAAGTGGATAATGTTGTTGATGTGGTCACTTACTTGGATGTGTTTGTCGGAAGTTTTGCCTATGTGGTTGAATTCATGATCCTAGAAGATTTAGGAGAATTCATTGATGGAATCCTTACTCAAGTTATATTTGGAACAAACTTTAAGAGAATGACTAGGTTGAATGAACGAATGATTGATGGTCTAATCACATTCTCCGATGGAGTTGAAGATTTTGTCTATCAAATGCCCCGTACATATCCTAGGTTTAAGCACAAAGATATAGAGGCATGCCATCGAATGGCTCCCATTCCAATACTTAGTGAGAGAGATAAACAACAAGGACTTAGGCATACTTATGAAAAAAATGAGCGATACTATAAAAAATGCC
Source organism: Chrysanthemum seticuspe (assembly GCA_019973895.1). Taxonomy (NCBI): domain Eukaryota; kingdom Viridiplantae; phylum Streptophyta; class Magnoliopsida; order Asterales; family Asteraceae; genus Chrysanthemum; species Chrysanthemum seticuspe. The sequence continues at coordinate 250,024,616 of BPTQ01000009.1, forward strand.
TAGAGTTAGGAGATGATTACAAGAAGAGCGAGAAAACATTGGAATGGCTTAGGTATGGGCACGTAAGCGTGTACGAGACCACGTAGGGGCAGGACTTCGAGTCTAGCTACAAGACTCATAAATAAAGAAATGCGCTTCGTGGGAGGCAACCCATTCTTAATTGTTTGCTTGTTTGTGTGTTGTATATCTTTTATTGATTGTTTATTCTCATGTTTGAATTTGTGAAAATGCTTTATTTTGTCTTTAACCTCATCTTAATTACATATAAAGGTATTTTACAAAAGGGATAAGTGTAGGGAGGATTACACACGTTTTCAAAAAGAACGTGAACATGAGAATTATGATTATTAAAAAGATATACATGTGTGTTTGTTTGAGTCAAATGCATGTCTCGAGCCATAATGGATGTTTTGTAGGAAATTTTTCCAGATTCTAAAGATGTAAATTTTCCATAAAATCGCAGACCAGTTTCTGTCAGGATAACCTGACGGCGTCAGGGTCGCAACCTGACGGCGTCAGGAGGAGTAAAAACAGCTTCTAACTTTTTCTCAATTTTTGTGCTACTTATAAATTTTTGGACTTTTCCAAGTCTTAATTTTCCAGAAAATCTGTAAACATCCATTCCACAAGCATTATATCCTAGTTTAGTAGAGTCATATATATATATATATATATATATATATATATATATATATATATATATATATATATATATATATATATATATATATATATATAAATATATATATATATTGTTACCGCCTATTTTACATGAAGGTTTTATTTGTTTTCTTCAAGTGTGCAGGTTTTATTTATCAAGAAGAAGATACATAAGATTGGATGGAGCTTTTCACGCATACGTTCTTCTTGGAGAAGAATTTTACCACTACTTCACACAGATCCTACCGAGCTAATCAGGGGTGTATTAGTTTCTTTCATTTTTAATTAGCTTCCATTATCATAACTTTGATACTTTCGGGGAACATTGGGGACAATGTTCAGTTTAAGTGTAGGGAGGGAAAATAAAACAGGAACTTTGAAACTATGTTTATCCTTGACTATTTGCCTTGTCCAATTTCATTTTGTGTAATAAACCATGAGAAATATCGGTTAGGGTAATTTTGGCACAAAATTTAAATTTTTTCATGACATGTAGGAGTGGGCCGTTAGTCTTAATAAAGCGTCTCATGGATAGGAAGTTATATGACTAGCACAAAACCCTTTACCACTTAAATTCCACCCAAAATGTGAGGATCGCCCTTAGATTTGTAGGAATTAAAGCATTCGATGCTAAGAGAGTGTACCGGTAGTATAATAGATTCTAGAACTTGTTTTGTGATGCATTCCGATATCGCTAGTGAGACTATACTTGTGTAGTTAGGAATAACTAAATGATAAGAGGCATTAGAATAACCCTTGTTTGATACCTGTATTATAATTAATTCTTCTACATCGGTTGAGTAATTCCCCCACACCCTTGCGTTGTACTCATATTTAGTACACGATACCCCTAGTTAACCCCTAAAAGCCTATCCTTTTCACGGTTCTGATGATGGTTCGGTTTTCTGGAATATCAGTGAAGAGCATTGTTTACAATCCACCCCCAAATATACACCCAAATCGCCTTAGCCTACCTTGTATGCACTCACTTTTAGTGCACTATTGTTATCATACTAAACCCTTAGTTCGATTATCTAGTTGCTTTCATAAGTTGCTAAGTCAAGTCATATCCTTTGTACACAGTTTTGGGACGATTGGGACTCATGGGAAAAGTTAAATTTTATGAAGTGACGAGAAGAAACGTTAAATTCAAATTCCCTTTATTTACGTAATAATGTACTCCAAGTGTTTTGATCTTTTCAATTCGGGTCAAATTAGTGTTAGAGTAATAAAAACTCAAGTGTAGGGATGTGCCTATAAATCCCTGTTATTTTGATGTTATCGTAGAGGATGGTAAAGTAAAAGTGTATGAAAAAAAAAAAAAAAAAAAAAAAAAAAAAAAAAAAAAAAAACATACGGGCTACCATCCTACATCTATTTTTAAATTTATGTTTGTTTGTTTCAATTTATCTAGAGTTTAGAGTGTCGAGTCTTGGCTTAGTAACGCCATTCTTCTCGTGCTTGTAACATAAAGATTTTTGACTTTCCACCACTAAATCGCCTATCCCACCAAACCCTTTGTTTCCCTACCATAAGCTTAACGTTACAACCCTTTAAAAGACCTCTTGGATAGTTTTTCCTAGGTGCTTACGCCAAAGCGATGGAGGTTTGATCTAGTCTCAAGCCTATGGTAATCTATGTACTAGGACCGGTTAATGAGTGTTTATCTTCCATTTCCAACTTGATATATTTCATATACACCCGAGAGATGAGAGTATCCAATCACCACTTGTGAGGTGCTAGTATGTAATTTTCGTGCTTGTTATGACTTTTTCGGGGCTTATACGTGTTGTGAATTGTTCTAAACTAATGCTTCATGACCCCTAACTTATAAATTAATTGGATAAAAGCACATTTGCTTGAGGACAAGCAAATACCAAGTGTAGGGATATTTGATAAGGATTTAAAAGGTACACTTTTGAGAGGTCATTTAAGCCCTTAATCGACAACTTTTATATCCGTTACTGCTTAATTTCGTTCCTTTTCACTTTTTAGGTCTCTTGAAGGCAAATTACTGGAATGACACTTATTCAGATGAAAAGGCGCGAATATATGAAGAAAATGGCCAAAGTCAAGAATCATGACACTCAAGCTGTTGGAACAGATGGTGACGGTGTCACAGCCAATGGCGACGCCGTCGCAACACGTTTTTAGACGACTCAAAAGCCAAATTGCTATTTTGCACTTGACGTCATCAGGTTTTAAAGAGTAAGGCGTCACAACGCAGACGGCCTAAATTTCGATCCCGACGGCGTCAGAAGATGAAGCCAACGACGTCACAACCATAAGGTGACGCCGTCACAAAGTTGACGTGGCCAAGATGAAAACTTAATGGCTGCTAACCGACGGCGTCACAAATAAAGAGTGACGCCGTCGCATATTGTAACTCTATAGATAGAATTTGAATTTTCAGAATTTTAGAGAGGTAGTTTTGTGGAGTAAAACCTAAACCAAACTTTGGCTATCTTGGGCAGTATCTTAGGGTTCCATACCCTATTTGACAACAAGATAAGTGATTTAATTCATTAATTCAATTATGTCTTCAATTGTTTGTGTGTATGCTTGCATGTTTTCCATGTGTGGCTAATTTACTTGTGTGTTTGCTTAGATCTATAAAACCTAGGTATTGAATATTGATTGGTTGTCTCTTATCTTAATTGTGATTGACCTAGTATTGCGATAGGTCATTCGTTGTGTTTTTAATGCTTGAGTAATCTTTGTGAATATTAGTTTATAATCACCTAGGATTATTGTAGGCTAAACATCCAAAGATAACCTTAGAGTTAGTTTATGAATCCTAGAGATTTCGTAGGTAATAACCTTAAGGTAGTCTCAAAGAGTTAGGGAAAAACGCATAACCTACAACCTTAGAAGACACAACGCGTTAAGAATAAGGACGTGACAATTCAACCATCAATAGGAGATAACTAGGGAGTAGTAGCATCCAGGTAAACACATCTTTAAATCATCATAAGAGCAAACATCAATAGAAATAGACTACCCCTTAGCTTACTTAATTAGAATAGATAATAGTACAGTAATCAGTAGAAATACCAACCCCCCAAATCCAATACCCCGATATTCGTACCTTTCAATTTTCTAAAAAATATAAAAAAGATCAAAAATAATCTTCCTCAACCCAACCTTAGCGTAGTAATTTCTCACTAGCATTCCTATTCCCCTAGAGAACGATATCAATTCCTGAGGCTTACCCTAATACTACACTACAATGATTAGGTTCACTGCCTAGGGTGTTGAAAAACTTGCTCGATGAAAAGGAAGTTCCTTTGACCCCGAACGCGCGTTGTACGCGTATCAAAGCAGTTGTATTAAATAATGAATTGATAATACCTGGTATATTCATTTTTATTTATACTACTGTGTTATATATTTTCATGTTTAAATCCTTGAGTAAATTTATTTTTTCTAAACTTGTCCATTGTCAGTCAATGATACGAGAGTATTGTTGAATTAAGACAAATGTGAGTGATTGGCTACATTTTGTTGAATATTTAAAGTTGTGTCTGTCCAACTCATATGTTATTCAATGTGGTTGAATATTGGATACCCCAACCTGTGTGAACTCACTTTATGGATCGGCGTTATTAAGCGAATTCCACATATGGTCGAGTTTTTGTTTATCCTCAGACTTGAGATGCAAGCATGTCTTGCATGTGTGGATGGCATTTCTGGATTCTAGTTAAGCGTGTGAAAAGACACTTGTAGTCAAAAGCTACTTTCAGAAGTGTTGTAAAGCGTGTGAAAAGACACTTGTAGTCAAAATAGAATTTGTTCCTCCACGTGTTTGGAAGTTAGATACATACTGGACCCCTCGTTGAGTTGATCAGTTGTTTGCATGGCCCTGCCCAAAGTGTAGTTAAGATGATTCTTTTTACAATTGGTAACCTAGATTGATATCAGTACGGGAACAAAATCGTTGAAATTGTGGAATGACTTTGATCCATATCCATATTTAACACCATATCTATAGCAAAAGGATGAATAATAATTAACCATTAAAACTGAGATGTTTAACAAAACTATACTCAGGTATTTATGGAAGCATTGGTGTGTTTCTAGACGCTTACCAATGTTAGTATGTTATACTATATGATCATGACTTTTCGCAAGTGAGAGCTATTGGGAAGTGCTTAGGTCATACGCATATTTATACAGCTAGAAATACGTGAGCCTACAAGGTCACACACGTATACACATAGATATTACTTATTGATGTATTTAATATATATATATATATATATATATATATATATATATATATATATATATATATATATATATATATTCTATATTTATTAAATAAGTTATTCCAACGACAAATGCTTAATGGTCGTTAGTTAGTTCGTTAGATGAATAATTAACTTTAAGTCCTTTAATTATATGTGAATGTACATAATAATTATACGAAGTCAAAAAGTCAACATGTGGGTGTTTTTTAGGGAGGGGGGCCGACCTAAAGAGAACAAAAAGGGAGGGGGTATTTATGTCAAGATTAGGTACCTTTTTCCTAAAGCTATGTAACCCTAATCTTAACACTATATAAGAGGGTCCTAGGATCTCATTTATTCATCCATATATTTTCCTCTTGAGATCCTAATCCAAATTATGAGAACCCCATGTTAGGGTTTTCGTTCTTTGGTCTTTCTCTTGAGTGCAAAGCGAGAACTGGTGTTTTAGTTCGCGTATCATTGGCGACTAGCATCTGGGTAGTATTGTTTGACGTGTAGTGTGGATATACGTAGAGATCACCTACTTTGGTGATTTATGCTCTTCGTGAAAGTGGAAAAAAACTTGCGTGTTTACGAGATTCGGTCTTCGTTAGTGTTTATCGCTAGAAGGTGCATTTTCCTTTTATTGTTTTATGTTAATTACTTCATCATATATGTTTCCTTTTTTCACATCGTACTCGTGTATTTGTTTGTGTAATAATAGGTTATTAGATAACAAATCTCTACAGCTTGTGCTCTAGTAACAAGTCTAATAAATCTAAGACTTACATTAGTAATGCAATTATCGCTCGTCGCTTACCTCTTACACATAGACTTACCAAAGTCGTTGTAACACCCCAATTTCCTGATACGCAGCGGAATTCAAGCTGGGTGTTACTTCATGGCTCAACAGTTATAATAATAGAAAACGAACTCTAATTGTGTTGTTTTAAAAGATTTATCATTCGATTTATATAAATATCAGAGTTTACAAAATGAGGTCCCAGTGGTGTTACAATTTATTAAATAAGTTTTTGAATGATAATATAGCTTTCTTGAGTATCCGTGCCCTTCCGTGCCATCCTTATACATTATGGACCTAGGATAAACATGCTAAAAATTGTCAACACAAAGGTTGGTGAGTTCATAGAGTTTATAGATAAAATAGTTGAGTTCAGTAGTTTCAAGTTTGAGTGATAATCGTAATAAATACAGATATCGATAAAATAAGTAGTGGGCTACGTTGTTATACACCCGTAGTTCGTTTGTTTAGTAATCAGTTGAACACAAGTTTCAAGGTTGGGAGTGTTGTTGTACTGCAACATTAGTATCATTGCAGTACCGTATTATTGCTCTAAGCCTCATGATACGCAAACCTTAACAGTACGACATCATAGTAATGAACTAATGATGTAAGTTACAGACATCATAGAGATGATGTAAGTAACAAGGCCCTCGGGTAGGAGTTTGCCAACTTCCTATGGGGTTCTCAAATAAAGTGCACTTGGCTACTTATCCAGCAACACAAGTGGGGCGTCAACTTCCAATAGATCTATTCACTATATTCGCGTTCACTCGCAAGTAATTAATGGCTCATGATAGAGGGACTTTTATTGGCAATAGTGTATAACTTAGGCAATAACAATCAGGATCGCATACAGATAGTACTTGTGTTTAGGTTTGTAGCAAAACGTATAAAGTGTGATTATGAAATCATAGTAGTATGTAAAAGCTTTAGAGTACTTGTGAAAGTAAAAGCGAGTAGTTAAGCATGTATCTCCCCCAAAACAGTTTAAAAGCAAGTAAAGGTAGGGGCCATGAACTCACCTTGGATGGAAAATCTGATTGATGTCAAAAGTTAATTCAAAGTGAAATGGTAAATGGCTCCGACACGTGACCTAAGATGACATGTCAAGTTTTAGTATTCATATTCAAATATATGTGATGTTAATCACAAGCATTTTGTTGACGATTAAGTGTTGAACGGTTTAACATGAAGTCTCTTCAAAAGTTAATGTATAAAAATGTTTATTATGTTTACTCCTTTATAGTTCGATTTGTCATTAGTGAAAATAGACCATATCGTATATAAGTTTACCATTTCCCGGGTTATTAAGTATTATATAAAAGGTTACGCGTTATACCCTTATAATTCCAAGTACTGATGGTTTATACCCTTAACCTTTATGAAATGACAATTTATACCCTTAAACTTTCATAAAAAGAAAATATATACCTTTCAACATTCATAAAATGACAACTCTTACCCTTTAACTTTGGTAAAATGAAAACTTTTACCCCTCAACTTTGGTAAAATGACAAATTATACCCTTTAGTTTCAAAAGTGACACTTTATACCCCTATGTCTCAAGTTTATTATAACTTTAATAATTGTTCTAAAAATATTACAATTTTTGCATTTTAAGTCCTTGACGCTTTAAGTCGTTTACAAAAATAGTCCTTTCGTTTTTAGTGCTTTTTAGGTTTAGAAAAAGGCGAGGCTTTCTACGAATTGTAAATATAAGTTAGTAATGGTTTTAATACAAAGTTATAACAGCTTATTAGCTTATATTTTAGCTTATTTTTGAAAAGTGCATAAGAAGGGTATGTTTGAAAAGGTTCACGAGGTACCATGTTTAAGGTCTAATAAAAGTGAGGCATGGAAGGATTTTAAGAACGTTCTTAGTGTTTTAGAAACCTGATCTTGCCCTCTCAAAGTTGGCATAAACCATTTATTTTATAGACTTATGGTTAAGGAGAAATAAATCCGGGAAAAGGGGTTGTTTAGGATTGTAACGATAGAAAGAAAAAGAAAATTAAAACGAGTTTTGACTTCCAAAAACTTATGGGCTTACTCTCATGACTTTGCGACATGTATATAAGATTATTTAGAGTACTTATTGTATAGTTTAAAGCCTAGGTTTTTCAAAAATAAATAAAATAAATAAGGGTGCTCGGTTTTATATCGCTATATGACAGCTGTTAAGTTTTTTACTAAAATTAACATTTTTTTTTGAGTTTTAAGGACCTGTGCGCCCGAATTTTTGAAGAAAACGTTGTTCCGGACAACTTTCGTGTTTTAACTTTTTGATGAATCGGGCTAGAAGTGCCTCAAATTGCGTGCCCGATCTTTCTGTCACAGAAAGTTTTTTAACAGATTTTCAGTAACTTCATTAGACCGTATCTTTTGACTCGTGTACCCGTTTTAGGTGATTCAAATTGCTACGTTTTCCTTGTAAAGTCCTTTTTAACAGCATGTACTTGATATTAAAAGTTAAAACGAAATGGAATGATTTTAATAGACTTACAAACTTGAGATTCGACTAGAACTAGATTGGCTTTCAAATGGAACAAGACTCTTTCCTTCCTCCCAGGCTCTAATGTACCCTTCCTTTACTTCACCTTGGGACTTAAGATCATATTACAAGTGTGTGATTGAGTGATTTGTTGTTAGAACAAAGAATGAGATGAAAAGAGTGTTTGTGTCGATTTATATAGGCAAGGAGGATTTGGGTTTGTGGAAGGTAATTTGGAAACTTATACTAGGTTGTAACCATAATAAGGAGTATGGTGGAAAACAAGGTGATGTGTAGCATGGTATTTTGTATGTGGTGAGGGTGAAGGTGTCGAATGGTAGCTGAAAAATAGCCAAGGGTTTTACCCACCGTTTTTGACCATGGTAGAATTTCTAGGCATATGATGATGTGTAGTCTTAAGGTTTGTATGGTGTCATGTGGTGGTGATGTAGGTGGCATGAGGTGGTAAATGGTTAGCCAATAGTACTTCCCACAACATTTGACTATGGTAATTGTTTGAAGAAACATGGTGAGGTGTAGTAAATCTTAGCCTAGTAACATCTTTGTGGTTAGGGAAAATACAAGTATCAATCTAAGACTAGTTTAGTTAGGGATTTAGTTAGGATTGAACTAGAAAATAAGTAGGGGTCGATTTGGCTTAATGTGTTTGTACATTGGCTATTTTAAGTTGTACATGTGGTCTAGATGGAGTAGTAACTTAGTTTTAGTTTGCACAAGTATTGATTTATAATAATCTAGGGTTTATTTATTTAAGTTTAGGGTCTAATAAACCAAAAGGAAATTGAATTGTGCTTTAAAGGGTGGTACCATCAGCTATTTAGGTTTGTACTAGAGTTTTAGGATCATAGAAAATACATTTTAAATATTTGGTAAGTTTAAAATAAACATAAGTTAGTTTAGATACATTTAGATTAACATTAATATAGTTTTTAGTTTTTGTGCATCATATGCTTGTACATTAGGTTTAAAGTCTTGTACTTAGGGTTATTAAGTATAAGAAAATATATTTTTAATGCTTGTGCATACAATACTTGTAGTATATGCTCTATGGTGAGTACACTGAGGTTTATAATGATTTTTATATAAATAATTACCTCTTATGCATTAAAGACTTGTACATAAGCTTGAAAGACTTGTACCTCGATATTTTATAAAAGTATCATGTACATTTTAAGTAAGGTTTGTGATTTTACTCACATAAAATCATAAGGTTGTAGATTAGAGCTTGTTACGGGAAATACCATAAAGTTAGGGTTTTCGTGCTTTAAGAACTTGTACATTAGCTTCGAAGTGTTGTACTTTAGTGTTGATGGGTTAGTTACGTGAAATCATAGTTATAATAAATTATGGTTTAATGAAAACTCCAATAGATAGAAAACGTTTAGTTTGAATGTTTAATAATCGTACATTTACGAAATAACGTAAAGTGGTAAATAAAAGTTGAAAACTTTTATACTTGACGTATAAGGAATGAACTTAAAACAATTCGATTTTCAGGTCTTTTCTTCAAAAATAAAAACTTATTGGACCTAACTTTCTCGGCTGGTATTGCAACCTAAGGATTGTCCTTATATCCGAGAAAAAGTTTCCTTATCTGGAACACCCCATGTCGGTTGCTCCTGTCCCTATACCTCCTGCTCAAGTTGTTGCTCCTGATGTTCTTGTTGCACGCACTCGTTGAGTGTTAGGTGGATACACAGCAGGAAATCGCTTGTCTTATGCTTGTGAGCATGATTTTGGGTCTTCAAAATAATCTGCTGCAGTTTGGTGTATATGACATGCTTCAGGATCTAAAAACTATGTTTTCTCATCAAGCAAAACAAGAACTTTCTGAAACCGTGAAAGCTTTTTATGCTTGCAAATTAGAAGAGGGACAATATGTTCACTCTTATGTCCTAAAGATGAAGGGCTATATAGATAACTTGGAACACCTTAGCCACCCCATGTCCTTACAAATTGCAGTGAGCTTAATACTTACTTCTCTATCTAAGGATTCGTGCAGGACTAAAATATGCATGACATGGGGAAGAAAATAAATGAGTTGCATGCCATACTCAAGTTACATGAGAAAGGACATACTTGCGATCAATGTTGGAAGGATCCAGAAACATAACAAAAAAAAGAAACCACAAGCTGCTGCTCAGGGCAAGAACCATGGTAATGTCAAATCTAAGCTCTCTTATGATCCCAAGCCAAAGGTTCCTCCTCCACCAAAGAAGGAGCACCATGCTAAGGACGCAACCTGCCATTATTGTCATGAGGTGGGTCACTGGAGGAGGAATTATCATGCCTACCTAGCTGAGTTGATGCAAAAGAAGAGCAAAACCAACGGTACTGGTACATCAGGTATCTTCTTCATAGAGCTCTACTTGTTTTCTAGTAAATCTTGGGTGTATGACACTGGTTGTGGTATTAACTTTTGTAATACTACTCGGGGGCTTTTGGGAAACAAGAAACTAAAAGCTGGAGGTTTGAACCTGTACATGGGCAATGGAAACCATGCAGCTGTTGAAGCTATAGGAAGATTTGATTTAATTCTTACTAATAGAATATGTATTGTTCTAGACAATTTCCATTATGCAGATTCTATTACTAGGGGTGTTATTTCAGTTTCTCGTTTGAGGGGTTTTATACATTGTTTTACGAATTATGGTATTTCAGTTTCTAAGGATAATGTATTTTATTTTAATGCTATTACTAGAGATGGTATTTTTGAAATTGATATGCATGATCTTTTTTCAAATGACAGTTCTATCTATATTGTTAGTAATAAAATAGCCAAGCATAACTTGGACTCTACATTCTTGTGGCATTGTTGTCTTGGACACATCAACAAGAAATGCATTAAAAAGCAGCAACATGATGGGCTTTTAAAATCAAATGTCCCTAAGTATTTTGATAAATGTGTGTCTTGTGTGTCTGGGAAGATGGCATGAATGCCTTTTTAGCATTAAACGGAAAGAGCAAAAGATCTACTTAGACTCATACATACTGACATATGTATGGTTATGTTTACTTGCTTAAGCATTAACATGAAGTATGTGACCTTTTTAGATCTATGTCAAGACAAGGATATAACTACTTCTTGACTTTCACTGATGGCTTTAGTCGATATGGTTATGTTTACTTGCTGAAGAATAAACATGAAGTCTCTAAACCTTTCAAAGTATTTCAAAGTGAGGCTGAGAATCAACTCATAAAGACAAGGACCGTGGATGCTGATAAGGATTTAAAAGGTACATTTTTTAGGGGTTATTTAAGCCCTTAACCGACCACTTTTATATCCGTTACTGCTTAATTTTGTTCCTTTTCACTTTTTAGGTCTCTTGAAGGCAAATTGCTGGAAAGACACTTATTCGGACGAAAAGGCGTGAATATATGAAGAAAATGGCCAATTCAAGATCAAGACACTCAAGCTGCTAGAATTAAAGGTGACGGCGTCACAGTTAGAGGGCGACGTCGTTGCAACGTGCTCCAAATTTGACGGATCAGTAGCGAAATTGCTATTTTGTACCTGACGGCGTCAGGCTTTAAAGAGTAGGGTGTCACAACTCAGACGGCCTAGATTAGAATCCTGACGGCGTCAGAAGATGAAGCCGACAGCGTCACAACCATAAGGTGATGTCGTCACATGGTTGACGTGGTCAAGACGAAACCCTAATGGCGGTGATCCGACGGCGTCACATTTAAAAAGTGACTTCGTCGCAAGTTGTAACTCTATATATAGAATTCGAATTTTCAGACTTTTAGAGAGTTAGTTTTGTGGAGTAAAACCTAATAACGGTTTTTGGCTGTCTTAGGCAGTATCTTAGGGTTCTCATACCCTATTTTACAACAAGATAAGTAATTTACTTCATTGATTCAATTTATATCTTCAATTGTATGTGTGTATGCTTGCATGTTTTCCATGTCAGGCTAATTTACTTGTGTGTTTGCTTAGATCTATGAAACCTAGGTATTGAATATTGATTGGTTGTCTCTTATCTTAATTGTAATTGTCCTAGGATTGCGATAGGTCATTCGTTGTGTTTTTAATGCTTGAGTAATCTTTGTGAACATTAGTTTATAATCGCCTAGAGTTGTTGTAGGCTAAAAGTCCAAAGATAACCTTATAGTTAGTTTATGAATCCTAGAGATTTCGTAGGCAATAACCATAAGGTAGTCTCAAAGAGTTAGGGAAGAAAGTGTGGAGTCCCAAACCTTGGATCTAGAACACTTAGCTTGCAAACGTGTTAGTTGCCTTGGATGGTTCTAAAACAACAATGAGAAACTTTGTTGTGAATACACACAAGTATGCGGAAACTACTTGTATGCACTTAGAAGATTTAATGCAAAGACAATGTAAACAAAGTATAACACCAACAGCTTCAATATTATTAAGCAATAATACGAGTACTCTCCTAGTACTAGAGTTTACAACCTTGAAGCTCTACTTTAGACGGCTAGAATATAAGATGTATGTTTAACCTAGCTAGGATATCCTTTTATACACTAAAAGATCCCTTACAGAGATAACTATGGACTAAGTATATCATATCTTCTATTGGAATAGAAGATATGTTGTTACAACTCTTACACGACATTCCATACTTACATCAGTACAAACTTAATGCTATCAGTACTAACTTTCTCACTATCAGTACTAACCAGTTAATACTTATCATTTAATACTATCAGTACTAACTCTATTACAATAAATATTAACTCCAATAAGCGTATTTCCCAACAATCCTCCCCTAAACTTGTGATTGGGTTTCAGAATCACAAGTTTTCTTTAGTCTTTGAGGATTCTTCCAAACTTCACTTTCTGCTAGGTCTTCCAGCCTGATCAAAAATCTTTATCAGCAAATCCTTACCCATTTAAACTGCATTGCCCATCTTTAGCCCTGCTGTAAGCATTTCTAGAAGTGTTCCTAGGGCAAGAGGGTAAGTTCTTTCAACCAGCATGTAGATGTCTGTCCCATTACGTGTAGTAACCAAGTGTAGTCCAGGTGAATCCAACAATGTCCAAGACAGTTCTTCCTCACCAGTTTGATACTTCCATTGTTCTCCAGCTGGGTCAGGTTCAAATATATTCTGCAACTCAAAAAGTAATTCCAGATCCTTGTCATTATCTGGATCTCTATTCTTGAACCTGTTCTTGACCAATTCCCATAACTTGAGCATATCATCCCTGTCTATAGAAGCAAACAGATCTACCAGATACAAGTAAGCACTTGTCCTTCCACCTGCTCTGTGAATCTGCCAATGTCTTTTTCCATCTTCAGTGTAGATATCCCAGCCAAGAATTAGATACCTAGTGTTGATGGGCACTGAATATAAAGCATCTTCTGGGGATTCAATCAACATCATCTGATTCAGTTCCTTTTTAGTGAGTCCACCTTCATCTTCAGTTGCTTTTAGTCTTTTGGGTGCAGATGAAGAACCTCCTTCTTCAGATGGTCTTTTGAAACTTACAATGGGATCAATGGTTTGTGATCTTTTAGTGAAATCATCATCTGACATAGGTGTAAATGCCAGACATCTTCTTTAAGTTAAATCAGCTAGTCTTTGAAGAGTCTCCCAAGGTAGTTGATTTAGCTGCTTCAAGGTGCTCCTGTCTTCACCTTGATATTTAATGTACTTGCAGAGATACATTTTTTGCTGACTTTTGTTATGAGGTTTTGAGGCCTTTTCCACTTCCCTTTGCTGTCTGAATTGGCTCTGTCTTCTAGCCAATATTTCACTGAACATCTGAGCTGCTTCATTAATACTTTTTCCTTGATCCTGTTGCAGCTTCTGTTGTACCTCCTGAGTAGCTTCAACTCTAGCTCTCATGTCATCCTAAGTCTGCCAGTCTTCTTCAATTTTATCCATCTTTTTCTTCTCTTTCTCAGCAGCCTCTTGCTCATCCCACTCTGCTGCAAGTTGTCTTGCTGCTTCTTCATTTAACCTCTCAATCTCTTTCTTCTTCTTTGGTACTTCCACAAGTATCCCTTTACCTTTGTCCTTGGGATCAATCTTAGGAACTGAAGTTGGGGATGGTGGAGCACCTTCTCTGATAGAGACTCCTTTTCTTTGGGCTTGGTCACTGCTGGTTTGGTCTTCTTTCTCAGATATAAGATAGGAGGCTTCTTGTAGGTTGGAGAGATAGGGACTGACTTCTTCAAGCTTTGAAGTCCCAGAACTGCATGTGTTTCCCTATTCTCTTCATCAGTGTCTTCTTGTGGTGTAGTGGTAGTGATGGTAGCCTATGATGTTGTGGTTTGTTGTATTTCAGCAGCTACTTGCAGGATTGGAGATAGTACTAATTGAATTGCACCATAAGTACTAACTATTGTGTTATCAGTACTAACTACAACACTATAAGTACTAACTGGGATAGTACTTATAGTGCATGTAGGAGTACTGAGAACTTCTTTTGCATGTGAGGTTGTCTGAAAATCATCTTCATCATCTAAGAAAGGGCTTTGAAAGTCTTGACCACCCTGCCATTGACCAAATTCTTTTCTTCCTTGTATGTCGTAACTCCTCCCCTGTTTGGAAGAATTCTCTGTTGATGTGCTTGAGATTGTAAACTTGGCCTTCTTTTTGATTGAAGTGGTAACTGGAGAGGCTTCTGCAGGTGGCTTGGAAAGAAGTTTAACTTGATGCTCTAGCCTTTTCATCTTAAGCAGCATTCTGGTATGAAATTTTGCAGCAGCTTTCCTGTGTTCATCCAGTGCAATCTCCAGTGTGTTCACTTTTCTGCATAAAAATCTGTACAAAGCCGTCATATTCTCAAGTGTCAAACTGCCCTCACCACTTCCAGCTGTGTGACCTGCTGAGAGAGGTGGGTCATTGGTCATTTGAGATGCACTCCCAGGCCTAGCCTGAGCAGATACACCCCCTCTTTTTAGCCTTTTCCTGGGTCCACCCTGTGATTGCTCACTAGGTGTTGGCATGGATTGGGTCTTATTTATGTTACCACTTTCCTCACCAGCTTCTAAGCCTGTTTGAGTAGTGGCAGCCCTCACCATTCTATCCCCTTCATCACTTGGGATAGGCTCATCTGGTACAATGTTAGGAGGAGAATGGGGCTGAGCTGTCCCACTCTCCTGTTTGGAGTGCCTACTGGTTGATGAAGTTTGTTGATGAGGTGAGTGTTTAGAACCTGTGGGTGTGTGTTGGGAACCACCTGTGCTTGATGGTTCTTCACCCTCTGTAGTAAGCATGTTACGAAATAAAGGCACTACAACCCCACTGTACCCTACCACAGTCCTTAACATATTGGAAAACACTTTGGTTGTGATTACTTTTGATGGATAAATGTTTTTATGAGGTTGTAGGTTTTGTTTCTGAAGATCCAAAAACATTTGAATAAACCTGGGATACATTAGAAACTTGGTTTTACTAACAACATTTTTGAGCATACCCTCAAATATGTAATTTGAAAAATTGAATACCCTGCCTATTGCAAGGCAGATCAAGGTTGTGGCTATGCTTGTGGGAAAAGCATCCCAGCCAGTCCTTTTGTGACTCAAGCAGTGTAAGAGGGTATGAATAAGAAACCTCCATTGTGGGGAAAACTGACTTTTGTGAAAATTAATAGTATTGTCATGTCTGTACCCCATCAATGTGAGTTGTTCAATAATTTTAGTGACTGGCAAAGTGGTAATACCTTCAGCATCTCTAATATGAAGATGTTCTCTTAAAGTCGCCTCAGTAATAACAGTTTGAGTGCCATCCACTGTACCGATTAATTGTTGTACCCCTTACTCAGTTGTTGAGGCAATAGCAGTTTGCCAAAACTTCCTGACAGGGGTACATAAGATTGTAGGGTTTAAAAGAAGTGCAAACCTGATGGTGCTACGGTTTAGAAAAGCTACAATCTCTGCAAATTCATCATGTCCATCTGGCAATTCCAAGCATGCCACCATATTGTGTTTGTCGACAAAGTCAAGAGGAGCCATGGATGAATATAGTTAGGGTTAGAAAAGTGGGATTAAGTTGCAAAAGCCTGTATTGTTCTGTGGTGAAAGCAATTAGAAAGTTATGCAATTTATAGAGATTTAGAGAATATTGGTTGAACCGCCTTATAAAAATTTATGGTAATAAGTGAAGATAAACCAATTAGAAAACCCTTTTATAAGGAAATAGGCGGTTAACAACTCTACTTGCAAAAGTAATCATTTCATAACAGACTTTTGGTATAAGTACTAACGGCTAGTTCATCAGTACTAACTATGCTTATTAGTACTAACTTATAACCATCACTATTAACTTTTACCCATCGGTATTATCTTAGTTTTTGGAAATTTTAATACTGAAACCCCAATTTTGAAGAAATTAAGTGTGGTGACAGACACTTAATCAAGGTCGGCCTTACATGGCCTCTGGTTTGGTGAAAACCAATGGTTTAAGTGCATATCACTGCCTGCGATGGATAGTCCCATTAAAAGGGCCTTCCTGACAGGGTTTCCAGCTCGTGGCAGGTGTTGCCTCCAACACAAGTGTTGGATTCACGGTTGCTCGCTGTTCTCTAAGCCAGATGCCCTTAGGCTAGTCACACTATCTATTAACAGATAGAATGGCAAAGAGTGGGTTAGTGCAGAGTGATCTGACCAACTAAAACCATCAATTCATGTTCATTTAAAGCACATGATGCCACATATTGCTTAGGCATCACATATTCCATTGTTACAGCAAGTCCCATCATGTTTGCTAAATCCCAACAACTCGTCCCACCCTATTACACATGCTTAAAGAGACGCGTCCTACAAGGACAATATTGTTGAATCGGTCGCAAAAGTAAATAACTTGGGGAAGAATTTTTGTGTGTGGCTGTTTTATTAATTGTTTTTTAGGGTATTTTTTTACGATGTTTTTGGATTTTTTATTACACCAAGTTAGTTATGAAGTAGTCAAGAAAAAAAATAAAAGAAAAGTGTGACAGTGGAGATGGTACTATTACACCTCGATCTCCTTGTCACTACTACACGGTCCCAAGCCTTATATATGGTAATTAGAGCACCCGGTGTTGGGCTTGTCATGGCTCGCCGTGCCACGCTGGTAGGCTCGCCGTGACACTGGCGTGCCTCGCCATGGAGTCACTCTCCATCTGCACAACGAGTATAACTCTCTGACAAACCAAACGTTTACATTTCATTTTCAAAAATATTACCGTTTAAAAATGGATACTTTTTTTTCTTTTTTTTTAAATAAACTTAACACCCCTATAAATACCAAACCATAAACCACCATTTTTCTCACTACAATTCAAGCAACTTATAAACTCTCTATATCTCTAGTTAAAAAAACAATGTCTCAAAACCCGAATGAAAGAGGTTATTTCACAAACCTCCTCAATTCAAACCCACCACAATACGGGGGTTCGTCAAACCCGTCTACCCCCTCCTCGCAAAATTCTAAACCGTCTCCTCAAGAAATTTATCTTAACCAACAATATGCGTTTCAACAAGGATTCATAGATTTCCCTGGACAATTTTCGGCACCACAATTTTTTAACCCGCCACAACCTCCAACATTTCATCAATCTCCAACGTTTCCCCAAATTGAATCACAACCGTCCGGTTCACAATTCAAAGTACCAAAACCACGTGAACAAAGGTGCTTAGGGTCAGTTGGTCAATTCTCCTAAGCAACTAGATACGACCGCATTTCAAAACTACCGAAGTTAGGGTAACTACCAACGAACTACGCATGCATACACTAGAAACAATTATACGGAAGCATGAAAACATAAACAAAAAAGTCAAGGAATCATAACTAGGCTAGCAGCAAAGGTGCTTAGCCGATCATATTAAAAGAAACAAAGGATTCAATGTTTAACATACTGAAATACATGAATCAAAAGTAAAAGATAAAATGATCTCTAATGCTTATCGTTAGGGAGTGATATCTCTCTTGGAGATGCCTCCGTATGCTCCGAATGATCTGTCTTTGGAACCCTCTTCACGTTCTCTGCCTTTGAGTTGTGAGTGAATGATGTGAAATGCAGAAATTAGGGCTGGTATTTCTAGGCACGATCCTAGTTACGGCGTAACTTGAGTTAAGAGTTACGACGTAACTTCAATAATTCCTCATATAATGCTCTCGTTAAGCAGGTTACGGCGTAACACTTGGGAAAGGTTACACCGTATCTTCAATACAGGTTACTTTTGCTAGGATCACGCCATAATCCTTGTGAGGAGTTATGGCGTAGTTGATGAAGGCGCAAAACATTTCTTGACCTAGTTGATTACGGCGTAACCTTAGATGGGAGTTACGCCGTAATTGCCTTTAAGTTGGTCTTCTGAGTTAACCCACTAGCTACAGTGTAATGTAAGAGAGTGAGTTACGCAGTAGCTTCTTCACAGTTGGTATACTATCATAAATCGTTAAGAAAATATCCAAATCCGCGTCTCATAAGCTCCAATGCTCGTAATTTACCTGAAAGTGAAATATAAAGGAATACAAGCGTAAATCCATATAAATGATATAAAATACGAGCATTATCGGGGGAAATTGACACTTAAAATTTAGGACTATTTGATGTTATCAAATATTCCTCTACTTGAACTCTAATTGCCCTCATGTAGACCTTATTAGAAAATTTTCTAAAAAGATATCCCCAATTACCTGGAAGATGTGAGTTTAAAAACCCCTTATGCTAGAATAAATCAAAGCCGAACACCTCACGATATGGGAACAAAACACTCAAATTCTCTCAACTAGTCTAAGTTTCAATTTCTGGGTGATCACTCAAAGCATAGTCATAGCATGTATTATATCATAAGCTTGGCGGTTATACAAATCTTCACAACTAAAGTTAAGGACTAAACAACTTTTGAAGGCAATATGGGTAGACACAACATGGGTTAAGGGTGAAATGTCATTACTAACGTGTCACGGCAAAGTGGACAAAATCAATGATACATGACCAAATACATGGCCAAGACACCAAAGTTTGCTTGCTTCATCACCTAGACATGCTTCATGACTAAAGGGTAGGATAAGTAATGGGAATAATTGGTGTAAAATAAAAGTTACAAAGCAAATAGTCTTAACCTATAACCAAGTCGTCACAGCCTACCGTTCATCCAAAGTTCAAGCTTTAAGGTGAAGAAACCGGATCATGATCTAATCAAGTAGATGCGCCATTAGCGGACGTCATGATGGGCACATTACCTATTCTTCAACTATTGGCGCAATAGTTACCAACTCAATTCTTCAAATGTGACCAAGGTGGCCTCCTCGTTGCTTAATCTTTGATGAGCTCCAATCATAGTGCTTATAACATTGCACTTTACAATAATCAATAAACTAGTTTTTTTCGAATCTTTTTTTTTTTACATCATAACTAAAAACATAACACCCCCCCCACTTGAGATGAACATATAATGAGAATCTTCAAATTTAAGTCTTTGATGTAAGCGTGATTTTCGAACCTCTCTACTTGAACCTTGAACTTAGGCAAACAATGACTTCCCGATCACAAATTAAGATTACACGGTAGGCTAAGGCGAATGGGTGTAACAAAACAATATATATTGGGTGAACAAAATGAAAGGAATGGATCAGACATGTCTAACTAGGGGTATCTTGCACTAAAGGTGAGTGCAACAAAAGGGTTTAACATGGGGGTCGAAAAGTCGAGGTGACTAATCGATAGACACACAAGGATAGGATATTTGGGTTAAAATCCTAAAATATTGCCTTCTCAAACTGATTATTCCATATACATTAAGCGACCTCAACATACCTTGTCTATGGTCTGGAATGATGCAAAGGCCAAGTTCTAAAGTTTACAAGCTACATGCACACTCATAATTTGGTGGATTTGGGTAAATAATTAGAAACGGATAAGGCTAATCTCACCATAAAATATCAAGGGTTATAATGTGCTCGGCTAAGGTCTAATCTAGTTAGGTTAAGAAAAACATGTCAAAATTTTTAAAATTGCATAATTTTTCAAAATAAACTAGAAAAACGAGGGCAATTAAGTTCAAGTAATAATTCTACTCCCGTCCCCCCACTTGAGATGTACAAAGTCCCTTTTGTACTAAACATTAAATAAAGGTGAAGAGAAAGCAGAATTAGAGCGAGAACTTCCCTGAAATTTGCTCTTAAAAAGAAAGAAGGCCCACGAAGAGAATCGTGCCTTCGCTTAAGCATCCACGAGCAAACTTTATTCCCTGAAATCACACTAAGAAATAAGCATAATTCTAAAAAAGAAAAAGAAAAACAAAAAAGAAATCTAACTCACTTTTGTAGGAATCACGGTTGCATTTAGCATATACAACAAGCCTTTTAAACCACTTAGTGTCCCAAGTGGATGAGTGTAGTCTCGTGAGGGATTACAGGGAATATACCCACAAAGTTCATTTAAAAACTAATACAAATATAGGAAAAATTAGAACTGCAGGAGAATTACGACGTAACCCAAAAGAGGAGTTACGCCGTAATTATGGTAAAACTTGGCATTCGGCTACTGGAGAATAGCTACGGCGTAACCATAGGATGAGATTACGCCGTAATGGTTTATGTCTTGGAGAGAATCGCTACTGAGGATACGTTACGGCGTAACCATGAGGATGAGTTACGCCGTAACTGTTGGACAGAACAGGTCCCCGTTTTAGTCACTTGTGAATTCTTCTCCAATTCCTGCAAAAATGTGAAACACACAAAACCCAAAAAAAATGAAATAAAAGAAATAAAAAGGATAATTCGGGTTGTCTCCCGAAAGAGCACTTTTCTTTATTACCGAGTCTTTAAATTAGACTAAAAGCCATGGGGCTTTATGGTGGCCTTCGAACTTGGCCAACTTCTTCCATATCTTTCATCAAGTTGTGTCTGACCCATGAAACATTAGTAGAGGTGCGGAGAAACAACTTTTTCTCAATCTTCCGAATCTTGGAAAACTTTTCGTCTGGCCCCAAGTGGTACCTTGTAACCTCAAAATTTTTTGCTATAATTAGTGGCGGCCTTTTGTACGGAATACCAAGAAGTTTGCACCTCCGTTGTTCGTATGACTCATCATCTGAGTCAGTGAACCCGTCTTGACCTTGTAGTTCAAGGTAGTCCATAATTCCCTCTATGTCATCATCATCGGACTCAGTTCCCTTAAACCACTTGTCATCTAGTAATTCTTCAATAAGCACACGTTTGCATTCTTCTTTTTCATTACCCCATGTATCTTTGCTATCCTCATTCTTCACTTCACTAGTATTCGTTGGAAATCTCTTCACTTGGGTCTTCTTCACTCATGCACCCCTTCCAAATTTTTTCCTTAGTAGAAGCATCTACTTTTCCATACTTGATTTTAACCCAATCGTCAAATCCTAACTTATCTAACCACGGTAACTCCGTTCTCTCATCGTCATTGGTTGAGGTTCACAAAAATTCGTCATCCCCATCTCTAGCTATGCTACTTCCCCCGTTACAGTAATCGTCAAACGGGTTACAAGAAGCCCAGAATACTTCATCAATGGTCTTTATCTTCTCACACCAATGCTTCCGAGCTGTCTTGTCATTGGTGTTGCTGGAGGGATCATCCTTGCAGGAGGTATCATCTTTAATTGAATTTTCATCCATGGACTCTCTTTGTTGGAGAAAATGTTCTTCGTAGTCGAGCTTGAGCTTCCTTAGTAGACATGCATTAATAATAGCATCCCCGAATCTTATCATATACCACTCATGAAAATATAAAGTTCCGAACTTGACATCGTGTCTTTCCAGCTCATGAGGGCATGTCCATTCTTCACCATTCATATTTCCACCCCCATTACAATACTCGCGAAATGGATTGCATGTAGGCCATGCTCGTGTAGATTCATCTTCCATGATCATTATTCGATTGCAGCAGTGCTTAATAGGGGGTTCCTCTATATCCTCGATCAACCTTTCATCATCATTTGTTGTAGACCACATGTATTTGTTATTTTTAACCCTTTCTTTGTTGTCTCCTCCATCGCAAATGTCATTATGGGGGTTACACGAGGCCCAAAGGTCGTACCACTTATCATTGTCCACTGGTATTGCCTTGCACCAGTGGTACTTCTTCTTGGATGGGGATTTTGGGACCACATTCGTATTACCAGGCCACCCATTAATGACATGCAATCCTGATTCATCCAATTCGAGAAATCTGTCGGACCAGGTATCCCAGTTACGTTGTAATTCAGATGTGGGGTTATGGCGTAACTGGCTTCTGTCAGCACTTCCAGCATCATTTTCCTGCACCATGCTAGAATTATCGTTAGACGCATTGTTTTCAGAAACAATAGCTTTGCAAACTATTGGTTTGCTTTCTTGTGCTTTATTCTTTCTTTATACTTCATCGCTAAGTTTACCAATCATGGATTCCAGATTTATTAGCGATTCGTCATGACTAAAAAGGCTTTTGTTTATATTTTCTTGGAAATTCTTTAGCCATTCTTCCTGCTCTTTTTGTCTTTTAGTTGAGTCTTCGAGGTACTTGTTGATCGTATCCTCCAGATTAGATCTTCTTTCCCCGAAAGGCCCACGGTTGTAATATGATGGAGGTCCTCCACGATAACCATTCCCGTTTCCATTTGCTCATTGAAACGGTCTATTTGTTTCACCA
Organism: Chrysanthemum seticuspe; assembly: GCA_019973895.1. Classification (NCBI taxonomy): domain Eukaryota; kingdom Viridiplantae; phylum Streptophyta; class Magnoliopsida; order Asterales; family Asteraceae; genus Chrysanthemum; species Chrysanthemum seticuspe. The sequence continues at coordinate 250,047,388 of BPTQ01000009.1, forward strand.
TATTTCACTTCTTCAACTTTACCATCATCGTCAATAAGAGGACAATTTTTTGTGAGATGTCCTCCACCACAGCTTTCACATCCTACTTGGATAGCGTGAACACTTTCCTTGAGCTTAAGCATGTCACGACCAAGATTTTGAAGCTTGTTTGTAATGGTGGCAATACCATCAAGATTTCCGCCTAGGCTTCTTTGGCTTCCTCCATCATGTCATTTTTGAGAATGATCGGCCATTTTTTGAATGGCTTCGATGGCAAGAGTAGGGGTCATCTGTCACACCCCCAAATTACCTGTTTTGCAGCGGAGTGGAATTCCTGGGGATTGAGTGTCATAGCATCACAATCACAGTTATATTGAACGACCTAAAGTGTCGTTTGGAAAATACATCGTTTGATTTAATAAAACAATCAGAGTTCACAAAGTATAGGTCCCAATTGAAAATCATCTCGTGCGGAAATAAGTTTGTACAATTCAAACGATGTTTTAAAGTATGTAAAACCCAAGTGAGACGCGTCGTCACCACGACTCCATGATGTGTCCAAATGCATGCCATGAAGTGAATGCCTTAGATACCTGAGATAAAACATGCTAAAAGTGTCAACACAAAGGTTGAGTGAGTTCATAGAGTTTGAGTTGAAATGTAAAGCCTTTCAAAATCGTTTATGCAGCAAAGGCATTGAAAATCCACTCAGTTCCAAGTTCCGCCCATACAAAACTTGCAACCTGTGTGTTCACAACCCATTGCCAAAATGTGTAAAGTTTATGTTCAAATACATGATGTCCAATGAATTCGCATAATAGTGCATGACTTAATGTATCAATGTTTACTTGACATAATTATACCAAGACATTCAGTTCAATGAAAATCCCAAGGCATTCAGTTCAATGATGTTCCCAAGACATTCAGCCCAATGATAATCCCAAGACATTCAGCACAATGATAATCCCAAGACATTCAGCCCAATGATAATCCCAAGACATTCAGCACAATGATAATCCCAAGACATTCAGCCCAATGATAATCCCAAGACATTCAGCACAATGATAATCCCAAGACATTCAGCTCAATGATTTATGATGTAGGATATGACTAAACATTAAGTTCAGTTAAGCATGTAGTTTCAAATAATCATGATAATTATAAAAATAATTGAGCATGTATCTCCCCCAAAACATTTATGAAAACAAGCAAAAGCAGGGGCTATGAAACTCACTTGGTAAACTGAGGCGATGACAAAAGTGAGTACACCGAGATATAATGTGAAACTTTAATCTTGACCTATGATGAATGTTATGATATGTAATGAGTTGCAATGTAATGTTATGCATGCATTTCGTATGTTATTTATACCATTTGCGGATTTGAAAATAATACTTGTCGTCGAAAAATACTCGTTTGACGTCTTGACCCTTCAAAATTCACTTTTCAAGTTTTTACGTCAAAATGTCATCCTACAAGGGTTTAATAATGATTTTTGGTGAAATTATCACTTTTCGTCGTAAAACAATGTCGTCGAAATTTTCATGAAATTAACAAAAATGGCTTTGGAAAACTAGTAGTAAAATGGTGTACGTCGATCGTTAGAGAACGAACTCGACTGTTTTGGAAAGTTTGTATCGATATCTAGAAGTTTCAGTTCAGGAGTTTTCGTCCAAAAGGTCTCGATCATAAAGATATTAAGGGTTAAAGATAGTGATTTTTGCTAATTGTTGTGGAGAAAATGAGTTTCGGCCAAGTTTGAACATCCGTAATTAATTTACTACAACTCCGCTATACACACGGCTTGTCATTTTGAAAAATATGGCCGGTGAACTTGATTTTACTAGAAGACAATTTGTTCCAAAAAGTTTCACATCATGGTTAAAATCAGCCCTCAACATGGACGTTACAGCTACTAAAATACTTGTATCGTAAAAATAATATAGATTTTCAGAAAATAATAGTTACGGCAAGTTTATGAAAACGTGCATATCTTTGTTGTTTCAAATCCGTTTTCTACGTATAATATGTCCTTAGCTTCGTATCAAAGTATACTAATATATTTTTGATAAGTCGAAATAATTTGTGAAACTTAAGGCTCGTTTTTGACCCGAACAAGATAAATATATGTTGCTGAAATTTCTGAAAAGTATATTTTTCGTCGTCAAACTTTAAAAATCCATAACTTCTTCGTTATAAGTCCGTTTTCATCCGTTCAAGCGGCCACGGATTCGTTTTAAAGCATATTTTCTAAATATCAAGGCCAAAGTTTCGTACCAACTTTAGGTTTTTCCAGAAAATCGAAATAAGGACAGAACATAATTATATAGTTATCGAAAATAGTTTTTCTCGGACAAAACCTATTCTAATCCCTTCAAATCAACTCCAAAACTAATCTAATCCTACCATACACCTTCTTAGGGTGTCATGGGTTCCTAATCACCATCAAGACCAAAGAATACCATGGGAATATTTATAGGATGACCATAGTATATAAATAACTCTAAAATCATGAAATAAAATGGTATAAATCACATATCATGCATACTTGCTCCAAAAATGAAAAGAAACATATGAAATGAAAAAGGAAACATGAAAATGAAAGAAACAAGCTTACAAATGAATATGATGAGGTGCTAGTAACAAGGATTATCCTAAATACTCTTGGTTTTTATTTCAAAACCATAAAAAGAGTATAAACTAGATTGATTATAACACTTGAACTTGAGAAAATATTTTGATCCCTTTGGAGCTCTTTGAAGGCCGGTTATGGAGAAGCAAGAAGAAGAGAGAAAAACCTTTTAACACTTGTAGAAATATTTGAGTGAATGAAATGAGTTTGATAATTCAAGTAAGACTTTTGTAGTGTACATTAATTACAATCAATGAAACCATGCCCATTTTAATGCAAGCCCTCCCCCTTGGTCGGCCAAGGGGGGAGGTACTTAAAGATATTTATTTTTTTATTTTTTTTTCTAAAATGTATAAACTTCGTGTATTATTTGTAATTTGTAAGAAAATGTAAGGAAAGTGTAGATAGTTGTAACTTGTAGAGTAAATGGTAATTCTTGGTGCAAGTAAGTTTTTATTAGGTCAAAATAGAATGTAATGAGATGATAAAAATTTTAAAAATTACTTTCCTTGTGAAATTTGGGTGATAAAAATAGTTATCGTATAATTTTTAAGAAAAACGACGTAATAATTTAACTTTAACGATTTATGTACCAAATAAATTTGAAACACTAGGAAAACTAAAAATATAGTTTTTATGAACTAAATGTAAGTTTAAAAATACATCGGGATCATTTTTGAAAGTAACGGATTAAATATTCAAAATAATAACTCACGCGATAACGTTTATTAAATATAAAAATTACGCGATGAATGTGAAATAAAATGTCATGAATGAATTATCATGATGCAAATGATGTCAATGAAATGTAGACTAATCTTAGTCCATATGAAATGTACGTGATGTTATGATCATGAATTCGCCGCTAAACCATAAAGGTTACGCGAATTTGGAACATGTAAACCAAGTTTACGATAAATGTTGAAATAGTGAGGCATAAATTGTGTCGAGAAATGACCTGAAAGTACGGGTTGTCACATCATCCCCGGAATTGGTCCTTGATAATCCAGCATTTGTCTTGTAGCCACGTTGATACCTTTGTAGAAAATGTTGACCTTTTGCTGGTTGTTTAGGTCATGAGTGGGACACTTGTAAAGAAGATCATTGTATCTATCTCAAGCTTGATACAACGTTTCATCGCCTTCTTGCATAAAATTATGGATCTCCATGAGTTGATTTGATATCTTCGAATGAGGACAATATCTTTGAATGAAATGTTTCTTTAGGAGAACCCATGTATCGACTGTCCCGACGGGCAATCTATCAATCCATCTTCTTGCTGCCCCAGTAAGTGTTATGGGGAATACTCTTATCATAACCGCGTCATGAGAAACACAAGGTATGTTGAAAAGGCTTGCGATGTACAAGACATTTTCAACGTGTTCGTAAGCATCTTCGTCTCTGTTTCCCGAAAAAGGGTTAGCACGTAGCTCCCTCATAAATTGTTCTTTGATCTCAAAATGGACTTCAGCTCCAATAGCTGGCCTAACGAGCCCCGGCCCTTGTTCATCCTTAGTCATGGCCAAATATTCCTCAAGAGTGAGGTTATCAATGTCCACAACCTCCATGGTACCTGAAACTTAAAAGAAATTATGAGAAAACAAGAATTAAAAATAAAACAAAAATAAAAGACTTAATAAAAATCCTAATATAACTCCCCGGCAGCGGCGCCACGGGCAGTGTACCTGGTCGTGTGTAGTGTAGTAATCGGTAAAACCGAGGTCGTCCCAAGAGCTATGTGTGCGGATTCTAATTAAGTCTAGGTGTCATTGGTTTTTTACTGGTTTGTAGTAGAAATGATTATTAAACTAATAAACAAGTAATAAATACGAAAATTAAATAGAGTTGTGATCAATAGAGGGAAAGTGTGCTAACCTAATTACTCATCCTATCGTGTAATGTTCATATTTTACTACTTCCATTTGATTCAAGTGGGGGTTTAAGTCGCTAGGACAACATTTGGTCAGTTCGTCCTAACCTATCAACAAAGGCTCCTACCAGAGGTCAAGATTCTACCATTGATAGTCGAGTTCTTTTTAGTCGCCTAAGCCAAGTCATTAAGTACCCTACATGCAAGATTCGAAATAATGAGTGCCCGGGCGCTAACATCTTAGACACTCATCCCTAACTTCTTAAGTTCATCCAAACGACCGGTGATCATTTGGTCAGTTCGCACAAGCGAGGAAGGGTCGTCAGTTGGTCAATTCTTACCCTCCCCAACTCTACCTAACTACTTAGGGTCAGTTGGTCAATTCTCCTAAGCAGCTAGATACGACCGCATTTCAAAACTACCAAAGCTAGGGTAATTACCAACGAACTATGCATGCATACACTAGAAATAATTATACGGAAGCATTAAAACATAAACAAAACAGTCAAGGAATCATAACTAGGCCAGCACCAAAGGTGCTTAGCCGATCATATTAAAAGAAACAAAGGATTCAATGTTTAACACAATGAAATACATGAATCGAAAGTAAAAGATAAAATGATCGCTAATGCTTATCGTTAGGGAGTGATTTCTCCCTTGAAGATGGCTCTGTATGCTCCGAATGATCTGCCTTTGGAACCCTCTTCACATTCTCTGCCTTTGAGTTGTGAGTGAATGATGTGAAATGCAGAAATTAGGGCTGGTATTCATAGACACGATCCTAGTTACGACGTAACTTGAGTTGAGAGTTACGTCGTAACTTCAATAATTTCTCAAATAATGCTCTCGTTAAGCAGGTTACGGCGTAACACCTGGGAAAGATTACGCCGTATCTTCAATACATGTTACTTTTGCTAGGATTACGTCGTAATCCTTGTGAGGAGTTACGGCGTAGTTAATGAAGGCGCAAAAAATTTCTTGACCTAGTTGATTACGGCGTAACCTTAGTTGGGTGTTACGCCGTAATTGCCTCTAAGTTGGTCTTCTGAGTTAACACACTAGCTACGGCGTAATGTGAGAGAGTGAGTTACGCCGTAGCTTCTTCACAATTGGCATACTATCATAAATCTTTAAGAAAATATCCAAATCCGCGTCTCATAAGCTCCAATGCTCGTAATTTACCTGAAAGTGAAATATAAAGGAATACAAGCGTAAATCCATATAAATAATATAAAATACGAGCATTATCAGGGGAAATTGACACTTAAAATTCAGGACTATTTGATGTTATCAGAGATGTTCAACGGTCAGACTACCGATGACCCTCGTACCAAAAATATGATCACGGGTAAATGGTCGAGGATTAACGGTGATTGTCAAAAATTTAACGCTATTTATAAACATTTGCAGCGTTGAAGTGGTGAAAATGACCACGATCATCTCGATAATGTGAAACTAAACTTTGAACAACGCTTTGGTGGGAAGGAGTTCGTGTATGTTAACGCTTTGGAGATCTTGAAAAATTACCCGAAGTGGGATACCGAGGATCCGATAGACATTACATGTCTCGAGGATATATTCGGCCCGGACAAACGACCTCGTCCCGAAAGAGATGGCGGCAGAAAGAGTCGAGTTGCAAAGAAACAAAAGTCGACTTCAACGTCGAGCGCTGCGAGCTCCGGTGGGAGTCAATCGAATACTTTTTCGGGACAATTATCCGAAAAGTATTCGCAAAAAGCCGACGTTCAAATGGCTTGTTACGAGGCGAGGCGGGAGAAAGAAGTTGTTGCGTTAGAGATGAAGGAGATGAATTTTCTCATGATAGATCCCAATTTGGCTAGTGACCCGGCAAAAGCAGAGATCATCCGAAAGAGTCAAGAGAAAATAATGAAGAAATATGCCAATGCCGATGACTAGTAAAATGTTTAAATTTCTTATTATTAGTATGTGTTGTATTTTTTCCCCGTATCGTTTTTTTTTTGTATCGTATTTTTTTTCGTAACGTTATTTTAAGTTGCGTGTAATATTATTATGTTGTTAATGTATTTTAATTTTTAATGAAATAAATTTAGTGATGAGCCTCGAATAAGTAAGTTGAGGTTTGTTGTAAGTGAGTGAGAGAAGGTTTAGTTGTGAAGGTTTGTTATAATAATGTGAAAGTTTGTTATAATTATGTGACACCCGTAAGACTCAAATAAAGAGTTGTTTAGTTATGGCACCTTTGTTCTTAAAGCATTAATGCTTAAACTTAGGCCCTTTTCAGAACTAGTACAATTTAACGAAACAAAGATACCGCGATCTAATTTCCTTTCCACGTGGCACAAGACCACTGCACTTTTAATATATGACCTTTTGTGCACATGGTATGCACCAACTAGACAATAATGAGCATGGAAGCACCACTCTTTGCTTTTAGTCACTCATGCACATGCTCGTAGGCTCGTAGCAAAACATTAATCGAGTTTTTAGGATGAGAACCCCAATTTTTTGAGAGGCTTAGGTTCAAATAGTTACACAATTGACGGTGGTAAAAAAATATTAACAACCCGTAGAAGATACTTCGGTTAGATCGCCTACCTAGAAATTAAAAATTCGTCTACTCCCCTGAATAACATGAACCGAACATGAACAGAAAAATCGTATCCATTACGTATTTTTACATTCGCATTTAAAAGATAGTCTCAAACTCACAATCCATCAAGGAAATCATCTTACGTGGACTATTCAACAAGTCTTGTATGCATTTTCTTTTAAAATATGCAACTCGGTTGTATCAGATCTCTCTCTCAAACACATACATACGTGTTTGCAATACGCCAACACTAGCAACAATATAATATTATATGATATAATTATACAAAATATTACATAATTATATAATATTATGGATAACAACAAGAAACACACAAGTGGAATATTAATTAGGTAAAGTGAGCCTATTGGACATGATGCATTTTGAATTATAGAACAAATGGACCCATCAATACTTTACAATGTCATAAGGAAATGGACGGGTACATTATAAAAATGCCATGAGAAGCAAATAAAAAGGTAAAAAGGGCAAAGGGGTTAAACGTGGAAAGTTGAGAAAAATAAAAACCAACGTGTAAAACAGATTGAACATATCGTTACAGCTATGGAATTGTTTCAAAATCAAATTTACATTAAAAAGCATATGCTATGTACTAATAAAAACATATACTATGTACTAGTAAACGACTAAAAATTTCACAAAAGGTTTTAAATCAGTGAAGAAACTCTAACCTCATATGTCAACTTTACCCTTTTCTAAAAACATGGCCAAGAGCATATGTTCCACACTGACATTTAGTTAGAAGTTTAGATCAAACCCATGACTTATCTTAACAAAAACTTCATTAAGGGTTCAACTAAACATTTATGATAGATGAGTGATACCTCTGAGACAATACACCCAATGATACGTACTAGCAGCAGAAGTTAATGAAAGGTGATTCTAACTATACAAAAAACCTATATTTATTAATAACGTTGATTGTGATCGTTGTTGAGCCCAGCATGCCAAACATGTAAGTTCACGGAGTGCCGGTCTAAAACCAATTGGAAATAAATGGAGAAGCTCATCAAGCTTATATGTAGACATTTGTCTACTTTTTATATGTGAGATTTGGTTTGCACACAACAATCTTTCCCTCAAACACAAGACTACATTAGCCCTTCCCTACAACGATATGCAACGCAACCTCTTCTAGAGCCGTTCGGGCACTCCCACATCTAAGTGAATGGCGTCCACACGCACCGTGTTCCAAAGCAACTCGGCCCCGCTCTATGATCTGAACGGCGTGACCTACTCCAATTAAGCGATCATTGGATCATGATTATGCGGGCTCACTCATGCGTCATGAACATGCGGGCTCACTTACTGATAGCACTTGTTGGAGATTCAAAAGCAAACCTGTAGATCGAAATACAAAAACTAGTTTCCTGTGAGATGATCCCCAAGTTGCTACACCATCAAGTAGGAGCGGAGTTAGTAGGGTGACTAGTGATTGCTGAGCCACCCCTAATCAGCATACTTTGTTAAGTAATTATTGACCCAATAAGTTATTGTTTTACTAGTGTATGCAGTTAGCATCCCTTATTCATATAGATATTTTGTTACGAAATAAAAACGATAACTTAAGTAACATTATATTATTGTCTTAGGGTATGATGAATTAAAAAAACCGTCTTTAGTGCGACATGTATATTGTTATAATATTTACGTTAAATTCGGCTTTTCTCAACTTAAAATTTTGACTCCGCCCCTACCACCAAGAAAGAGTTGGCCAAAATGATCGAAGAAGAAACACAGTACAAAGTTTAAGAATGTGAAAAACTAACATTCCTCTTCACCTTTTATATATAGATATGAAGCGGTAGAATACCATGTCTGAGTCGGCTAAGGAAAATCGTGATTGACCCTTCATGAGTAACCGAAAATATAGCTTGTCCTACAAATAGGAAACTAGCAAACCTTTGGTCTTTTCTAACAAAACCGTCAAAGATTTATCAAACAATTATACCGTAAAAACATGAATTTTGGATAAACGCTAGTTTAACGTACTTTGCATTTGAGTGGATACTTTAATGTGAATAATTAAACAAGAGCAATGTATATGGTGGCATGGTGCTACTTTGCATATTTTTTTTCTTAGATAAAGTCAACAACATACTCGAATGAAAGGTTCGATGAGTAGGACACCATTATATTGTACTCATTTTGTCTCGGAAAATTTACTTGTTCTTATTAGACAGGGCGTTATGGTGCCTTCCTATCACACGTGAAGGTCGTATTTGGCACATGAAGGCCATGACGGGTAGGGATGGCATGCAAAGGTGGTGAATTTGGGTTGGTTCGGTGAAGTTTTTCACCTAAAAAAAATAAAGGAAATGGAGAGTGATGACCCATCTTTTTATTATTATTATTATTATTATTTTTATTTGTGAGTGTGCTGCGTATATTATAGGGTATGCTTGTATAAATTGAGGTATTTTTATGTGTTTGGGTAGGTGGTTGTCACTACGATTATTAGGTGGTGGTCACTACGATTATTAGGTGGTGGGTTAAGTGATATGCGCGAAAGCAGATGTGATGTTGAGGTGGAGATGATGGGAAGATGACCATTACATTCAACTTTAAATATCGCGTAAAAGTTGTATCATTATATGTCTTGAGTAGCTTCAGGAGAATAATGATAATGATATACATAGATTAAGCCCATTCACATAAGTAAAAATAAGTGCTGCGTGTTAACATAATGTATTATAGCAAAAAGAGAACTTCCTTAAATAATACACTAATTTTGCGTTATGATAACATGTTACGTTCATTAAGTATACGATCAGTAATATTTAATACTCTCTAGTTGAGTTTGGAGAGATGGCCGGGGTTGCCTTTAAGAATAATGGTTTGTACTTTTAGTTCATTTACTGTAAATATCTAGAGTAAGTAAATTATCTAAGATTAAAGTAGAGATTAGGTGGCAAAGTTAGTTAGTCGTTGTTTTAGTCTATAAGCTTTGTATAAAAGGTGATTTCACCCTCACTTTTCATATTAATGCAATAAAAACACAGTTTTTTCTTACTAAAAGCTTCCGCTTCATATGGTATGAGAGGTATGGTGCTCAATTCCATTACACAACTACTTACTTAACCGTTTTCTTTTTAATTCTTGTTTCATCTACGTACCACTGTGTGATCATTAATCGTGCTAATTTGACGATTAATTTTATATTCAATTCACAATTTTAGGAGTATTTCAATGGCGATTTCAAACATAAACCCTAATTTGAACAATAACCCAAATTCATCAAATAACCCCAATTTTCACAATAATGTAAATAATAATCAAAATTCAAGTTCACAAACATGACGAATGATCCGTTGTATATTACAAGTTCTGATCATCCTCGCATGATGTTAACGAATACGCCGTTTAATGGTGGTAATTTTTATGGTTGGATTCATACGATCAAGATGGCGTTAGGGGCAAAATTGAAGTTAGAGTTCATTGATGGATCATTACTAAACCGGTTGTAATTGATATAACTATCAAAGGTGGCTTAGGTGTTATTATATGGTGACTTGTTGGATCTTGAATTCCATGATTATAGATGCAAAGAGGAACTGAGAATATGGTAATATTCTCATAGAAGAGTAAAATGGTAAGTATCCAAGGTATATATATATATATATATATAAGCATAGATGGTAAAACCAAAAACCCTAAAAGGATTGTGGGTTTTCGAAAAACCTCATAAGTGGTAGTTTGACTCTTTGTCAAACTTCTAATACTTATGGGATAATTATTAACGACTTCTAGTGCAACTAGGATAAACTTTGCATGCCTATAAATACAAAGGTAGACCAAGAAACCAAAACTCCTTCCCCTTTCCTCTATTTGTTCGATCGGTAGACCAAGAAACCAAAGGGTTTCAAAACCCTTTGTGTAACACCCCCGAAATCTTAATGACAGCGGAAGACTAATTCGGGTGTTACTCGAATGGAGATCATAGTCAATAATTATAGAAAACGACTCGAAAAAGGCGTTTTATTAAAAGTAGTTATCATTCATCGAAAATTCATAGTTGTTACAAAACATTGTAAATTGTTTAAGCGTTTTTCACAAAATAAAGATCATGAGTTTGAAATAAATGACAACTTTATGTTTACACTACCATAAAAGCCTTGCCATGCCCCACTCCGCGCCTTGGTCATAATCTTCACTGATTACCTGAGATAACATGATTAAAGAGGTCAACAAAAATGTTGAGTGAAGTTCATAGGTTTAAATAACAGTTGAACACAATTATATGAGCATGATCATTGTAAACTAACAATATCATAAAGAAAAATCACAGATTATTATGCGCTAAGCTCATGCAACCAAGACTCAACTGCATACACCGAATTACCAGTTTATATAAGTTTTGCCCCAAAGGAGGTAATAGCCAATTACCTAATGCAATTAAAATATGGTGCGCCCCGGTTATTTCTATATAACCAAGACGGGGTCGTTACTCCCCATAGTACTATTCACGATATATGTGTTCACTCGTGGTGACTAATGGTTCATGATACATGGGACTTATGGCTAAATACTTAGGCAGTACCGATAATCAAGAAGCGAAAATTTATGAAATACCTTGTGTTCTAGTTTAGAGCATGTATCTCCCTCGCGAGGTTTTCAAAATAAAGTAAAAGCGAGGCTATGAACTCACTTTGATGATATGAACAAGCACAAACAGATCAAACACAATGTAGCGGAGGTTCCAAACCGAAACCTAAAATGATGAGATGGCGAGTCTCAGATATGATAAACATTTTGGTTCGCGACCAAAATAATAGAGCATTGAATATTCTTATTCAATAGATCATTGAATTGTCCAATTCAATAGTGTATGCGTGCTTAACGTTTTAAGTTAATTTTACTTGCTACATTGCCTTAATTAATGATCCTCACTTACGCATAAGTGAAATGTGTTCCCCGTTGTGATCTCGTAAAATGATAGTGTTGTTGAGTATTTTAGTTTGTTTAGATCCCATGTGTGTTTTATCGGATTATATCTATATAATTATAATCTTATATATATATATATATATATATATATATATAAATATATAGAGTAGGGATCCAGTGAGAAGTAACTTAAAATAAGAAGTGGTGAGAAGTGACCAAAACCACGCATTTGAGATGCAACGACTTGCATTTGATGCATTTCTATTCATATAGATGCAACATCTTGAGTTTCGAAAGTAAATTTGATGTATAGGTGGTGCAAATTGATTTTCATGATTTCGGCACGTGCAGAGGAACAAAAAACAAGAGAAATCATGAAATGCATCTAATATATGTATATGCATCTGATTAAAAGCTAGAAAACACACTATGGTGCGTTATAATGCATCTAAGACTATAAGGATGCATCAAATTTAGGTCGGTGCATCTCGGATTTGTGGTTATAGTTCTTCTTATTCCTTCTTATTTTAAGTAATCTTCTTATTTGATCATAACTATATATATATATATATATATATATATATATATATATATATATATATATATATATATATATATATATATATATATATATATATATATATATATATATATATATATATATATATATATATATATATATATACACGTAATATATTTAACGTTATCCGATAATAAAATACTCATATGATCAAAATACTCGTTTTTACGAAGTTACGTTAAGTTTATAAGTTTTTCTAAACTTTTCCTGAATTTACACTTTTTACCCTCAAGTTATGAAAAGTACAAGTTTAGTCCCTCAAGTTTGAGCTATTTACACTTTCTACCCGAAATGTATTTTATATCAAAACTTTCAGATTTTGACAGTTTTAACCCTTGAGAAGACTATTTTTAAAAAAACAGCCCTCCAAGACTTGTTTTAATGTGTTTAGACCTTAGGTTTTCCAAATTTACACTTTTCACCCAAAGTTTATATTATAACTAGTTTTAACTTATGACAAGATCGGTCCTTATAGTTTTATACGTGTGCATGCACGTGAAATCATACCCTTATACTTCCGAAAATGGCCACATTAGCCCTTAGACTTTTCATGCTTGTTTATTATACGTAATATATGACCCTTACACTTTTTAAAAGCTACGGTTTCAACCCAAGGACAACAATATTTTCAAATTAAGTCCGAATTCCATTTTTAGAAAGCAAAAACTTTGTAAAACGTTTACAACTTATTTCAAGCTTATTTCTAGTGCCTATTGGCTTATTTTACACTTATTGGGCCGGGTAAAGTTTTAATTGGACATTGTTTGGGCTTAATGGGCTTGACAGTTGGGCTTTAGGCCCGTATGGTGTCGTGTATAAAATTAAGTGTGTACAAGAGGTTCTAAGGATTTGTGATGTGTTTTTGACATGTAATACAAGTTTTAACATGTAACTAGTGAGTGGCTATGTGTCGAGAGTTGCTTATTCCAAGTTACATGATATAATCTAGTGTAAAAAGGGTGCGTTTAACATGTTTAATGTGTGATACGTGTTCGTGTGCTATGAAAACGAATGAAACAAGGTAGAAGAAATATTGAAATAGTTTTAGAAAACTTACTACACTCGTCAAGAGTGGAGATGAAACAATGAGTTGAGCGAATGAGAATAATGTCGAGACCTCAAGTTCTCCTTATAACACTATTCGACTAAGTGTTTACCCAAGTTTTCTTAACCTAACTTCTTTTCCCGTTTTCCCTTTGCTCCGCTTCGATACCCACTGTGGACGATTCTTGGTGTAGTGTGAGTGTAAGTCTTTGAGTGTTTGGTTGTGGAAATGTGTTTGTCTAAGTCTTGTGTCAAAGTTTATAAGGAAAAGGTAAGTATGGCTTTTGTATTAGTTTATACTATCTCATACAAGTTCCAATGTCTAATACAACATGTGTAGATTTATAATGTGGGCGTGCAAGGTGTGGCAGCCGAATTCTAGGGAACCCTTCATGTTTGTCGATCATGTTTTAGGATTTGGAGCATATTACACATTGGATCTTAAAGTCTCACTAGGTCAAGGATGTCTATGCATTATTTTAATGATAATTAGGAGCTAATGGAGCATGTTTTGTCTTCTTTTTTTGCATCCATACGCAAGGTAAGGGGTCATGGGGAGGGGGGATGAACCTTGGCTAACTTGGTTTTGGTTTGTTTTCTCTTGTTGGTTCTCGACCGGTTACAAATCAAAGAAAACAAAGAGTAGTATCACCATTTCTAAACTTGTTACTTGGTGTGTGTTGGGCTTGGTTTACACGAGTTTGGATCGGACATAAACAAAACGAAGGCCCAAGATAATTGGTTTTGGGATCGAGTTATCAACCTGTGTAAGACAAAGCCCAAACAAATATGGGGTGAATTGGGCTTAAATTAAATGTGAGGCCCAAAGAAAATGGTGTGTGCTTGGTTTGATAACGAGGCCCAATGGTAAGTTGGGTTGGGTCATGGGGTGATATGAAGCCCAATAGGTTCCTAAGCCCAATATGATTTTAATATATTTTTATTAAAATTTATTTCGTATTTTTATAAATTTTTACATATATATTATGTATTTTAAGATTATCGGGATCGTGGGGAATTTCGTTCTGATCACAACAGTATATTTATGAATGCTCAAGCTGCGTTGATCATGCATATGCCAAATGATATGCAAATGTGATGTTTGGAAAATTTCATGATGATATGAATCGTGCTTAATTTCTGATTAAGGTCTTAAGTACAATGAAATTTTCCGGGATCTTACAGTACCTACCCCTTAAGAGAACTGTGTCCCGCAGTTTAACTCGCAGAGGTTGCCATGGGTGATTAGATGAATAGGTGGGGATACTTGGCACGCATTACATCCTCGCGCTCCGAGGTGAACTCTGCACCTCGTTTCTTGTGATTCCATCGAACTTTAACGATAGGAATGCGGCTTTGCTTAAGCCTCTTGACTTCCCTGTCCATGATCTCGACGGGTTCTTCAACAAAGCTAAGTTTGTCATTGAGCTGTATGTCCTTGAGGGGTACGACTAGAGTTTCATCCTATAGACACTTCTTAAGATTCTAGACATGGAATGTGTCATGTACTCGACTAAGATCTTCGGGAAGTTTGAGCTTAAATGCCACTGGACCAATTCTTTGCAGAATTTTGAATGGTCCTACGTATCGAGGTTTGAGTTTTCCTCTCTTTCAAAACCTGACCATTCCCTTCCAGGGTGATACTTTGAGCATTACTCGGTCTCCAACTTGGAATTCCATTGGTTTTCACTTGACATATGCGTAGCTCTTTTGTCTATCTCGAGCTGCTTGTAGTCGTTGCCTAATTTGCATTATCTTCTCAGTTGTCTCCTGGACAATCTCGGGGCCTGTGAGTTGTACTTCTCCAACTTCTGCCCAGCAAACTGGCGATCGGCATTTTCTTCCATAAAGTGCTTCAAAAGGAGCAGCTTTAATGCTGGCGTGGTAATTGTTATTGCAAGAAAATTCAGCCAGAGGTAAGTGTTTATCCCATCCTTTTCCGAAATCGATCACACATGCTCTTAGCATGTCTTCCAGAGTTTGGATCGTTCTTTCACTTTGTCCATCTGTTTTAGGATGGTATGCGGTACTCATATCCAATTTGGTACCCATGGCGTTTTGAAGTGTTTGCCAAAATCTCGAGGTAAATTGGCTATCTCGATCAAATATGATAGAGATCAGTACACCATGACGAGAAACAATCTCTTTGATGTACAGTCTAGCGAGTGTAATCATTTCGTCGTTCTCCTTGTTGGCAGAAAATGAGCGGATTTCGTGAGACGGTCTACAATGACCCAAATGGTGTCAAAACCATTAGAAGTTCTCGGTAACTTTGTGATGAAATCCATTGTGATTATTTCCTATTTCCATACGGGAAGTTCCGGTTGGGTTAACAATCCTGACAGCTTTTGATGCTTTGCTTTGGCTCTCAAACATGTCAAGCATTTACTGGTATATTCGGCGATATCAGCCTTCATATTTAGCCACCAGTACAAAAGCTTTAGATCTTGATACATCTTGTTGGGACCAGGATGTATGGAATACTTTGATTTATGCGATTCATGCATGATGAGTTCTCGGATACCTTTGTAGAGTGGAATCCAACTTCGATCTTTGAAACATAACATTCTGTCCGATCTTTTCACAAATCCATTTTCATTCTCCGGCATGCCATAAATCTTCTCATCCGGCCTGTTTTCTTCTTTAAGCGCTTTGATATGAGCTTCAAAAATTTTTTGATGGTAGGGGTGAATTGATTACCATACCCAATGATCTCACTCTAAGTGGCTTAGGGCGATCCTTTCTGCTCAAGGCGTCAGCAACAACGTTCGCCTTTCCGGGATGGTAACGAATATCGCAGTCATAATCACTGAGCAATTCTAGCCAGCGGCGTTGATGCATATTCAGTTCTTTTTTATCTAAGATGTGTTGAAGACTTTTGTGATCAGTGTACACTATACACTTGGTTCCGTACAAATAATTTCTCCATAACTTGAGTTTAAATACCACGACGCCAAGTTCTAGATCGTGAGTAGTATAATTCTTCTCATGAGTTTTGAGATGACGTGATGCGTAAGCGATCACTTTGTTCCTTTGCATAAGAACAGCGCCTAAACGCATGTGTGAAGCATCGCAATATACTACAAAATCTTCTACTCCTTCAGCTAGTGCCAAGATGGGTGCCTCGCAAAGCTTGTTCTTAAGGAGTTGAAAAGCTGATTCTTGATCGTCTCCCCATTCAAATTTCTTCGTTTTCTAGGTTAATGATAACATCAAATAGTCCTGAATATTAAGTGTCAATTTCCCCCGATAATGCTCATATTTTATATCATTTATATGGATTTACGCTTGTTTTCCTCTATATTTCACTTTCAGGTAAATTACGAGCATTAGAGCTAAAGAGACGAGGGTTTGGAGAATTTATTAAAGATATAACATAGTATGCTCATTTTGAAGAAGTTACGGTGTGACTCCTCTCTCACATTACGCTGTAACTAAAGCATGGCTCAGAAAACCAACTCAACAGAAGATTACGGCGTAACTCTCCCAAAGATTACGACGTAACCAACTAGGTCAAATGAGGTTCCGCGCCGCTGCAAGCTACGCCGTAACTATTGTCTCAATTACGGCATAACCTAGATTTATTGAAGATACAGCGTAACTCCTTCCAGAGTTAGGCCGTAACCAGCATTTTTAGTGCAAAATACGAAGAATTAGATGTTACGGCGTAACTCTTATCATTAGTTACGCCGTAACAAGATTTGGCCTATAAATACCCCACGAATTCCAGCATTTCAAGGCATCCCATTTCACACACAACATCAAGTGAACGTGAGTAGAAGTCGAAGGCAGATCCAGAGGAGCATACGGAGCTATCTCCAAGGGAGAAATCACTCCCCTACGATAAGCATTAGCATTTTATATTTTCTTTAGTTTCAATTGATGTATTTCGTAATGTTAAACATTGAATCGATTGTTTTAGTTAATATGAGCGGCTAAGCACCTCTGGTGCTGGCCTAGTTATGATTCCTTAATTATTTTTTTTGCTTTTACATTGCTTCCGTATAATTATTTCTAAGTGTATGCATGCATAGTTTGCTGGTAGCTACCCTTTTTTCGGTAGTTTTGAATGGCGGTAGTGGCTAGTTAATTAAGAGATATGACCAGCTGACCTTAAGTAGGTAGACTGAGTGGGAAGGGTAAGATATGACCAACTGACGACCCTTTCTGCTTGTGTGATTTGACGAACTGATCACCTACCGTTCGGATGAACTTAAGAAGTCAGGGATGAGTGTTTAAGATGCTAGCACTCGGGCACTCATTGTTATGAATCTAGCATGTAGCGGTACTTAATGACTTGGCTTAGGGGACTAAGAACAACTGGACTTATGACGGGTCACCCGATTTCTCCAGTGGGACCCTTTGCTGATAGGTTAGGATGAACTGACCAAATGTTGTCCTAGTGACTTTGACCCCACCTGAAGTAATTGGAAGTAATTAGATGTAAACACTACTAATTAGGATGAGTAACTAGGCTAGCACCCCTCTCCTCTATTGATCACAACCCTCGCCTTTATTTGCTTTAGTAGTTAATTAGTTAATTCTATATCAAAATCATATTAAAATATGTGACACCTAGACTTAGTTTAAATCCGCACACATAGCTCTTGGGACGACCTCGGTTTTACTAAAATACTGCACTACACACGACCGGGTACACTGCCCGTTAGTGCATGAGGGTGACCATAGGTATAACGAGACTTATAAATATTAAAACCTGGTCAGTAAAACATGCATCAGTTAACTCGGTCAATGGTTTGGCTATCTTAGAGAAACCTTCGATGAATCTTCGATAATAACCAGCAAGTCCTAAGAATTGACGAATCTCAGTGGGGTTGGTTGGTACTGACCAATTATTTACGGATTCGATCTTTGCGGGATCCACGTGGATTCCTTCACTGTCGATCACATGACCAAGAAATTGGACTGTCTCAATCCAAAAATCGCATTTGGAAAACTTTGCGTACAATTCTTCATCCTTGAGTAACTTCAGGACAGTTCTCAGATTTTCCGCATGTTCTACTTTATCACGAGAGTAGATAAGAATATCGTCAATGAACACAATGACAAATTTATCCAGATATGGTTACAGACTCTATTCATGAGGTCCATAAATACAGTGGGTGCATTAGTTAAACCAAATGGCATTACTTGCAATTCATAATGGCCATATCGAGTTCTAAATGCGGTCTTGGGTATATCTTCCTCTTTTACCCTTAACTGATGGTATCCAGATGTTACTCGAGCCTTGTAGCTGATCAAACAGATCATTGATACGCGTACAACACGCGTTCGGGGTCAAAGGAACTTCCTTTTCGTCGAGCAAGTTTTTCAACACCCTAGGCAATGAACCTAATCATTGTAGTGTAGTATTAGGGTAAGCCTCGGGAATTGATATCGTTCTCTAGGGGAATAGGAATGCTAGTGAGAAATTACTACGCAAAGGTTGGGGTTGAGAAATATTATTTTTTATCTTTTTTATATTTTTTTAGAAAAATGAAAGGTACGAATCTCAGGGTATTGGATTTGGGGGGTGGTATTTCTACCGATTACTCTACTTATCTAATTAACTAAGCTAAGGTGAGGGTAGTCTATGTCTATTGTTATGTGCTCTTATGGTGATTTAAAGATGTGTTTACCTAGATGCTATTACTCCCTAGTTATCTCCTATTGATGGTTGAATTGTCACGTCCTTATTCTTAACGCGTTGTGTCTTCTAATGTCGTAGGGTATGAGTTTTTCCCTAACTCTTTGAGACTACCTTAAGGTTATTGCCTACGAAATATCTAGGATTCATAAACTAACTCTAAGGTTATCTTTGGATGTTTAGCCTACAATAACTCTAGGTGAATATCAACTAATGTTCACAAAGATTACTCAAGCATTAAAAACACAAAGAATGACCTATCGCAATACTAGGTCAATCACAATTAAGATAAGAGACAACCAATCAATATTCAATACCTAGGTTTCATAGATCTAAGCAAACACACAAGTAAATTAGCCGGACATGGAAAACATGCAAGAATAAACACAAATAATTGAAGACATAATTGAATTACTAAAGTATATCACTTATCTTGTTGTATAATAGGGTATGGAAGCGTAAGATACTGCCCAAGACAGCGAAAGTTTGGTTTAGGTTTTACTCCACAAAACTACCTCTCTAAAATTCTGAAAATTCGAATTCCATATATAGAGTTACAATATGCGACGGCGTCACTCTTTATTTGTGACGCCGTCGGATCGCCGCCATTAGGTTTTCGTCTTGGCCACGTCAACTTTGTGACGGCGTCACCTTATGGTTGTGACGCCGTCGGCTTCATATTCTGACGCCGTCGGGATCCGAATCTAGGCCGTCTGAGTTATGACGCCCTACTCTTTAAAACGTGATGCCGTCAAGTGCAAAATAGAAATTTGGCTACTGAGTCGTCACAAAGTATGTTGCGACGGCGTCGCCATTTGGCTGTGACGCCGTCACCTTCTGTTCCAACAGCTTGAGTGTCTTGATTCTTGACTTTAGCCATTTTCTTTATATATTCACGCCCTTTCTACCGAATAAGTGTCATTCCAGCAATTTGCTTTCAAGAGACCTAAAAAGTGAAAAGGAACGAAGTTAAGCAGTAACGGATATAAAAGTGGTCGATTAAAGGCTTAAATGACCCCTAAAAAGTGTACCTTTTAAATCCTTATCAAATATCCCTACACTTGGTATTTGCTTGTCCTCAAGCAAATGTGCTTTTAGCCAATTAATTTATAAGTTAGGGGTCATGAAGCATTAGTTTAGAACAATTCACAACACGTATAAGCCCCGCAAATGTCATAACAAGCACGAAAATTACATACTAACACCTCACAAGTGATGTTTAGATACTCTCATCTCTCGGGTGTATATGAAATATATCAAGTTGGAAATGGAAGATAAACACTCATTAACCGGTCTTAGTGCATAGATTACCATAGGCTTGAGACTAGATCAAACATCCATCGCTCTGGCGTAAGCACCTCGGAAAAACTATCCAAGAGGTCTTTTAAAGGGTTGTAACGTTAGGCTTACGGTAGGGAAACAAAGGGTTTGGTGGGATAGGCTATTTAGTGGTGGCAAGTCAAAAATCTTTATGTTACAAGCAAGAGAAGAATGGCGTTGCTAAGCCAAGACTCGACACTCTAAACTCTAGATAAATTGAAACAAACAATCATAAATTTAAAGATAGATGTAGGATGGTAGCCCGTATGTTTTTTCATGTTTTTCAATTCAATTTTTTTTTCTTTTTTTTTTCAACACTCTATTTTTTTTTCTTTTCTATTTTTTTTTTCTATTTTTCGATTTTTTATTTTTATTTTTTTCTTTTTTTTTCATACACTTTTACTCTACCATCCTCTACGATAACATCAAAATAATAGAGATTTATAGGCACATCCCTGCCCTTGAGTTTTTATTACTCTAACACTAATTTGACCCGATTTGAAAAGATCAAAACACTTGGAGTACATTATTACGTAAATAAAGGGAATTTGAATTTGACGTTCCTTCCCGTCACTTCATAAAATTTAACTTTTCCCATGAGTCCCAATCGTCCCAAAACTGTGTACAAAGGATATGACTCGACTTAGCAACTTATGCAAGTAACTAGATAATTGAACTAAGGGTTTAGTATGATAACAATAATGCACTAAAAGTAAGTGCATACAAGGTAGGCTAAGGCGATTTGGGTTTACATTTGGGGGTGGATTGTAAATAATGCTCTTCATTGATATTCCGGAAAACAAAACATCACGAGAACCGCGAAAAGGATAGGCTCTTAGGGGTTAACTAGGGATATCGTGTACTAAAGATTAGTACAATGCAAGAGTGTAGGGTAATTACTCAACCGATGTGGAAGAAGTAATTATAATACGGGTATCAAACAAGGGTTATCCTAATGCCTCTTATCATTTAGTTATTCCTAACTACACAAGTGTAGTCTCACTAGCGATCTCGGAATGCATCACAAAACAAGTTCTAGAATCTATTATACTACCGGTATCTAAGGGCGATCCTCACATTTTGGGTGTAATTTAAGTGGTAAAGTGTTTTGTGCTAGCCATATAACTTCCTATCCATGAGACGCTTTATTAAGACTAATGGCCCACTCCTACATGTCATGAAAAATTTTAAATTTGGTGCCAAAATTACCCTAACCGATATTTCTCATGGTTTATTACACAAATGAATTTAGACAAGGCAAATAGTCAAGGATAAGCATAGTTTCAAAGTTCCCGTTTTATTTTCCCTCCCTACACTAAACTAAACACTGTCCCCAATGTTCCCCGAAAGTATCAAAGTTATGATAATGGAAGGTAATTAAAAACGAAAGAAACTAATACTCCCCTGTTTAGCTCGGTAGGATTCGTGTGTAGTAGTGGTTAAATTCTTCTCCAAGAAGAACGTATGCGTGGAAAGCTCCATTCAATCTTATGTATCTTCTTCTTGATAAATAAAACCTGCACCCTCGAAGAAAACAAACGAAACCTTTGTGTAAAATCGGCGGTAACACTATATATATGACTCTACTAAACTAGGATATAATGCTTGTGGAATGGATGTTTACAGATTTTCTGGAAAAATTAAGACCTGAGAAATTACAAAAATTTATAAGTAGCACATAAAACGAGAAAAAGTTAGAAGCTGTTTCTACTCCTCCTGACGCTGTTAGGTTGCGATCCTGACGTCGTCAGGTTATCCTGACAGAAACTGGTCTGCGATTTTCGGAAAAAAATTCTGTAAAATTTATATCTTTAGAATCTGGAAAAATTTCCTGCAAAACATCCATTATGACTCGATACAAGCATTTGACTCAAATAAATACACATGTATATCTTATTAATAATCGTAATTCTCATGTTCATGTTCTTTTTGAAAACATGTGTAATCCTCCCTACACTTATCCCTTTTGTAAAATACCTTTATATGTGATTAAGACGAGGTTAACGACAAAATAAAGCATTTTTACAAATTCAAACATGAGAATAAACAATCAATAAAAGATATACGACACACAAACAAGCAAACAATTAAGCATGGGTTGCCTCCCACGAAGCGCTTTTCTTTATTTATGAGTCTTGTAGCTAGACTCGAAGTTGTGCCCCTACGTCACTTCATTACCGTCACCTCCTTCAGCTACTAAGCCTTTATCAAAAGGTTGTAGACGTTGTATGCTTACCGTGGACTCCTTCCCAACTTCGTCTATTATCATAACGGTTTTATTCATTAGATTAGTTTCTTTCACCGTATAAGGCCTAAACCATCTTGGCTTGTTTTTACCTCTTAATGCTTTTATTCTTGACTTGTACAAAAGCACTTTCTCTCCCTTTAAAAATTCCTTAGGGTTCTTTTGAGTTTGTGGTATTGAGGTAGGATTATTTCCTAACTTTTTATCGCGTTTCCACAATGTTGCATGTAGTCCTTGAACCATGAAATCTCTAAGCCCTTTTTCCCATTCGTTAATTTTCTTCCTAACCATATTGTTAAGGACTTGTGGATTCTCATCAGTCTTCTTTTCCATAATCTTTAAAGGATATCTTGGAACAATAGGTATCCTAGCTTATCCCTTGCCACTCTTGAGTATCATGATGCCCTCCACGCATTTGATGGTTGCTTTGGCAGTGGCCAGAAAAGGTGTTCCAAGAATGAGTGGCATATTTCTATCTTCCTCAATGTCTATAATCACGAAGTCCACCGGATAGACAATATTGGCCACATCTATTAAGACATCCTCCGCTATTCCTATGAGGTAGACATATGTGTGATTTGCTAAGGAAAGTCTAAGATTGGTCTTGGCTGGCTCTTCCTTAGTCAACTTATTATAAACTGATAACGGCATTATGTTTACATCAGATCCTTGATCAGCTAAGGCATTAATATTGTCAATGTCACATATGCTACATGGTATCACGAAGTTCCCCGTGGTTTCTCGTTTTTTAGTTACTGGTTTTTTTAGAACCAGCTCATACATAGGTCCCATAGGCATAGTGTCATACTCTTTTTCTGTTATTTCTCCTTCTAGAGCTTTCCTAAGAACCTCGTTGTACCTAAAGTTGTTCACTTGGTTAACAATGGTTTTCTTATTAATATCGTGCTTAAGGTAGTACTCAATGGTCTCGGGTTCATCATTGGTTTCAGCGTCCTCCTTTTTCTTACTATCCTTGCTTTTCTCTGTTTCCTTCTCCTCAACTGTTCCATCTTCATCAGGCACAATGGAAATGGTGTTAACAAACGAAGTGGGGGGAGGGTGATCATCGCTTCTTACTAGCACCTTTTCGGGAACTTTTTTCTTAGTATACTCTTTTGCCAATTTCATCATCTCCGTCATCTTTGCCTGCATCTCCTCCCTTTGCCTATAGACCTCCTCTTCAAATTTCGCTAATCTTTTCGTATGGGCCACCATGTATTCTCTCATTTGTTCCTTAAAGCTCGGTGAGAGTGGTATTGGAGAAGTAGAACGGAAGCGTCGTTCGGAATTGAGATTTTGCTCCCAGCTTGGTGATTCAGAGAAGGGTGTTGGGTGGTTGGTGGAGTTAGCGAAATTAACAATTTCTCGAGGGGTTCGTTCAGGAGCTGTCCTTTGCCTCTCAATTAGATAATCGATCCTTCTCTCAAGAGCACTCAATTGCTCTTCAGTGACGTTGGAAGACTCATGAGGAATCGATATGGCCTTAACCACTTTGACGGGGGTTTCATGGGATTCACTCCAATTTCCGTTGCTTTGATCGGCAAGCTCTTCTATAATATCCCATGATTCTTCTGCATTGGAATTGCTAAGCCTTCCACCGGCGGCTTGATCAATGGATCGCCTTGTGATGCAATCGGTATGGTCATAGAAAATTAGATTTGAAGCCAGAGATCAATGCCATGATGAAGGACTCTATGGAGCAGGTCTTTGAATCGGGTCCATGCCTCGTAGAAAGACTCACCTTGAAGTTGTTGGAACGTCAAGATATCTCGTCTAAGCTTAGTAGTTCTCCCCGGTGGGAAAAATTGGGCAAGGAAACGAGAGGTGAGATCATCCCAACTTGAGATGGAGCCGGCGGGAAGTCGCTCAAACCAATTACTAGCTTGATCCCGTAGAGAGAATTGGAAGAGACGCAAGCGCGTGGTCTCCCGAGTAGTAGCATCGAGGTCGATGGAATCGACGATTTTAAGGAAATCCTTAAGATGCTGATTAGGATCTTCGGAACGAAGTCCATGGAATATACATCCGTTTTGCACCAACCGGATGGTGTCGGATCGAAGGGCCGTAGTTTGGGCTTTGTGTAGAAGCTCAATGATGTTTCTATAGCCTAAGTGGCTTGGTCTTGAGTATTCACCAAGAGTACGGCCTCTTGGTGGGTCATTTGGTGGTGGGTTGATGAATGGTGGTTGATTATCACCTTCCATGATCAAAAGTGATGGGATTACTAACAAAGGTCACGAAGAAGGGGGATAGACTACAAGGAAGCTAAAAATTGAGAAAAAAGCTTACATGATAGGAATCAAGCAAGGGAACCTAAACGAGGTGGAAATCTAACTAGCTATTCTATTCCCTGGCAGCGGTGCAAAAAACTTGATACGCGTACAACGCGCGTTCGGGGTCAAAGGAACTTCCTTTTCGTCGAGCAAGTTTTTCAACACCCTAGGCAGTGAACCTAATCGTTGTAATGTAGTATTAGGGTAAGCCTCGGGAATTGATATCGTTCTCTAGGGGAATAGGAATGCTAGTGAGAAATTACTACGCTAAGGTTGGGGTTGAGGAAGATTATTTTTTATCTTTTTTATATTTTTTTAGAAAATTGAAAGGTACGAATCTCGGGTTATTGGATTTGGGGGGTGGTATTTCTACCGATTACTCTACTTATCTAATTAACTAAGCTAAGGTGAGGGTAGTCTATGTCTATTGTTGTGTGCTCTTATGATGATTTAAAGATGTGTTTACCTAGACGTTATTACTCCCTAGTTATCTCCTATTGATGGTTGAATTGTCACGTCCTTACTCTTAACGCGTTGTGTCTTTTAAGGCGTAGGGTATGCATTTTTGCCTAACTCTTTGAGACTACCTTAAGGTTATTGCCTACGGAATCTTTAGGATTCATAAACTAACTCTAAGGTTATCTTTGGATGTTTAGACTACAATAACTCTAGGTGATTATAAACTAATGTTTACAAAGATTACTCAAGCATTAAAAACACAACGAATGACCTATCGCAATACTAGGTCAATCACAATTAAGATAAGAGACAACCAATCAATATTCATTACCTAGGTTTTATAGATCTAAGTAAACACACAAGTAAATTAGCCGGACATGGAAAACATGAAAGCATACACACAAACAATTGAAGACATAATTGAATTAATGAAGAAAATTACTTATCTTATTGTATAATAGGGTATGGAACCCTAAGATACTGCCCAAGACAACCAAAGTTCGGTTTAGGTTTTACTCCACAAAACTACCTATCTAAAATTCTAAAAATTCGAATTCTATATATAGAGTTACAATATGCGACGGCTTCCCTCTTTATTTGTGACGCCATCGGATCACCGCCATTAGGTTTTCTTCTTGGCCACGTCAACTTTGTAACGACGTCACCTTATGGTTGTGACGCCGTCAGGATCCGAATTTAGGCCGTCTGAGTTGTGACGCCCTACTCTTTAAAACTTGATGCCGTCAAGTGCAAAATAGCAATTTGGCTACTGAGTGGTCACAAAGTATGTTGCGACGGCGTCACCATTTGGCTGTGATGCCGTCACCTTCTGTTCCAGCAGCTTGAGTTTCTTAATTCTTGACTTTGGCCATTTTCTTCATATATTCTCGCTTTTTCGTCCGAATAAGTGTCATTCCAGCAATTTGCCTCAAGAGACCTAAAAAGTGAAAAGGAACGAAATTAAGCAATAACGATATAAAAGTGGCCGATTAAGGGCTTAAATGACCCCTCAAAAGTGTACCTTTTAAATCCTTATCAATCATCGATTCTTGGTAAGGGATAGCGGTTCTTGATTGTGAGCTTGTTCAATTCTCTATAATCGATACACATCCAAAATGATCCATCTTTCTTCTTAACGAATAAAACTGGTGCTCCCTAGGGTGAGGAACTTGGTATAATGAATCCTTTGTCAGATAGCTCTTCTAGTTGTTTTGACAGTTCTTACATTTCTGAGGGTGCTAAACGGTATGGTGCTCGTGCTACGGGAGTAGCTCCAGGAATAAGATCTATTTGAAATTCGACTTGTCGAGCAGGTGGTAGTCCAGGCAAATCTTCTGGAAACACCTCAGGAAATTCTCTAACTACAGGTACATCCTCTAGTCGTTTCTCTTCTGACTTCTTTTCCGTTACTTGAGCTAAGAAGGCATAACATCCTTTCTCTATGTACTTTATCGATTTCGCACAAGATATGATACTTAAGTACTTTCTACTTTGATCTCCTTGGATGACTAAAGTTTCATTGCTGATTGGGATATGAACGGTTTTCTCCTCTCAAAAAATCCTAGCACGGTGTTTAGACAAACAATCCATGCCAATTACGACATCGAAACTACCTAGTTTGATTGGTGAAAGATCTATGAGGAACGAGTGATCTTGTAACAAAATAGGGCAATTACGGATTACGGTGTTAGTTCCTATTATCTTTCCATCGGCTAGTTCTATCTCATAAGTTGTATCTAATAGGGATGTTCAAAAAATCTGAGAAACCGACGAACCGAGCCGATCCGCTCAATCTGAAACCGCAAAAAACCGATAACCGAAGAAACCGAAACCGAGAAAAACAGAAACTGGAAACACCTGCTTATCATGGTTCGGTTTCGGTTTTTACTTTAAGTTATCCGTGGTTACCCGAACCGAACCGCCTATAATAAACATGTAGGTTTCAATAAACCATTCTTAAAAATGTACAAGTGTAGGACCTCAAATATATCAACTTTACGCTTATACCAAAGCTAACCAAACGAGTAGAACACGTAAACAAACACCCACGATATGCGTAAATAAAGAAGAAAGATGGTGACTTGATGTAGTAATGTTATGCGTATATGTGTGTAGAGAGAAAGATGAAAAGAAGAACTTTAATATCAAAGGAAAACACACACACACACACACACACTTTCAAGCACACCCTTCAAATAAGACTTTGAGGGGTATTTATAGTTCTTATTCTAGACGCCCTAATGGGCTTTCCATGGGCCTCGTGGATATGGGTTGGACATGGATTGGATGACAACTTATACAAGGCTAGCTTAACATAACTTCTAGCCAATTAACTTAGCCCAATCCACGAGCCCATTGACTATTCTAATACGATATCTAACACATATTACAAAGTTCCTAAATGTGAATGACCATCACTTCTAATAAAAACTATTAAGGCTAACAATCTCCCCCTAAGGGGTGGTTATTCAAAAGATGCTCCACTTGATTAGGTCTTTACATTCTTTGAGTTTGAACTTTGCGTGTAGATATAGAATAGTCTTGATTCTTTGTTCCTTCATGCTTTGTGATCAGTTAATGTGGTATAGAGCCATTTGTCAACTTCGTTGGTTAGGTGTCTCCACGTCTTTCTCCACCATGCTCACACTTCTATTTGTATTTTGGTTACCAATGATGTAGTTCTCGAATCTTTAAACTTTGTAGATTCTTTGACATTGATGAAGAATCATCTTTGACTTTGTGTTGCTTTTGATTTTGATGAGAACTTTCATGTGTTGTTGGTATGAGCATGTGGAGAATCTGCACGATCAATCCGCTCCGGAGCTTCCATAAGAAGAAAACATAAAAACAGGTTAGTAATAAGCGGATTCCGGCACTTACACGTTTGAATTTCAAGGGTGTTAACAGCATAGTGTGAAAACACATCTCTAATTCTTACAAAGGCCGTTCCTGAACTGGAGTCCCACAAGTGAGATAACGCGATGTACCGAGGTACACCTACAGTTCAGATGAGTCGCTGAAGTACACCGAAGCATCACTCCACGACTGTAGACCATTTGAGACACACTATGCGTAATCCACGGGGAGTTACCGAAGTGACATGCTGTCAGGGCTGCTTGATGTTGACCCTGGCAGGAGTTTCCATTCAATCACTGAAGATCACAGATGTGAAACTTCTCGTAAATGTTCTGGCAGATAGCTAAGATCTGCGTAGGACTCTAGAATATATCACTTGTGTCCTTATAGGTGAACAACAAGCGATGTAATGTCAAGTGTTCCTATGAGATCTTTTGATGAATCTCGTGGCTCTAGACTCAATAGTGCATTTTGGTTTTCCTAAGCGGAGACTAGGGAGAGGGTCTCCTTCTTCAATACCAACGATCTCTAAGAGAAATTCGATAGATTATGTAGGGTTCCCAGTGAGAATGAAACAAATCCTTTTAAGAGGAATTGAGTAGCTAGAAGGTTTAGTGCATTGCGTTACTGGGTCCATGACGTCTTTGTCTTCAATACCAGTGTCATCTTAGTGACAACTAGTAGCAGATGAATTGAACCCGGTTTATGCCCTAAGGTTGATTATGGAGGGCTATTTCTTTTCACCCTTTTTCATTACTTTTCTTTTTAATTCTTCAACCCCTTCTTTCTCCTTTCTCACATTACTCCTTTTTTCAATCATACCTAAGGACTTCTAATACTAACTATTTGTGATGTCTTTTGGTAGATCCCTCCGGCTCTGGCGGATCATAGGATGAATTTCCTATCCTTAGTTACCTTATAACTCCATAACTGTCCTATTGTTGCCATAAAACCATTTTTCTTGAAAATCTCTCAAAGTGTTTTCAAAAGAAAACATGTTAGGAACACTTCAAGAGTTTTATATTTTAAGAAACACTCCCCCTTCACATGTGCTTATAAGTTTTGACAGAAATCTGCACATAGATGGTAGAGTTCGCACTTTTTGAATTGATCAACTTTAAATGAGCTAGACCAATTCGAGACACGTTTACATCACTAGAGAGCTAGCTTGAAATTATTACCCGTCCTGGTCAAGTCCATAGAAAGTTTCTCGAGATGGTACATGATTCCTTGTCAATTCAATGGTTGCATCTGAGTCGAGCTCATTATGAGATTCAAGTAATGATCATTAAACTTTTTGATCACATTTTAATCACGTCTCCTTCCCCTCAAAAATAGCATATTCGTGATATTTTTTATATCAACGGATTAAGCAACATTTTAAATCTTTTGGGGAGACAAACGGATTTGATTTAAGCATGAATTTGGAACATTTTTGTTTTATACTCCCCCTTTAATAAAGCATAATCAATTAAAGGGTTTTAGAGGGAGTTATCTTGAGCACAAAGTATTTTGAAAGATTTTGAAAATCTTGAAAAGGTGCTCAAGATGATGATGATTTCTCACCAGTTTTAAATGTAGTGCACTGAAGTGTACACTTGATTTTTTCTTTAAAAAACACGAGTTTTGATTTGAAAATAATCAAAAGTCATCATTTTTGTCCGGGTTTCGTACTGAAGTATACGAAAGCCATTTTTCTTGAAGAATTTTTTTTTAGAAACGACATGTTTTAGAAAACATATAAAGAACTCTCGCTCAAGCATCTGTACATGCCCGTATCATTGTTGAATGAAATTTCTAGAAACGTACAGAATATCGATTATACAAGAGACATGTCGTGAGAAGAATATTTTTGGATTTTTGATTTTTTAATGTTTTTGTATTTTTGAAAGTTTTATATTTTTATATTTTGCTTTTGTTGGTTTTTCAAATTTTGTATTTTGTTTTTCAAAAATATTTACAGTGAAGCTTTTTGGAAAATCATTTTCAAGAAGATTCGAGAAGACGTTCTAACTCCTCAGGGGTTAGGCTTCGCATTCCAATTCGTCAAACTAAATCGTCAAACCTTTCTTTTGGAAGGGCTTTAGTAAATATATCGGCGAGTTGGTAATCTGTCTTCACGAAAAATAATTCAACAGTACCTTCTTCCACATGTTCTTTTATGAAGTGATAGCGGACACGAATGTGCTTAGTCTTTAAGTGATGAACAGGATTTCATGATATGGCTATGGCACTTTTCGAGTCACAATACATAGGTATTTTATCGAAAGTAAAGCCATAATTTGTGAGTTGTGTTCTCATCCATAGAACTTGAGCACAACACGCAGATAGAGACACATACTCAGCTTCAGCGATTTAAAGTGCAGTGCAATCTTGTTTCTTTGAAGACCAGCTTACTAACTTTTCACCTAAAAATTGTGCTCCTCCTGATGTACTTTTTGCTGTAACTTGATCACCTGTGTGGTCCGCATTTGAAAAGGCAATTAGATCAAATCCGGATTCCTTCGGATACCAAAGACCCTTGTGAATGGATGTCTTCAGGTACCGAAAGATCCTTTTAACCTCTTTGAGGTTCAGTTCAGTAGGCTTAGCCTGAAACCGTGCTAATAAGCAAACAGCAAAATGAATATCGGGTCGACTAGCAGTAAGGTACATGAGAGAACCAATCATGCTCCGATATTTCTTCGGATCGATAGGTTTCCCAAACAAATCGGCTCCAATGTTTGGTGAAGTTACCATTGGTGTTCCGACCGAGTCACAAGTATCCATACCATGATTTTTCAAAATCTCAGTTGTATATTTCGCTTGATTAATAAAAATTCCATGTGGGGATTGATGAATTTGTAAACCAAGAAAAAACTTTAGTTCCCCCATCATGGACATTTCAAATTTGCTTTTCATGAGATTTTCAAAATGTTTTGAAAGATTCGGATTAGTGGACCCAAAAATGATGTCGTCCACGTAAATCTGAACAATCAAAATGTCGTTTTTGCATTTTTGTGTAAACAAGGTAGGATCAACCGTTCTTTTGGTGAAATTGTTTAGAATCAGGAAAGAGGACAGTTCGTCATACCACGCTCTCAGAGCTTGCTTTAAACCATAGATTGCCTTTTTGAGTTTGTAGATGTAGTCTGGATGTTCCATGTCTATGAAGCCTTCTGGCTGACTCACGTACACTTCTTATT
Source organism: Chrysanthemum seticuspe (assembly GCA_019973895.1). NCBI lineage: Eukaryota > Viridiplantae > Streptophyta > Magnoliopsida > Asterales > Asteraceae > Chrysanthemum > Chrysanthemum seticuspe. The sequence continues at coordinate 250,078,958 of BPTQ01000009.1, forward strand.
TCAGAGTTCCATTCAAGTACGCGGTCTTAATGTCCATATGATAAACCGTGATGTTTTTGTGAGCTACATAGGCTAAGAATATCCTGACTGCTTTAAGTCTAGCTACCGGCGCGAATGACTCTTCAAAGTCTATCCCTTCTTCCTGTCTGTATCCTTTGGCCACAAGACGAGCTTTGTTGCAAATTACAATCATCTCTTCATCCCTTTTGTTCTTCCATAACCATTTGAGATCAATGACGCGAATGTCAATTGGTCTTGGAACCATATCCCAAGAGTCATGTAGACGGTATTGGAGAAGTTCCTCCTGCATCGCTTCTATCCATGCGGGTTCTGCCATTGCTTCCCGAATGTTCTTCGGTTCAATATTGCTAATTGAGCAAAGGTAAATGCAGAAGTCGCAATCGGTGGCAAGTTGGCATCTCGTCTGAATTGGCCTTGAAGGTTCACCAATAATTTGTTCAAGCGGATGGTATTTTGTCCACTTCAGAGTAGAAGGATACCGTAGACTATATGAGTGCGAGTTAGATGGTTCTCGTAAGCTTGAAGATGATTCGGCTGATTCCGTAGCAAACGTGTTTTCAAATAAGTCTGCATCTAACGTTGCATCGTTCGGGTTTTGAGTAGGTTCTTCTTGAAATGATATGTTTTGGTTTTGCTCATCAACTGCTGGTAAAACTGTTTGAAGAATTGGAGTAGCTGGAGTAGATGTAGATGATGTTGATGGAGTTGGTGCATTGGTTTCAACCATTGTATATGCATCTTTTGTTGGTGTTGGTAGATGATGTTGAGCGGGTGCAGCGGAATGATGGTTTGATGCATTTGTCGAAGTTCCACCATAGTATTCATCGAACATTAACTCAAAGAATTTCTCTCATTCTTGTTCATGAGGTGTTTCAGCAAAATTTGATGGAGCTCTTTGATGTACGAGTCCTGAACTGATGTGTCCAGAATTCTGCAGGTTTGGTGCGGGTTCTAGAGCGAGTCTCTCAGAAGCCATTTGTGAAAGTTCGTCAAAATTCACATTCATCGTCTCCATGATCCTCCTAGTTCTTCTGTTATACACCCTGAATGCCCTCGAGCTATCTGAATATCCAATGAAGATTCCAATATCACCTTTAGCTTTCAGTTTTCCTAGATTTTCTTTGTCGTTCGTTGGATAACACAAAGCGCCAAACACGTGAAAGTAAGAGATATCAGGTTTTCTGTTGTTTACTATTTCATATGGGGTTTTATTGAATCTTGGATGGATTAGGGATCGGTTCTGAGTGAAACAAGCAGTGGCAACAGCATCAGCCCATAGAAATAACGGTGCACTAGAATAAATTAGCATTGTGCAAGCAGGTTCCACAAGAGTTCGATTTCTTCTTTCAACTACCCCATTCTGCTGTGGAGTTCTAACAACTGATGTCTGATAAGTTATTCCAACATTTTCAAAATAAGCTCTTAACTCTTGATTTGTGAATTCAGTGTCGTTGTCTGTTCTTACAACTCTTACGGGAGCTTGAAGAAGTACTTGAATACATTTCAGGAAGGTGATGATGATGCCTGGTGCTTCGTCTTTTGATCTCAGAAATCTAACCCATGTATATCTTAAATAGTCATCGACGATAACAAGAATATACTTTTTCCCATTAATGCTTTCAACTCTCATTGGGCCACATAAGTCCATGTGCAACATATGAAACCTTGCTTCCGAACTAGGTACGGATTTGGGTTTATATGATGCTCTTTTTCTTTTTCCTTGTTCGCATGATGGACATAAGTGATCCTTGGTGTATTTGAACTTTGGAAGTCCGTTGACGATGTTGTCTTTGGCCAGTATTTTTATGGTGTCGAAATTGAGATGGGATAACCGTCTATGCCACAACCAGGACTTTGTTCCAGATGCTCGTATCATAAGACATATTGGTGATGAAGAGGCCATTTGGTTAATGTCGATAGCATACAAGTTTGTATCACGATTCCCAGTTAAGAGATCAGTGCCATTCAAGTTTTTAACGAAGCAAGAATTTTTCTTAAAAGCAACCTCTAAATCTGCATCACAGAACTGCCTGACTGAAAAAGAATTATGTCCCAACCCTTCGACATAGTAAACCCGAGTGATCAAATAATTTCCAAAAGGTAGATCTCCATAACCCATGATAGCTGCTACATGATCATTTCCGAAACGTACGGTTCCCATGAATTTCCAAACGAAATTGATCAGCAGCTTCAGATTCCCGGTCATGTGCTTGGAGCAACCCGAGTCGACGATCCAAAGACATATTTCGATAACCTGCCAATAACAGAAGAAGAAGATTTTGGAAACCGTTTTGATGGTGGTTCCTTTGGGTTAGAGGTAAAATCCTGATCACACTCATAGAAGTTATCTATTGGTAAGATAGGTTCATCACTCATTCTACCATTCTGGAGTGTGAAAGTTCTACCCGTGGGTTTCCAAATGTCATCCCTAAATTAAACATTATGCTCCCTATCAATAGTGTAAAGCCTAAGTCTCGCAACTAGTCTTTCTATTCGTTTAGCATAAGTTCTTTTGGGAACATTCTTCTTAACAGGCTTAACAATCTCATTCTTAGAAACACAATCATCATGAACATTAGTTACAGATTTCTTGCAAGTTAAACAAAGAGATTCAACACATTCATTAGACTTAGAAAGTTTCATAGGTTCATTACATTCAAATGAAATGTCTTTCTTATTACAAAGCGGTAAACTCCTAGGGTGTTCTTCTACTTTCTTCTCTTTATTCAAGCGACTACTCTTAGAGGCAAGCGAGACTCTATTGTTCCTTGTATTGCTCTTAGGCTTTAGTCTGCTGCTCCTATAGGTGCTTCCTAGTCCTGTAGAAGGTAAGGCACATTCATTAGGATTCACAATTTTATCTAGAGAGGTGGTTTCAGCTTTCCTAGTCTCTTTGGAGTGCTTTTCTAAACTTATGTCGTTTGTTCCATATGGTTTAGATGTGGAGGCAGACGCATTAGTGGTACTCATCTTAAAAAGGCCAGGTGCTAAAACTTTTGGTTTCTCAATAACCGCTTTTCCTTTTTCAACATTTTGTTTAGGCAAGGCAGGTGGATTGACTGGTTTGGATAGATCATTTTGCTAATTGACTTTTGGAGGAGGCATAGACACAGACATTTTTGGTTTTAAAACCGGTTTGGGAACATTTGCTTTCTCCTCAGTCAATGGTTTTGAAATCTTAGGATCCACTGCCTTTCCTTTTTGACAGTCCAGCTGAGCCCTCAAAAGATCATTTTTCGCTTTCATGTCATTGTAGGCACGCTCATACGACAGTTTGTCATACTTGCATTCCTCAGTTTTTCGTTCAAGTTGTTTAAAATATGAGACATTTTCTTTTTTAAGTTTCTCAAGTGCTTTTTCATATTTTGAAACAATTTTGGAGGTCTCAGACTGGAGTCTTTCATGATCTTCAACAGAATATGTTTGTAAAATAATGGACATAATATCAGTAGTCAGAACATCTTCGAAGAGAGAGTCATTTAATTTTTCCAAAAATTTTATGTGTTCGACACTTTTATTAGCTTGCGTTACCAGGGATTTATGGTCCTTGACAAAGTCAGCTGTTTCTTTCAAGAACGCTTGTTCAAAATGAATTACCCTTGAGTTGATGTTATTCAGCTGAGGGGCAATTTGAGTTTCAAAATACTTTTTATTTTCATTATCAAAACTATTAAACCAAATGTTTGTTGTAATATTGGTTTTAGTTTTAATAGTGTCTTGAAGATCCGCAATTCTAGTTTTCACATTTTCTAAAATACTTCTCGCATCACTTGTGTTAAAAGGATTGTTTGAAGACATTTTTTCAATGTTCGAAAGAGAATTTGAGACAACAACTGGTTTTGAAACAGATTTTGAAACAGGTGTTGACTCTTTGTTTGAAACACTTGGTGTGATGGAAAACTTTGACTTTTCTTTTTGATTAACAAAAGTAATTCCAGAAATTTTGTTCCATTTGTTATAGTCTATTGGTTTGATTTCCGGATGTTTTTGTTTCATTCTTTCTCTACTCTCCTTAGATAGCTCTAACGTTTCAAGAGAATCACGAACAATAATGGGTTCATGTAAAACATTTCCATTGTTTAACACATTCTGAGGTTTCTGAGCTTTCTTGAGGAACGAAGAAGGGACGTTACCAAGTGCCATTCTATGATTAGTATGAAAACGCGGATTTACTTGATTAGAAAGCATCTTGATTGTTTGAGCAGAATGACCCGTTTAAGAAGCAAATTTTCCAAATTTTGGATTTTTTCATTTTTATCAAGAATTTCATCAAGAAGAGAATCTTCTCGTTTTGAAAAATCAGTAATCAACTGCTTCTTCTCTTTTTCAAGATTAGAAAACATTTCTTTTTGTTTAGAAAGTTGGTCATTTAAATCAGAAATTTCCGTGTTTAAAGATTTAATTTTCAAATTCAAATTCACATCAAGTGTGTTATATTTGATTTGCAATAGTTGTTCTTTAGAAACCAAATTTCGATAACCAATTTCTAATTCTGATTCTTTGTTTTTATGAAATTCAAAGGCTTTTGCGTTCTCCTTGTAACTCTCAAGCTCAGCGGTCAATTTAGCATTCGCGGCCTTAACTTCGCGATTGACCGTTCTAACTTTCTCGATTTCAATGCCATAGTTATTGATTAATGATTCAAAATAAGCACGTGTTTCCTCATCAGTCTCAGTATTTTGTGCCACACAGTCTCCACTAGGATCCACATCTGGAGTCTCAGAGTTAGTATTGCTATAACTCGGATTGTCTAGGTATGTATCATAAGTAGGTGCTGATGTCACAGAATGTTGTTCGTCATGAGTAAACACATCAAATATGACATTTTTATAGCATGGATCAGTGATTGGTAACTCAGATACTGCATTGGCGACATAGACAGGAGGTGCGTCAGAGTCAGTGTCGTCCTTAGTCTCTTGAAGATTTGCCATGAAGATGCAGTTTGCATTGATTTCCTCGAGGTCTTCCAAATCATCCATAATAGCCATAAAGTCATGTTCCTCAGCACTCAATTGAAGTCCTGCATTTTCTTTTTGTACCAACATGATAGCTTGCTGAAGATACGCAAGATCCTTCTTTTTTGGCTTAGTAGGACAGTTCCTTGCCATGTGACCTACTCCTTGACAGTTGTAACACGTAACCTGATTACCCTGATTCACATTTCCATAATTCCCAACGACTGGAGCTGCAGCATTCCCATTCTGATTACCCACTGCTCTATTCCCAACATTCTGTCCCATCTGATTTCCAACATTCTGACCCAACTGATTACCCTGATTCAGAACCGCCTGATTACCCATCTGAAATCCAGTAGCATATCCCTGTGGGTTCGCAATAACTCAGACCATTTGTCCTTGATGACCCATGTTCACACCCGACTGTGCAATTTGCCTGTTGCGAGTGTTGGATGAAATCCTTTGGTTGTTGTTAGTTGGTGTGGAATAGCGACTTCTGAATGCTTTACCCAAAAATGCAAATGCATATAGCAAAGCTTGTTCTTGTTCAATTTCAAGATCAGTGATTCCTTGTTCCTGGTAATGTTGTTGTTCTGGTGGATAGATTTGTTGTTGAGGGATAACAGCTTGTTGTTGTGGAATGTATTGCTGCAAGTTGTTGTTAGTGGAAGATGATGAAGCTTGTTGTTGTGTATTCACTGTAGTTTGAGTCTTTGCAATGAGTGCCAATGGATCATGATTCTTTGCTAATCTTTCTTTCCTGACTTCATTCACTTCATTTTGGTTTTGTTTCAGAAAATCGTTGAGTTGATCAAAGTTCACTTGATGTAAGTCTTTTGTTTGGTTGACAATAGTGACATACCGTCCCCATTCTTCTGGTAGATTGTTCAGGAACTTGATGTTGCTCACGATAGTTCTGGGTGTCAACTTGTTTCTGATCAGCTCATTCATTAAAGTGCAAAACCTTCCATAGTAGGATTCAATTGATTCTCCTGGAGTAGATGTAAATTTCTCCCATGCAGTTAGCAGCTTGTTCTCCGTATCTTGTTGACCAATTTCTGTTCCATGACAAAGCCGTCTAACACGTTCCCACATATCGAAATCAGTTTCACAACTGTCTATAGCAGCAAAGATGTCTCTTGGTAAACCCAGTTGGACAATATGAATTTCCATGTCATCTGCTTCGACTTGTTTCTGATCCTATTCCGTGTATTCTGATTCCTTTTGAACACGAAAAGATGGTGGGACGGGAGGTGTTGCATCAACATTTCCAGGGTCTTGGACTTGTCGAGGTATGAAGGGTCCATTCGTAATGGATTGAATCATCAATTTTCCATTAGGTTTGGTCTTAATGTAACGAAGCATAAAACTTGTCCATTGAAGATAACCACCTTTTTCCAACATAGGAGGACGGGTTTTGGCACCGGCTGCATGAATGTCTTGTTGAGTTGCCATTGATGAAGGTATGTTATGATAAAGTTGATGTAGGATCGATTCAACGATAAAGGAGTTGTGTTTGATGAAGATTAAGCTCGGTTGTTGTAGTGAAAATTTGGTCTAAAAACTTAAAAACCTCAATAACTTCTTTTCGGAGCGTTTTTAGGACTTAGTTCATTCGGCGGTCTATTCTCCTTGTTCTCACGGTCGTTTTGATGGGTAGAACGCTGCAAAACGGAGTTACGGTTCAAAAGTTATAGCCGTTTGAAGTTTTGCTCAAAATTTTACTCGTAAACCTGTTCTTAAGCGTAGAAATTAGTGCTTATGCGTAGACACTGCTTATGCGTAGGATTCCTTATGCGTAAAACCCAATTTACGCGTAACAAAAGAGTTATGCGTATACTAAAAACTTAAACGTAGAATCCTTATGCGTAGGATTTGCTTATGCGTAAGACAAGCTTAGGCGTAATAAAATGCTTATGCGTAAGAAATTATACGCGTAAGATTTAGCTTATGCGTAAATCTAGGGTTTTGCCCAAAAATCCTTTACACTATCACAGTGTAAAAGATATCCAAAAGTCGAAGTGTTCCACAAACTTATCCAAGTGAGGGAAACACTGAGTTACCGTTATAGCTCGAAGATTCTGCACAAAACTCTTATGCGTAAAAATAAGAAAATCTTACGCGCAGGATTAGGGTTTTGACTTTCTTACGAGTAAAAAGAGGGTTTTGACCAAAATGTTTCTTACGCGTAAACTGCCCAGTTTTTGCAAAACCATGAATTTTTCACCAAAAACACGTTTCCAAACGATTTCTTTTGCACAAACTTCTTTCAAAACACTTAAAGATCAATAAAGTCTACAACTTTAACCTTAAAACCACGTAAAAATCAAACCTTTATGCAAAAAGCCCATGTTTATAGATAAAAACGCAACTTTTCTTTGTAAAGTTTGAATAAAAAACGAACACAAACACTCCTAAACCATTGTTAGGCGATTGATACCAATTGTAGGACCTCAAATATATCAACTTTACGCTTATACCAAAGCTAACCAAACGAGTAGAACACGTAAACAAACACCCACGATATGCGTAAATAAAGAAGAAAGATGGTGACTTGATGTAGTAATGTTATGTGTATATGTGTGTAGAGAGAAAGATAAAAAGAAGAACTTTAATATCAAAGGAAAACACACACACACACACTTTCAAGCACACCCTTCAAATGAGACTTTGAGGGGTATTTATAGTTCTTATTCTAGACGCCCTAATGGGCTTTCCATGGGCCTCGTGGATATGGGTTGGACATGGATTGGATGACAACTTATACAAGGCTAGCTTAACATAACTTCTAGCCAAATAGCTTAGCTGATGAGTGTCTAAATACTCATCATTTTTGTACCATTTAAACTGCAAAAACATCTGAAAACACTCAGAAATGCATTAAAATGATGAAAATATCACAAATAAGTGTTTTATGTGTTTTAAATGCAAAAATATCAAAATCAGATGAAAAACGTATCAAGTTTGCAAAATTGGCAGTTTTAGTCCCCCAAGTTTCAAAAGTTGTCAAAAACAGTCCCTGGTTAATCAAAATAAAGAAAAATATCATTCAAGGTCCTTTAAATATTCTAAGTTTTCAAAAATGGTCCTTGAATGAATCTTTGGTCTAATGGCAGAAAAGGTCCCTAAAGTTTGAAAAAGGTCAAATATAGTCCTTGGATACTTAAAAATGGAAAATAATCAAATGTTATCCTTGTACTATTAAAGATTGGCAAGTTTGGTCCTTGTGATAAGTTTGGAAAAGTGACAGGTTTAACCCATCAAGTTTGGTGAAATTACAAAATTGGTCCTTGTATTACTACTAAACCAAACCGGATCCTATATCAAAACCAAATCCAAGCCCAATATACTGCTGGCCCAAACACTAGCCCAACCCACACTTGACCCTTGGACTTGAACCTTGACCCTTGACCTATACCCCTTGAGCCAGTTCATAATCCAACTTGACCAGTCCAATATACATTTTGAACTCACCCCGTTAATTATTAAAACACAAGTCAAATAGTCAAAGCGCGCCCAAAACCAGTTTTCCTGTTCATCTCCATCACTCTCAACTGAAAACCAAAACCAGAGCTGTTTTCTCCACTTGCTCTTTCCACCTCACCTCACCACTTGTTTAACCACTCCCCTCCACCTTCACAATATCCCAAAGTTCATTAATTGACTCAAACCTGCTCATGACCTTTTTGGCGCCAAAACCCCAAATGGACGATTCTGATGATTTAGAGAGATCCAATGGTTCAAGTGAAGTGGGAAAGTCTAAGGGATGTCGACAGAGTCTCAAGAGTCTATAAAGAAGAGAGGAGAAGCAATGTAGTGAGATATCTAGCTTAATTTAGTTTTATGTATGTCGTGGTAGTTAATTTTCAAATTTCCAGTGTAATTTAAAAGCTTTCAAGTACTTTTTAAGTAATCTTAGTGTGTTGTGAATCATTTTCAGTTATAAAGTTTCAATATCCTTTTCAAGTTTATGCATTTCCAAGTTCAAAAATCTCAAAATGTTCTAATGTTGTTGTTAGTTGTTTTTATGGACTGAGTAAGATCACATAAGCTCCTAGAAAGCTTATCTAAACTTTTAGATACCATAAAAATCAGTTTAGAAGCAAAAAGAGAAAAATACCAAAAATACAAATAAATTAGTGAAAAATCAAAAATCATAAGAAATGGTGATCACAGCTGGAGCAGGGTTAATAATGGATTGCCCTTGGGTTTAGAGCTTCTTGGGAAGCTATAGGTTATGGTCTCAGTCCTTGGTTCTCATTTTTCACTTGGAATTACCTTGTAAGCTTTTGCTCCATTTTTATGCATTTCACTGTTTAAGTTGTTCAATAGCTTAAATCTTTGTGTTTGTATGTTTCTTAGTTATAGTTAAGTTTAATTAAACATTAAAAACAGTTGGTTGTTCTTTTTAATTTGTAATTAGTAAAAACCTTAGTTTAACAGTCAAATTAATATAATTGTCATTTCTTAATTTTATGTTGTTAGTGTTGTTGTTTAATGTTTTCTTTAGTCTTATTAAGTGTTAATATAAAGTCTGTAATCAAATTCATGGTCTTAATCTGTTAAAGTCTTTGAAAAGTTCCAAAACAGTCATATAAAGTATTGTTTGGATTTGCCTTGATAACTGATTTAGAGAGTGTTTGAGTTGTTGTTTGTTATTGGTTTGTGTCACTTAAGTACCTAATATCTCAGTTTAACAAAGAAAACCAGTCCTTACTTTGTAAAAAGTCAAAATCTTTTGTAATCTCACATTTCTAGTTCACTGTTAGGCTTTATCTTGTAAAACTCATCATATTAGTTTAAAACTTGGTAACTTAGCTTAATTCCACCTTATTATAGCTTAATATAACATAATCATTAAGTAGAATCAAATTAAAGTTCACTTTAGTCATCTTTTTAGTTAATCTTAAAAAGTCAAAAGTTCAGTTTGGTCGTTTTTGAATAAAATAGATTATTTTATATAGAACTTAATATTAGTTTTCAATATTTAAGCTTTTGGGATATTAAAATATAGTTTCTTAGCTTTATACTAGTATTTTTTATAATTTCTGTCTAGCTTATTTAACAGCTTTTTACTTAGCTTCTTTTAAGTACCATTTCAAAAACTTGCCCTGTACACAGTTTCATGGCCATTTTTACAAGCTCCCACAGAGCTTATTAGTTAGCATAAGCTTGTGAAATTTGGTTCTTTGGAAAGCTAACCAAGCTGTCTTGAAGTCCCAAGCTTAATTTTCCATTTTGTAGCTTATTTGCTAGGGCTGCATATAGCTTTTTCTTTGTCCCATTTCTGTCTTAGAAAACAAAGAAGCCAAGTGCTTATTTGCTTAATTTAAGCTTATCAATATGCTTCTTTGTGTCTTTTAGCTTCATATAAGTAGTTTTTAGCTTATTGCATCTTATTTCAGCTTTGGTTTCAGCTTGTAAGCTTGTTTGAGCTTAATTAATCCAAAATAAGCTTATAAGCTTACTGTTGAGCTTTTTAGCTTCTATAGCAGCTTATTTTTAATTTGTAAAATTTTTGTTTTCATTAAAGTTTCTTATAATAGGTAGTTAAACTGTTTTCAAAAAGAAAAACCACAAAAACATCATTTTTAAAATAGTGATAGCGTTTATTTAATATTAATTAGCTTTTTAAATTTTCTTTTCAGCTTATTATTAAGCAAATTCTGTTTTTATAATTTTTTTAGTTTTCTTTCACCATAAAATATTTTTAGAAAAAGTTTCATAATTTTATCTGTTTGTTTAGTATTTATTAGAATTTAAAATAGTTAAAGTATTAAATAATTAGTAATAAATAATTAAAAAGCATAAAAAATATCTTTTCATTTTTAAAATTAGTTTTATAATATTCTATATTTTTCTAAGTTAAAATTTTATTTGTCCAAGTTAATTTTATATTTTCTTGTATTTAAGTGTATTTTAAATAGTAATTAATTAGTAATAAATAGATAAAAAGTGTAAAAAATATATTTTCAGTTTTAAAATAAGTTTTATAATATTTTAGATTTTCTTAAGTCATAATTTCATTTTTCTAGCTTTATTTCTTATTTTATTATATTTTAGGTTATTATTAAATAGTTAAAAATAGTTTTTAATTAATAATAATTAAATAAATAGTTATAAAAATAATTTTCCTTTTCTAATAATTTTCTTTTATTTTTAGGATTTCAAAAATGTTATTTTCATATTTGTTGGTCTTTTATTTCTTAAAACTCACGTTTTGTTTTATACGTTTACGTAATTTATTATACGTACGTTTAAGTTTGTCTTATCTGATTGTTGTGCTTTCTAATTCTGTATCCAAATACATTCCAATCAATCAGTAGTATAGTTATCAATCAAAATCCTTACTGATCATTATCCTTAGTGATCATTCGACATCTGAAAGTTTTTAAACACCATTCATCCTCCGTGGGACTTAACGACCTGTGGAAACACTATACTCTCCAGATCTTAATTGCATTGCTTTCTGAGCTGTTTTAAGTTTATTACGGTTGACCATTCACAAGTGGTTAGCTTGTGTGATTAAAATTGACTGTTTGGGATCCAATCAAATTTTGGCGCCGCTGCCGGGGAGGCTGTAAGCGTGTTTTTAAGCATTTCCATATCCATTCTTGCACATATACCACCTTTTGTAAACAGTTTTTTTTTTTTTTTTTTTTTTTTTTTTTTTTGTAAAGTTAATCAAAATCATAAATCAAAAAGTTCATTAACACTTTTCCTAAAGTGTTAACAACACCAAACAAAATATAAAACAACAAAACAATCGTAACGTTTTCTAGCTTGTGTTTCCTTTAAGGTGATTCTTAAAGCGATACGATTTGGATAAACGAGACGATACCAAAAATATTGTCCAATAGTTTTTAAACCCTTTGCACAAATCCATACCTACGTCTTTTCAGTGGTACTTAATAAATACATAAAAATCAACCACCGCAAACCAAGGCAGTACACCTACCAACTGGGGTGTGAACATTAATAAGTTCCCGAACAAAAGATTTAAAACTTGCCTTTGTGTCCTTGTGATTTGGTGTACCTTTTTCAAAGAAGCCATTTCATTTGTGATTATTGGTTTAAGTTCACTTGTCGTTTTGCCTCGCATTTGTTTTGAAAACTGATTTTTATACTTAGTGCATGCGCACTCGTTCTTCCAGTTCTACAAGTCCACTTTCTGAGCTTGCAAGTATTCCTCGTAGACGTAGAGGACGTTCTGCTCCTTCAGCCGTGACTGAGGAACGTCTACCACCACCACCCCCTGTCGTAATGGCAAAAGATAAGCCTATGAATGAGCTTCTCCAAGCACCCATCGAGGGTTACGGAGATGCCATTATTGTCCCAGCCATCGTGGCTGATACCTTTGAGCTCAAAACCGGGTTACTTAATCTTGTAACCCAAAGCCAATTTTATAGTTTTGAGCGGGATGATCCTCATGCACATATTCGATGGTTTAACAAGATTGCATCTACCATCAAATACAAGAATGTCCCACATGAAGCAATTAAGCTTCTTCTGTTCCCATTCTCTCTAGAGGGACAAGCCCGGAATTGGCTTGAGAAACAACCCCCTCATTCCATTGAGACATGGGAAGATCTAGTAACTAAGTTTGTTAACGAATTCTATCCTCCATCCCGAACTACAAGTCTTAAGAATGAGATAATGAAATTTTCTCAAAGATTTGATGAATCATTCGGGGAGGCATGGGATCGTTACAAAGAGTTGCTCCGCAAGTGTCCGCATCATGATTTTACCGAGTTAATGCAAATGGATACTTTCTACAATGGTCTGAACCAGACTAATCAAGACTCTTTAAATGCCTCCGCGGGAGGTAATTTCCTGAGCAAGACCACAAAAGAAGCCTTGCAAATCATTGAAAACAAGTCCCAGGTCCGCCCTTTCCGATCAAAGACATATCAGACTCAGTCTAATGCAGGACCTTCTACTTCATCTCCCGTGAGTACATCTAGCACCGATGCTAAGATTGACAAACTCACGGATATTGTTCAGGTTTTGGTTCTTGCTAACCAAAAGAAAGTCACTTTCACACACACGCCATCACATGGTGAAGTGAAGAAAGTTGAAGTCTGTGTTACTTGTGGTGGTCCTCATGCATACTACAACTGTACTGCCACCGATGGTAGTCCGTTTGAAGCCAATGCTATAGCCGGTACTTCACATCAAGGAGGTAACCAATACCGTCCTCAAAATGAACCAAATTACCGTGCTAATACTTATCAGGCACCACCCGGTTTTAACCAGAATCCTAATATACAAAACCGGAATCAAAACCAACCTAGAATGAACCAAGGTTATCAAAACCAAGGTAATTTCTATCCCGGACCCAATCAAGGTTTCCAACATCAAGGAAACCTTAATCAAAACAATTTCAATCGAGGGAATCAATTTCAGGGAAATGTCAATTCTAACCAAGGGAATTTTCAACAACAAGGTCATAATCAAAACATACGACCTCAAAATTTCCCTCCACATCCTCCAGTACCATCATCTGATGAGTTATTGAAGCAATTCATGAAATCCCAAGATGAAATGAACAGGTTGTTGTTCAGTCAGATCGCTGATCTTAAGAAATCTTTAAATGATCAACCCTCGGGCTCAGGAAAACTTCCGAGCAACACGATCGCTAACCCGAGGGGCGATGCAAAGGCGATCACAACCAGAAGTGGTGTTTCATACAATGGACCCGCTATTCCTACTACCTCTTCTTCTTCTCTCCCGAAGGTAGTGGAAAGTGAACCTGAGGCGACAAAGGACAAGGAACTTCCTAATAATAACGGAGGAACCAACGATGTCTATCCTCAAGTTGTCCTGAAACCCAAATCCAATCCAGGAGTTGTTTTTGAACCTCCAGTAGCTCCCGTTGAAAACCCCAAATCCAAATCTTCTATTCCTTACCCATCACGTTTGAATGAGCAAAAGCTCCGTGAAAAAAGGCAGTCATCAAATGGACAAATTTTTTCAAATTTTCCAAGAATTACATTTTGACATAAGCTTTGCGGATGCTATCATGCTGATGCCCAAGTTTGCATCAACTCTCAAACACATGTTAAGCAACAAGGAAAAGCTGTTCGAGATGGCAAAAACTCCTCTAAACGAGAACTGCTCAGCAGTTATCTTGAAGAAGGTTCCAGAGAAGCTTGGAGATCCTGGAAAATTTCTCTTACCTTGTGTATTTCCAGGAATGGTTGAATGCTTTGCCTTAGCCGATCTTGGTGCAAGCATCAATCTGATGCCTTATTCAGTATGGAAGAAACTTTCTCTTCCGGAACTTACTCCTACATGCATGACTCTCGAACTTGCAGATCGTACAATATCCCGTCCACTTGGCATTGCCGAGGACGTATTCGTGAAAGTAGGAAAGTTCCATTTTCCAGCTGACTTTGTGATTGTTGATTTCGATGCCGATCATCGGGTTCCTCTCATTGTTGGACGAGGAATCCTGAGAACGGGCCGTGCTCTCATTGATGTATTTGAGCAAGAAATCACATTACGTGTTGGTAATGAAGCTGTCACCTTTAACCTTGATCAAACTTCGAGGTACTCCGCAAACTATGATTCTGAGTCGGTTAACCGAATAGATATCATTGATGTTGCTTCTGAAGAGTACTCTCAAGAAGTTCTTGGTTATGATCATAATTCTTTGAGTGATAATCTCACTCATTCATCTCAACCCATCATCGCCAATTCTACTCCTTCTCTCACTCCGTTTGAGGAAAGTGACTTCATCTTATAAGAGATTGAAGCATACTTGTCTAGTGATTATGTTCCATGGGAAATTGATCACGCTCCCATCGACATTAAGGGGGACATACTTCTCATTGAGAAGTTGCTTAATGATGATCCATCATCGCTCCCTCCCGTCGAACTTCATAACAAGGAAGTCAAGTCAGTTGAGAAAACTGAAGAATTTCCTGAAGTCGAACTTAAGGACTTACCACCACATCTCGAGTATGCATTTCTTGAAGGTGATGATAAATTACCTGTCATTATTGCTCGATATTTGAGTAAAGATGAAAAGACTACTCTCATAAAGGTCTTGAAGTCACACAAGCAAGCAATTGCTTGGAAACTCTCCGACATTAAGGGTATCAACCCTGAGTTTTGTACTCACAAAATCTTGATGGAGGATGACTTCAAACCAGCAGTTCAACATCAGAGAAGAGTAAATCCAAAAATCCATGATGTTATCAAACAGGAGGTTATCAAACTTCTTGATGCAGGATTGATTTACCCGATCTCAGATAGTCCTTGGGTTAGCCCAATTCATTGTGTTCCTAAAAAGGGTGGCATAACTGTTGTCACAGATGAAGAAAACGAGTTAATTCCAACTCGATTGGTTACGGGATGGCGTGTTTGCATTGACTATCGTAAGTTGAATGACGCTACCCGTAAAGACCATTTTCCTCTACCCTTCATGGACCAAATGCTTGAGAGATTAGCAGGGAACGAATACTATTGTTTCCTTGATGGTTTCTCGGGGTATTTTCAGATTCCCATTGATCCACAGGATCAAGAAAAGACCACATTCACCTGCCCATACGGAACTTTTGCCTACAGACGTATGCCTTTTGGCCTATGTAATGCTCCTGGCACGTTCCAACGATGTATGATGGCCATATTCCACGACATGATCGGGGAAACAATGGAGGTGTTTATGGATGACTTCTCGGTCATTGGGGACTCATTTCAAACATGTCTCTCCCATTTAGATAAAATGCTAAAACGGTGTGAAGACACCAATCTTTGTCTAAATTGGGAGAAGAGCCACTTTATGGTCAAAGAAGGCATAGTCCTTGGCCATAAGATTTCCAAAAATGGGATTGAGGTTGATAGAGCAAAAGTCGATGTTATTGCTAAATTACCTCATCCTACTACCGTCAAAGGTATTAGGAGTTTTTTAGGTCATGCCGGTTTTTATCGCAGATTCATACAAGATTTTTCTAAAATCGCCCGGCCTATGACCCATCTTCTTGAAAAAGATGCTCCTTTTATCTTTCTCACCTGAGTGCATCGAAGCTTTTGAAACATTAAAGAAAAAGCTTACTGAAGCACCCATTCTCGTTGCTCCCGACTGGGACTTACCTTTTGAGCTCATGTGCGATGCAAGTGATTTTGCTATCGGTGCAGTCTTAGGGCAACGTAGATCCAAGCATTTTCAGCCTATTCACTACGCAAGTAAAACTATGACTGAAGCTCAAACCCATTACACCACCATAGAAAAAGAGCTATTAGCTGTGGTGTATGCATTTGAGAAGTTTCGGCCATACTTAATCTTGACCAAATGTGTGGTGTATACGGATCACTCGGCTCTCAAATATCTCTTTGCAAAACAAGATGCAAAGCCGAGATTGCTCCGTTGGGTTCTCCTCTTGCAAGAATTTGATATCATTATACGTGATAAAAAAGGAGCTGAGAACCTGGCTGCTGATCATCTGTCCCGATTAGAAAACTCACACCAAGATGTTTTCGAGAAAAAGGAAATAAATGAAACATTTCCTCTCGAGACACTCAATGCGGTTTCTTTTCGTGGAAACTCTACTACCCCATGGTTTGCTGACTTCACAAATTACCATGCGGGTAACTTCATAGTGAAAGGGATGTCGACCCAACAGAAGAACAAATTCTTCAAAGATGTTAAACATTACTTCTGGGACGACCTCTACTTATTCAAAATCTGTGCGGATCAAGTCATCCGACGGTGTGTTTATGGACAAGAAGCTATGGACATTCTCAAAGCTTGCCATGCTGGACCCACCGGGGGCCATCATAGTCCAAACTACACTGCCAAAAAGGTGTTTGATTCCGGGTTTTATTGGCCTACGATTTATAAGGATGCCCACGATTTTGTCAAAACCTGTGACGCTTGTCAACGTCACAAAAATATCTCACAAAGAAATGAAATGCCGCAAAACGCCATTCAAGTGTGTGAGATCTTTGACATCTGGGGCATTGATTTTATGGGGCCATTTCCATCATCTCGAGGAAACAAATACATACTTGTGGCTGTTGACTATTTGTCAAAATGGGTTGAAGCGAAAGCTTTACCTACTAACGATGCCCGAGTTGTTGTGAAATTTTTAAAATCTCTTTTTGCTAGGTTTGGAACTCCGCGAGCTATAATCAGTGATCGTGGTACGCATTTCTGCAATGACCAATTTGATCGTGTCATGCAAAAGTATGGTGTAACCCACCGTCTCTCTACTGCATACCACCCTCAAACAAGTGGGCAAGTGGAAGTTTCCAACCGTGGTATTAAAAGAATTTTGGAAAGGACAGTAGGCGAAAATCGTGCATCCTGGTCGGATAAATTGGATGACGCACTCTGGGCCTTCCGTACAGCTTATAAAACACCCATCGGGTGTACTCCATACAAGCTAGTGTACTATCTGCCGATTGAGCTAGAGCACAAAGCATACTGGGCCTTGAAGCATGCCAACTTCGATATTCAGACAGCTGGTGATCACCGGAAAGTTCAAATGAATGAACTAAATGAACTCCGTGATCAAGCATACGAGAACTCTTTGATCTACAAACAAAAGACAAAGAAGATTCATGACTCTAAAATCAAGAACCGCGTTTTCAACATTGGTGATCGAGTCCTTCTTTTCAATTCAAGATTGAAGATATTCTCGGGAAAGCTCAAGTCCTGTTGGTCTGGTCCATTTACTATTGCTAAGGTTTATCCTTATGGTACCATTGAGTTATCTCAGCCTGATGGTCCAAATTTTAAATTGAATGGTCATCGATTGAAGCATTATTTTGGAGAGGACATTCCACCTTTGGTTGTCCCTGATCTACAAACTTTCCCCATGAACCAATGAATGCGGGGATCGAGTCAAGCTAGTGACTCGGTAATCAAAAACAGTAGCACACCACATGGGTTTTCACCTGTGAGTATCACCCTAGTGTGGGGGAGTTGCCCCACGCTGTTGTATATAAGTACTCTCTAAAAAAAATGTATATATCAAAAATAAAATAATGGCCGTAGTATTTCCCTTTTACGTTCTATGTTTCGGCATAACCGCCGGTACTTTGAATATTGAGGGCAATATTCATTTCTAAGTGTGGGGGGGAATTCTCAAGAATTTTATCATGTAATTATTCCACCCAATTCCCCCGTTTTTGGCCAAAATTTTTTTTGGAGTAAGTGTTTTTCACTTAGTTAGCAAATGGTAATCAGTCCGCCATGTCTAACCCACATAAGGATTGACTAATCCAGGAGCAAACGGCTCTTGGTAAAGATTTATCAAATCCGTTGATGGCTTGCAATTTGCCCAAAATTGTACGGTGTTCAGCTCACCATATCTTTAATTAGTGAAAAGTTGGCTAGCCCGCAAGTTTATGGCTTGTGGTAAAGGCAGTTGGAAAGCCATAATTGGTAATAGACTCACCAAAGATAATATTGATAATTTATCTAAGAGTTGGCTAGTCCAGAAGCAAATGGTTTCTGGTAAAGACAAATCAAATCCGTTGAAAGCTGGTGATTTGCTCAAAATCATTTGGTTATCATTGTACCAAGGTTCTTACTTGAACTTAAACAATTGGCTACTCCAGAAGTAATGGGTTTTGGTAAAGAGATGAAATCCATTAATTTTTCTCAAAACATTGCTAGGGACTAGCAATATCTTAGTGTGGGGGATTGATGAGTGTCTAAATACTCATCATTTTTGTACCATTTAAACTGCAAAAACATCTGAAAACACTCAGAAATGCATTAAAATGATGAAAATATCACAAATAAGTGTTTTATGTGTTTTAAATGCAAAAATATCAAAATCAGATGAAAAACGTATCAAGTTTGTAAAATTGGCAGTTTTAGTCCCCCAAGTTTCAAAAGTTGTCAAAAACAGTCCCTGGTAAATCAAAATAAAGAAAAATATCATTCAAGGTCCTTGAAATATTCTAAGTTGTCAAAAATGGTCCTTGAATGAATCTTTGGTCTAATGGCAGAAAAGGTCCCTAAAGTTTGAAAAAAGTCAAATATAGTCCTTGGATATTTAAAAATGAAAAATAATCAAATGTTATCCTTGTACTATTAAAGATTGGCAAGTTTGGTCCTTGTGATAAGTTTGGAAAAGTGACAGGTTTAACCCATCAAGTTTGGTGAAATTACAAAATTGGTCCTTGTATTACTACTAAACCAAACCGGATCCTATATCAAAACCAAATCCAAGCCCAATATACTGCTGGCCCAAACACTAGCCCAACCCACACTTGACCCTTGGACTTGAACCTTGACCCTTGACCTATACCCCTTGAGCCAGTTCATAATCCAACTTGACCAGTCCAATATACATTTTGAACTCACCCCGTTAATTATTAAAACCCAAGTCAAATAGTCAAAGCGCGCCCAAAACCAGTTTTCCTGTTCATCTCCATCACTCTCAACTGAAAACCAAAACCAGAGCTGTTTTCTCCACTTGCTCTTTCCACCTCACCTCACCACTTGTTTAACCACTCCCCTCCACCTTCACAATATCCCAAAGTTCATTAATTGACTCAAACCTGCTCATGACTTTTTTAGCGCCAAAACCCCAAATGGACGATTCTGATGATTTAGAGAGATCTAATGGTTCAAGTGAAGTGGGAAAGTCTAAGGGATGTCGACAGAGTCTCAAGAGTCTATAAAAAAGAGAGGAGAAGCAATATAGTGAGATATCTAGCTTAATTTAGTTTTATGTATGTCGTGGTAGTTAATTTTCAAATTTCCAGTGTAATTTAAAAGCTTTCAAGTACTTTTTAAGTAATCTTAGTGTGTTGTGAATCATTTTCAGTTATAAAGTTTCAATATCCTTTTCAAGTTTATGCATTTCCAAGTTCAAAAATCTCAAAATGTTCTAATGTTGTTGTTAGTTGTTTTTATGGACTGAGTAAGATCACATAAGCTCCTAGAAAGCTTATCTAAGCTTTTAGATACCATAAAAATCAGTTTAGAAGCAAAAAGAGAAAAATACCAAAAATACAAATAAATTAGTAAAAAATCAAAAATCATAAGAAATGGTGATCACAGCTGGAGCAGGGTTAATAATGGATTGCCCTTGGGTTTAGAGCTTCTTGGGAAGCTATAGGTTATGGTCTCAGTCCTTGGTTCTCATTTTTCACTTGGAATTATCTTGTAAGCTTTTGCTCCATTTTTATGCATTTCACTGTTTAAGTTGTTCAATAGCTTAAATCTTTGTGTTTGTATGTTTCTTAGTTATAGTTAAGTTTAATTAAACATTAAAAACAGTTGGTTGTTCTTTTTAATTTGTAATTAGTAAAAACCTTAGTTTAACAGTCAAATTAATATAATTGTCATTTCTTAATTTTATGTTGTTAGTGTTGTTGTTTAATGTTTTCTTTAGTCTTATTAAGTGTTAATATAAAGTCTGTAATCAAATTCATGGTCTTAATCTGTTAAAGTCTTTGAAAAGTTCCAAAACAGTCATATAAAGTATTTTTTGGATTTGCCTTGATAATTGATTTAGAGAGTGTTTGAGTTGTTGTTTGTTATTGGTTTGTGTCACTTAAGTACCTAATATCTCGGTTTAACAAAGAAAACCAGTCCTTACTTTGTAAAAAGTCAAAATCTTTTGTAATCTCACATTTCTAGTTCACTGTTAGGCTTTATCTTGTAAAACTCATCATATTAGTTTAAAACTTGGTAACTTAGCTTAATTCCACCTTATTATAGCTTAATATAACATAATCATTAAGTAGAATCAAATTAAAGTTCACTTTAGTCATCTTTTTAGTTAATCTTAAAAAGTCAAATTTTCAGTTTGGTTGTTTTTGAATAAAATAGATTATTTTATATAGAACTTAATATTAGTTTTCAATATTTAAGCTTTTGGGATATTAAAATATAGTTTCTTAGCTTTATACTAGTATTTTTTATAATTTCTGTCTAGCTTATTTAACAGCTTTTTACTTAGCTTCTTTTAAGTACCATTTCAAAAACTTGCCCTGTACACAGTTTCATGGCCATTTTTACAAGCTCCCACAGAGCTTATTAGTTAGCATAAGCTTGTGAAATTTGGTTCTTTGGAAAGCTAACCAAGCTGTCTTGAAGTCCCAAGCTTAATTTTCCATTTTGTAGCTTATTTGCTAGGGCTGCATATAGCTTTTTCTTTGTCCCATTTCTGTCTTAGAAAACAAAGAAGCCAAGTGATTATTTGCTTAATTTAAGCTAACCAAGCTGTCTTGAAGTCCCAAGCTTAATTTTCCGTTATGAATAGTGTTGGATATTGGTTTTCACAAACACATAAATGCACAATCACAAGGGGTGTACCAAATGAGTTTTAAAGTGAGAAAGTGAAAGAGTTTTGGGAACTTAGTGAGACAAAGAAAAATGATATTATGAAGCTCCAACCCTTTGCCTTGCTAGGCAAAGGGTATTTATAGTTAAAAGCTTAGACGCCCTCCTTCGGGCTGTGGATCAGGCATACAGTGGGTAAATACCCATCCGTCCTCCACGGTGTTACTTAACAAACTAAATACTAATACTAAATGACTACGACTACGAGCTTTCTAACGGTTACATATACTTGAGGTGACCGCCTCTTTAACTATCGGATTTTCTAAATCCTAACAATCTCCCCTTAAGGGAGGTCACCTCAATTTACATTGAATACAAACAGATGTTACATTTTGATTATTCTTGGATTCTTGAGTAAGTTCTTTGCTCTATAGCCCGTAGTTTTTGATTCTTCATGTTCTGCATGTTTTGTTAATTCAAGTGGAGGTCTTTAACAGATCCATGTGTTGATGAGTTTTGAGCCAGCATTGAGACCATCAGCCACCACAAATCTCTGACTCATCCTTTGTAGGGTTTCCATCATGTGACGTTGTGACTTTTAGACAGACATGCTCACATTCTGGATCAGTATTTCTTCTCATCAGAGTTGCGGAAGCTTTTGTTGATTCATGATATTTGCAGCAGCGTAGCAGAAGCATGGATTGGAAATATCAGTCACTTGATGAAGATATGCACATATTATTATCTCTTTGAGATGAACGTGATGTGTAAGCATGCGGCTATGGATTGATGCCTCAGTTCTGATCAGCTGCAACCGTCGGGTGTTCCTGCAGACAACAGTTAGCATTAAAAGCGCACGAAAATGTCTTTGATCACTTTTGTTGAATTGAGGTACACGGCCCATGGTTCCCCGTTGATCAGTACTAGTACTGCCTGTGAACAGGTAGAATTCCGAAGAATCTCCTTGACAGGGTTTCGCAGCTGCTCTAGCCGTTCTCAAACCGGAACGTCTCAAAGAAGACAACACGGAGTGAGTGAACCAACAAATTGAGGTTTGCTTAGTGAAGAAAATGATTTGAAAACAATCGTGTATTGCTTATCAGAAAGAATTTTTGCAATACAGCGAAGGTTTTATAATAGAAATCAATTTTCAATCATAAATACCTTTTGATTTTGAAAATGAAGTACACAGTCGATGTGCTATAGAATATAATTTTTTATCACAACGACTGGTTTTTCAAAGGTATCCGTCAATCCATTTCCTGAACCAGGATTGATTCATATTATGAATCGCCCCATCGTTTCTATCCAGTTGTCACATGTTTGATCTATTGGGTAGATTACACATGCCATCCACCAAGAGCTTGTTTGATGTTGGCTCTAGAAGGTTTTCCATCTTCATTGTGAATATGACAGCATATCACTCTGATGTTCTGGAAATACCGCAAGGATAGTGCGTAGGACTCTTAAGATGTATTCTCACTTTCCACATTGTGTGAAACAATGAGTCTTCATTGATTGTGTCCTAGTGAGATTTATTAATGATCTCGTGGCTCTAGACTCAATAGTTCACATTTGGTTCCTGTGCTGGAGACTAAGGAGAGGGTCTCCTTCTTCAATATCAACAATCTCTAAGAGAAAGTCGATAGATTATCTAGGTTCCCCGTGAGAATAAAACAAGTCCTTTTAAGAGGAACTTGAGTAGCTTGGGAAGTTGTAGGGTAGTGCGTCACTAGGTCCATGACGTCTTGTCTTCAATACCGGTGTTACCTTGGTAACCACCAGTAGCATATGAATTGAACCTGATTTCTGCCCTAAGGTTGAAGTAATGGAGGGCTATTTCTTTTCACCCCTTTTCTCATTCATTTCTTTTTCATTCTTCAACCCCTTCAGTGCTTACCAAGATTTCATAACTAGAACCTTGTTGGGTTTATTCTAGTTCTAGCTCTATCTCAGTCCGCACTCTTCCCATTTCTCACTTTTCTCCTTTTTCCATCATACCTAAGGACTTATACACTATCAAGTGGATTGTCCCTGGGTAGATCCCTCCGGCTCTGTCAGGATCGTGGGAACGAATACCTAACCTAACCATCCTTATAACACCATGCATAAAGTAAGTTGGTCTGTCTTTTGGTATTGTTCTTCTGCCATTGAAACCAATTGAAAACCATTTTGAAAATCAATCCAGGTACTTGTGATACAAGATCAAATCATTTTGTACCTGAATCATTTTTGATATTTTTAGAAAACGCTCCCCCTCAACATGTGCATCAAATATTTGAAATTGTTTTGGCACATGGAGGCAAGAGGTATTTGAAATCTTAGATTAAGATTTAAAGATCCAATCTTTGATTAACATTTTCTAAAATGGTCATCATCACTTCCTGATCAGATCTAGTATTTTAAATACTTTGGATAAAACAATTTTGGGAAGGATGGGGTTTTCTTATGATTGCTCCCCCTCAATATGTGCATCGAGATTCAAAAGTGTTTTGCACATATTAGAGAGAACCTGCACTTAGAGACAATTCAATCACGTTTCAATTCTTTTTGGTTTGAGATAGATGCTCCCCCTTAACATGTGCATGGAAAAAATTAAAATCGTTTGGCACATGTAGGGAGGAGTGCTTGTTATTATCTTTATAAAACCACTTATTGAATTATCAGTTAATATCCAATTTAAATCACAAATTCTCCCCCGATCACAATTTTCAAATCCTTTGAGATTTGTGTTCT
This sequence comes from Chrysanthemum seticuspe, assembly GCA_019973895.1. NCBI lineage: Eukaryota > Viridiplantae > Streptophyta > Magnoliopsida > Asterales > Asteraceae > Chrysanthemum > Chrysanthemum seticuspe. Next base: position 250,102,922 of record BPTQ01000009.1, read on the forward strand.
CTATTGATTTAAATTGTTTTTGAAAGCTTTTGAGGAGAATTGTTCCTTTTTTAAAACATTTAACTGATAAGGATCAAATTCAGAGACTTTAAACTCCAATGATTAAACATGCTTAAGTATCTTATGAAAACACAACATTAGCCTTGGTCTGGATCCAATTGTACAAAAACATTGTTCTTTTTTATTATCCAAAATTAGACCTTGCTCGAATACGTGCCAACTGTTTGAAAAAATTTTTTTTGATTTGATTGAAAGCATTCTCCCCCTCAATCAATGACATAAGTTGTTGATTGAGTGTTAGAGATTTTAACAAATGATAAGTCCAGATGATTTTCAAAAATGTAGTCCGAGTTATTTTCAAAGCAATTTTATTTTCATTAGATGACAAATATTTTTCAGAAGAATATTTAGAAGGAAAAATATTTGTTATGGAAACATGTGTCTTTTTGGTGACAAACATTTGTTTTTAGAATCAGAGCATGAGGTTTGAAAAATTAATTTAAGCATGACTCTGTTCTTTCTTTTAAAACTGGTTACTGCCTGAAATGACAGTAAACAATCATTTTTCTCTATCCCTTTATATATAAAAAGGTTTATGTACATTCGAACTGCATCTAAAGACCCGTGCCATTCTTTGAGTGACAAATCAAAGTCTGTAGATGTTATCGAAGAATAGAAATAGATGGGAAAAATAATATTTTTTGGGCTTTTTTAAAGATTTTCTAATTTTTTATGGATTTTTGAAATTTTATATTTTTCTGTTTTTTTTGTGGGTTTTATAGTTTTGTATTTTGCTTTTTGAATAAATATGTACAAGAGTTAGATGAAGAAAAGCCTTTACTCCTCGTCTTCCTCTTGAAGACGTTTAAGTGTTTCCGGTTGTAGACTCTTAAGTCCAAGTCGTGGAAGAATGAACTCAAAACGTTCTCTAGGAAGAGCTTTAGTGAAGATGTCTGCCAGCTGATATTCAGTTCTCACAAAATAAAGTTCCACCACACCTTTCTCCACTTGCTCCCTGATGAAGTGATGTCGAATGTCGATATGCTTTGCTCTTGAATGTTGAACGTTGTTGCATGAGAGAGCAATGGCACTTTTGTTATCATAATATAGAGGAATTTTGTTGAATTCAAAGCCATAGTCTGATAACTGGGATTTCATCCATAGGATTTGAGCACAACAATATGACATGGCTATGTATTCTACCTCTGTAGAGGATATAGATGTACTTATTTGTTTATTAGAGGACCAACTTACAAGCTTTTCTCCTAAGAATTGAGCACCACCAAACATGCTTCGACGTGTATCTTGACACCCTGCATGGTTTGCATCTGCATATGCTGTTAGTGACATATTGGTGTCCTTCGGATACCAAAGTCCCATATTAATGGTTCCTTGGAGATACCAAAAGACCCGTTTAACCGCTTCAAGGTGCTTTTTGGTAGGCTTAGCCTGATATCTAGCACACATGCATACAGTGAACAAAATATTAGGTCTACTGGCTGTGAGGTACATCAGGGATCCAATCATACTTCGATATTTCGTTTGATCAACCATGATCCCTGAGTGGTCCTCATCCAGTTTTGTGCGCTCCACCATGGGAGTGTCAACAGGGTCACAAGTATCAAATCCAAATTTCTTTAAAATTTCATTAGCATATTTAGATTGATTAATAAAAATGCCTCTGAAAAACAGTCACATTCATTAGGGTCGGTCGAGGCAAAAATAATATCATCAACATAGATTTGAACATGAATTAAATGTTTTCCTGACTTTCTGGTGAACAACGTGGGATCAACTGCTCCTTTTCTGAATCCGTTGGTTAAGAGAAAATTTGACAGTGTGTCATACCATGCCCTTGGAGCTTGTTTCAAACCATAAAGAGCTTTCTTCAAGCGATAGACATGAGTAGGACGTTCTGGATCCACAAAACCTTTATGCTGACTGACATAAATGATTTCTTTCAGATTTCCATTAAGAAAGGCAGTCTTCACATCCATTTGATAAACCACCATGTTCTCACTAGCAGCATTAGCCAAGAAGATTCTGATTGCTTTGATACGTGCAACTGGAGCAAATGATTCCTCAAAGTCAATACCCTCCTCTTGACGATATCCTTTTGCAACAAGTCTTGCCTTGTTCTTTAATACATCACCATGCTAATCAAGTTTTACTTTGAAGATCCATTTGAGAGCAATGATCATAGCATAGTCAGGAGCTGGTACTAATTCCCAAACATCAAGTCAATCAAACTCATGAATATCTTCTTTCATCGCATTGAACCAGCTATCCTCACACATTGCGGTTTTGACATCTTTTTGTTCGACCTTTAATAGTATGGAATTGAAGAAGCACCATAAGGCATCTGTATCTAGTTGTTTACGGGTGGATACCAGACGAGAAGGATTCCCAATGATATTGTCCAATGGATGATCATGTGTCCATTTTCTGAAATTCTCGTGTGGTTGTTGTTGAGGAACTGATGTAGCAGAGTTGGGGTCCCCTTATGAAGATGGTTCAGATGATGGATCAGGGGCAAAAATGTTTTCAAGCGTTGCATCTTCTGGAGTGGCAAAGGGGTTGTCTCCATCATAGTTGGCAGAAACATTTCCATGATGTACATTCGAGGATTGAGGATTTGATGATGAGGATGAGTGATCTGCAGCAGGCGCTTCTGGAATTAGTGACACATAAATTGATGGATTATCTGTGTTGACTGGATTAGGAGCCGCCACTTTTGATGTTGTAGAATGATCATTGACAAGAGGCTCATAGTATTCATCAAACATCAGATCAAACAATTTCTTCAAATCTTGTTTAGAAGAAGGTACACATGGAACTGTAGGTGAGGAATTATGTACAAGAGAAGAACTGATAAGACTAGATAAGTGTTGAGATGCGGGTCCTGAACTAGATTGCCCAGGAGCCTTTTGCTCAGATAGCTCATCGAACGTGACGTGAATAGTTTCCATGATGTCTTGGGTTCTTTTGTTGTAGACTCGATAACCCTTCCGGTTTGGTGCGTAACCCACAAAAATCCAATGTCCGCCTTAGCTCTTAATTTTCCTAAATCTTGACCTTCATTTGTTGGATAGCATAAAGCACCGAACACACGAAGGAAAGAGAGATCAGGTTTTTGATTGTGAACGAGTTCGTATGGAGTTTTTCCATGAGTGGCGTGGATAAGGGAACGGTTTTGGGTATAGCAAGCAGTGGCAATGGATTCAGCCCAGAGAAACATTGGAACCTTTGAGTAGATTAGCATGGTTCTTGCAGCTTCCACAAGAGTCCGATTTCGTCTTTCAACTACACCGTTCTGTTGAGGAGTACGTGGAACACTTCTTTGATGGCTGATTCTAATGCTTTCATAAAACTGACTTAGTTCTTTGTTAACAGACTCAGTTTCATTGTCTGTTCGAATAATTCTGACGGTTTTATTAAGTCAAAGCTGCAGCTGTTTGATAAGCTTGATGATGACATCTGGAGTTTCATCCTTTGTCCTCAAAAACTTAACCCAAGTAAACCTAGAGTAGTCATCGACAATGACTAACACATATTTCTTCCCATTTATAGTCTGTACTTTCATGGGACCGCACAAATCCATGTGAAGAGTATGAAGAACTTCCATAACTGAGTTTGTCGGTTTGAGTTTGTGGGTATATATCTTGCTTTTTCCCAATTGGCATGCTGAACAAAGATGATCTTTTTCATACTTTAATATGGGCAAGCCTCTTACGAGGTCCTTTCTAGAAAGATCATTTATGGTGCCGAAGTTTAAGTGATTGAGACGACGATGCCATAACCATGACTTTATTTTTGAAGCCTTTGATAACAAGCAGATTGGAGAAGACCTCATCATATCTTCGATAGAGATGGTGTACAAGTTAGTTCCACGGGTTCCCTTTAAAAGTTCAACACCATCTAATTCTCTAACAAAGTAAGTATGTTTTCTGAAGGCTACTTCTAGATCAGAGTCACAGAATTGGCCAGCAGAAAACAAGTTATGACCAAGACCTTCAACATAATACACCCTGGAAATTACACTGTCGCCAACGACATAATCTCCATATCCCATAATTGCACCGAAATCGTCGTTCCCGAATCTAACAGTCCCGATGAATTTACTTACGACGTTCATGAGCCGGGAGCGATCTCCAGTCATATGCTTGGAACAGCCTGAGTCCAGGTACCACAGAACGATTTGAACGACCTGCAGTTGAACACAGACAAGAATGAATGACTGGACAATTGGGATCCCCATGTGAGAATGGGTTCCACTTGGTTAGTAAATGAGATTGGAACACCCACATCAGAAGCAGAAACAATGATATCATTAGAGGTAGATGTCGGGCTAGTAGTAACAGTAGATCTATTCAAAGTATGTTCACTTCTTAAAGATATAGTTCTACCAGTAGGCATCCATTTCCTAATGGGCATTGATCTAGATAATTTAGGGCACAACTCATTAAGATTGAATTTACGACCAGTAGGTATCCATTGAAAACCTACATTACTAAATTTTCTTCCTGTTGGTTTCCAATGTTTTCTAGCCTTCTTCCACCTTGGTTTTCTGACCTTCTTATCCTGTTTTCTAGTGTTAACATTTTTTACCGGAGATTTGACAGCATTACTCAAATCATTCACAACACATTCATGATTAATACCAGAAATCAAGCATTCATTACATGTTTTGCAAGTAGTAGCAGAATTCGAATTAATTACAGTACGCTTATAGCTAATACTAGAATCAACACGATTCGTCTTGTTCAGCACAAACTTATTGTTCCTAGGGTGGTCTTCTACTTTCTTCCATTGATCACTCTTAGCATGCGAGGTCCTATCTTTCTTTGTGCCATTCGGGATTCATGTTGTTCACAAACTTTGAATTGAGCTGGATATTTGGCATGGTCATTTTGATATTCCTCATGTCATTCACAAGCTTGTGGAATCTCATATAATATTCAGTAATAGTTTCCCCTGGATTCATCTTAAAGTTCTCAAAGTCATCATACAGCTGAGATTCCCTGTCTTCTTTAGTCAATTCAGAACCAGAGAGAAGCATCTTAACATTGTCCCATACTGCCTTCGCTTCAGTGTTGTGATTGATCAACTTGTAAATTTCCTTAGGTAAACCTTGAAGTATAATGTTTGAAGCCCTGATGTCTGCATCGTATCTCTTCTTCTCCTTATCAGTAAGTTCATCATACTTCTTTGGTCTATCCAATCCTAATATCACTGAACCATCAGCAGCAGTTTCAAGAATGGCTCTGGTAGTCTCAACTTGATATGGTCCTTCATCAATTTATTTGAGGATATTAACCCCATTTTCCTTTCCTAAGCAGTATAGTCTGATTCTTTAAGCCCAAGAGTCATAATCGGTTCTATCCAGCATAGGAGGATGAGTATCAGATCCTGCAGCTTGAACGTCAAAAGCAACGGAAGAAGTGATTGTTGACATGATTACAAGTTCCACGGGATTTTACAACTCAATGATTAAACCGGGAAATAGATTTTTTCACGGGATTTTACAAAATCAAGAGAAAACCGTAAAACATAACACGAAGAAACAATAAGCCTAAGAAAACAATTAGTCTCAAAAGAAAAATCGCACAATTGACAAGTCGCACCCTTGACAAATCGCTCTGAAAGACAAACCTCACTCCAGACAAATCGCTCTATAGACAAGTCGCACCCTAATTATCAAAACGCTTAAACGACAAATCGCTTTTGTTAGGAATTGGAAATTCCATAAGTTTTGGTCACCCCAATTATAGTCTAGCACATGTTAGCTCGTAGACTTATCGTTATTTACGTTATTTAGTAGCTAGTTAATTAGTTATTAGTGTAGTTTAGTTTAGAGCAATACCGTGGAGGAAGGATGGGTCTTTACCCACTGTATGCCTGATCCACAGCCCGTCAGGAGAGCGTTTAGTTTGTAACTATAAATACCCCTTCCATCCTTGGAAGAGGTGGAACTTCTAATCTAACCTTTCACATTTTTGTTTATCTCTCTAGAATTCCCTCTCATCTCTTTCACTCTCTAACCATGGCATACTTGCATAATCATCTCCCTAGACCACCTGAATCATCAAACAACATAAAATATACGATCCTACAAATGGTACCAGAGCCTAGGTTTTGATGTTTGTGTTGATTCAAATGGTTTGTCTGCGGTTTGTGCGGCTCTCTTGTATACGATTTGATCCGTATGACTTTTGGTATAAACGTTTTGATAGTAGTTATATTGGTCAAATATTTTTTTGAAGCGTATTAAATGTTTCTGTTTTGATATTTGTTGATGTTTTGAAGTTTAAATGGTCAAAAACACAAAAGTCTCATGCTTTATTTAGTTGCATATTTCTGGTTTGTGTCACTTGGTGTCCAAACAGTCTCATGGCTTTATTTTTATGACTTTTTTTTGTTACCACTTACATGATTTTTGTTACCAAACGGTCAATCTGTCATTTTACTGGTCAACATGGTTAATCTGTATGGTCAAAATTCGTATACTGAAGCAGCTTTATCTGGGATATGATAATATGGGTTTGAAATTGTGAAGTTTCTTGAATGCGGTTTGTGTGCATATGTCAAGAAGCGATTTGTCTAAAATGTTTTTTTGAAAGCGTTTTGATGATTTATTATGTGCGGTTTGTCATCCGAGTTTTGACTCGGATGCAGTTTGTTAAGATCAGGTCAAAAAGTCAAAAGCGATTTGTGGTTGTTTTACTTTTGAGTCAAAAAGTCAAAAGCGACTTGTAGTTGTCTATGTCAGGTCAATAAGTCAAAAAATGCCAAGAGGTTTGTCATGTTCAAAAAGAAAGAAAGCGGTTTGACTATAAAGAAAAAGAAAAAGCGATTTGACTCAAAAATAATCTGATCATGCGATTTGAAAAGAAAGAGATGAAGAAGAAAGACAAACCATCTCACAAAAACCATCAGTCGTATTCTTACATGCGATTTGATCTAAACCATCTCATTCAAGACTCAAACCTCAACAAGACTCAATCTTTTAATACCAAGATTCAACTCACAAGACCTCAGTTTACTTACACCAACATCAACACATGCGACACTAATCCAACACCAAGAACCGAACCAAACATGAACATAATCAAAATGCAAATGACAATCAATCTCAGCACTATGGTTTAATGAATCTCGTATGAGATTTCAAAGATCTATGAAGATCTATACCAACACGTCCTCATTAATCCATATAATCAAAAATTCAAAGGCAAATTACAACATGCAATTTGTGGATCTCAATTTGTTTCCATCAATTTCTCATGGACTCGAGAAACAGGAAACTAACTTCATCGAATCTCATCTCATTTTTCTTTGGACACATTTAAAATACTCAATGTATAAAGCTAAATGTTCTAATAGATCTCATATTTCATCTCGTACATACTCACAACCTTTCAAGGATCAACACGAGATGTCCTTCATCACAGATCTAATATCATTCCTCACTTTATATATTTTTGTTTTTCGAAAATCAAAGCTAGATTAAAACAAGATTGTGTTATCTAGCTTTCTTTCGGTCATGATAAACAAAAACAAGAATTATAAACTCGCTATTAGTATTGTTCGAAATATGAAACGTTTTTAACAATTAATGTTAAAACGATTTTCATTAGCTCGAGTATGCTATACTAATCAAAGTAAATGAATGGATAAACCTACCAGATTTTAATGTTGTCGAAACATCCTAGCCATCCCTGTGGCTTTTTTTTGAGTTCGTCTCTCCCAAACTTAAAGGGTTAATTCGTTTTGAATACCTTCCCATTTCTTTGGTTCAATATCGATGCCGGTCACTCAACCTTATGTCATCCATGTGGCATGGTTATTTCGTGACTGTGATATAGTAAAAGATAAGGGGTATACGAATATGTTGATGAGATTAATTAGGGGTATACGTGAGGTTTTTTCCTTTTGTACATGATAAGAGACATCATCAAAAGGGAGGCGTTATTTTCTGAGAAAGTCATGGAGGAGGGAGGCGGATTATTGAGAGAGATTTTAGGGTTTGAAGGGATGATTAGGGTTAAATAATGTGAGAAAAGTTAGGGTACCACATTTTTTTATAAACGGATGTGTGGATCAGGTTTTTATCATGCTTGATGGATCGGATTTACACATAAGGACTATGGGCTGCAATTCGTGATGGGCTATCGAGATGCATCAACTAAGAAGTTGGGTTGAGCTAAACTTGTATAATCACATGGATATCTATACGATTTTCATCCAATAATTTGTAATGTGGATATAAAATGGACGTATGATGTATGCGAAATATGGATTGGGCTGCATGATTGATTATTGATGTTGGGCTGCAAGTGGTAAAATAATTATGTTATCCGAATCTTATTATCACAAGTAAAGAATTTTGACACATAACTCTCGATACTCTGTGACAATGAGTTTTTTTTGTCATAAACGTTCAACGGATGATACACTTGTTTACGGCTAAGGTTGGTATGAGCTTCTCATAATTGGATAATATGCGGTTGATGATGGTTTGTGAATGAGTTTTGATAAAGAGATTTGATGTGTGATGAGATTTGATGGTGAGATTCGTAGTTTGATTAATACTTTGGTGTATACACTTTCACGATGAATATTATGTCACGGCTTGATGTGTTTATTGGAAAATATTGACTTCGGGGTTGTTTTGAGGGTACTTCTTATTTGGATTTGAAGAGAGTTTTTCCGGGCACGTTTACTTATTTCGTCTTCTTTCTTTCTACCCTTCCGTGAAGATGACTTGTTTGGGCATTTATAGAGTGTGATAAAGACCTGGCTATCTAGTTACTTCTGTGATTCTTTCTCGCTTAACACACAACTAACTATCACTTCGGTGTCTCACTCAGTTGAGGATTCGTCAAGAGATTCTGTACATTGGGTACACCGCTTCTTTTTCACAAGGATTAGTACAAGCTTAAGTAGCAAATCTGGGGAATTATTCTTCATGTTCAAATCTGGTATATCGGGTTTACTTCATCAAATGGTCACAATAATAAGCCGACAAAATTCATGGATGATGTGCTTACCAAAGTATTCAATGATACTTCACAGTCTAAGCAAAATCTTTCAATAATCTTCAGCGTGAGTCATGACTTTTCAAGATGTTTGCTTATGACAAGAACTTTTCATGCAGATGGTTGTACACGTTAATGATGCTTCCGAAAGTTCGAAACCATCATGGGGGAGAAACGTGTACTTTGATGTTTTATGGTCAACCTCAGAGGGAAGTAGTGTATACTAATCGCCTTATTATGGTTTGTGAAGTTGTCTACATATGGGTAAAGAATTGTTGATGATTTTGTTGATGTTGGATAATGAACCGCTGATGAACCACTTCATGTTCCCCTAAAACAGAAATTCACCGTAACCAAAGTTGTCATAAAACATTCAAGCTGATATTGTTTACGGTTTAGTCTTGATTTTGTAAAATCCCATGAAATAATCTATTTCTCGGTTTAAATCATAGACTTGTAAAATCTCGTGACAATGGAAACATCCTGGTAAAAGTAAAGTGCATTTCCGGATCTATCTTACGGTTTATTCTTGGTTTTGTAAAATCCCGCGAAAGAAACTATTTCTCGGTTTAAACCATAGAATTGTAAAATCCCGTAATGATGGAACCATCCTGGAGAAAGGAAAGTTTATTTCTGGATTTTATTTGATGATGGTGCTACGGTTTCTACTTCGAAGAAGGGATAAAGAGTGTACTTCATGAATTGGATGTGTGTTTGGATTTTCTTCATGACAGTTTGGTTATTACATGGTTTTACAGGGTTATGTGCTTTTAACCATGGTCGGGATGAAACCATTATAATAGTTCACTTAAAACATAAAAGGAGGCTAGATTTAAGCTTTTAACCACAAGATGTGACAACGGCGTTAATTCAGTATTATTTAATTGAGGTTGAAGTGAAATATCACGGGCGAGTGTACTTAGTATCTGAAGGTATTGGGGATGGTTGAATGAAGATTCTTCGAGATCCTTGTTCGAGCTTTTAATATTTAAAAAAAATAAAGACTTGGAAATCTAGTTATTTTTGGGTGACTTTTCCTTTTCTTTTACCACTTGGGGGAATTGGGCTCTTACCACCACAAAATAACTATCACTTTAAGGAGTTACATTGTAGTGCTCAGTGTCACATTGAATTGTGGATTTTCAAGAGGTGATGTACGTCTAATACTTGATGGTTGGTTGGTTGAAAAGTATAGAGTACTTAGAGATTCAAATGGGTATGAACTCTCAGCACCGCTCTTTGTTACATATGTGCAGGTTTAAGTCACGAGTTCGGGTTAGTTTACTTTAAGGTCAAATTCATCATATTGGGTTTTCTCCATCAGCTGTCATGACAAAGAGCCTACTGAATAATAATGGGGTGATTACAAGTTTGCCAAGAGTAGTTGAAAAGAGAGAGACAATGACGTTTGAACACAACAGTTCAAGCCTCGTACCTCTAAAGAAAAGAAAAGTGTACATTTCAGTGCGCTTTATCTTCGGAAGAAGAGAAATCTTCTCAATTATGACCATTCTCAACAACATGCTTCATACTTTTTCCATACGCTTTCAGTCATAAAGTGAACCGAACTACTGTTGATTGCTTTCTTATTCCACTTGCTCAATTATAATGACGATGGCGACATTATAAGCTACCTTTGAGGGGGAGAAGTGTGAATAGAATACATTTGGATGACTTCAATTATTTAATCAAGAATGGCATCTTCGTATGCAATTCTTAAGGGGGAGAAGAAGTATGATAATTATGCATGTTGAGTTTTATCTGAGAATAAATGGTCAAACGGCTCCAAACTCATGTAAGAACCGAGCTTCTTCTTATCGGGTCATCTTAACATGGAGATTCTTCTAAGAGCCGTTGGTTGATATCTTCACATGGGCGGATTTGATTAATGACAAAGTGCTTCCAGTTGCGGGGCTGATTTCCTTAATGAACATCTTTATGTTCTTGTTTGATTAGGAGGGATTTGAGTTAAGGAGATTGCTACATTTAAGTTAATTGGAACGCATTTGGTGAGATGAAGATGTTGACTTTCTATTCCCCAATTGGACAATCTTGAAGAAGGTCGAGTTTAGAGTCGGTTCTACATTTTCTAATACATGTTAGAAGACTAAAGACGAGTTGCATTTAACGATCTAAAGACTTCTTCTTAATTCAAGCACTCATCATAAAGATTGTCAATTTAGGGGAGAGCACTAATTGGGGGAGAGTGAATTGTCAAATTCAATCCCTAATTAGACTTGCTCACATTCTTTAGCAAGTTGATTCTCACAGATACATCTGAGCTAATGATGTTCTTCTCAAAAGATTTCTTGTATACGGGCTTACAAAGAGTTGCTGATTCTGAAGTATCAAAACCAGCAAGGGGGAAGGAGATACACATCTAAACGTGAGTAAACTTGATGAACTTAATACTTCTAAGTGATTGAAGATATCCCGGGAAGACAAATGTCATTACCGTAGAGAAACTCAAGGTTTGACTCATGGCGTGTAGTGTTCTTATTCCAACTATGTGGGGGAAGAGATGGAAGAGTTAGTTTCTGGTGATAAAAGAGGTACACAAGTGTGTGATGATTTCGATGATATCGCAATCATCAGGGGAGAGAGATTGTGTACATTGGGGGCGCTCAGTTGTTTCACTTAAGACCTTAATCAGTGATTCAGAGATATAATCACTTATTCTGGAGTTGACATCCGCAGAGATAATCTGTGATTCGGCCTGCTTTTTCAATGTTATCGGTTATTCTCTCTTTGGGCATTTGGGTACTTCGGGTTCTTGAGCTTTATACACTTTCTTCAGGGGAGAGAAAAGTATACATCGGAGTTATTCTTTGGCTATCGGACTTAATCTGCTACTTCTATGGTATAAGTTTCTCTGTCTTTGGTTATATGTGTATTCGGGGTTCGTGAGCTCTAGTCTAAGAGACTGACTGCATCAATTCATCTACTTGGGGGAAGTGGTCTCTTGAAAACTTTTTGGTATGGATCGCTTCAGTCTTCAGTGGAAAAGGAATTTGAGAAGATTATGCAAGTGTGGGATGATTCTTTGTTGTTCTACTTGACGATATAACCCCGAACGGAGACTTACGATGATCATTCTTATATAGAGCAGCAAGATCGATGATATGGTGTGCTTCTTTGTGTATCTGGCTAAGGCAAGCTTGAAAGAAAGCTTAGAATCTGCTCAATAAGAAGATTTACGGTTTGGGGGGAAGCTACCAAAGTCTCAATTTCAAATGGCTCAATTTCTCTCTTCGATTCACGAGCCTTGGAAGCATTGGTGGTGAATGTTTAAGAGATGATGACTTCTATCTTCTACAACCAGGCTGCTCGATATCCTTATCTCGGTACTCGTATCATCATCTTCTTAAACTATATCATCTACTCTATCTTTGTAAATATTTATCAAAAAAGAAAATACAAAAATATAAAACCAACAAAAAGAAAATAGAAAAATATAAAACCTTCAAAAACCCATAAAAATCAGAAAATTTAAAAATACCAAAAGTATTGTTTTCTCAAGACATGTCTTCTTGTGTCGATAACATCTACGATCTTAGAAATGTAATTCAATAATGGCACGGGACCATAGATGAAGTTCGAGCAGAAGGTGTAAATATTCTTTTCAGAACATGTCTAAAACTATGGCTTGCAGTTACTTCAGACTGCAACCCGTGCTTAAACCATGGCTTGCAGTTATTTCAGACTGTAACCCGCGCTTAACCATGGTTTGCTATTATTTCTGATAGCAACCCGCTCTTCAAAAGAAGGAAAGTGATGCGCTAAACCAATTTTCAAATATTTCATTCACTTATCCTAAAACAAATTGAGGAAAGTATGTCGAAGGACTGCTGTTCCTAGTCAAATATTTTTCCTTCTAAAATTCTTCAGAAAAATATTTGTTTTAACAAAATGGTGGTAAATGAGTTGCTTGAAAATCAATCAGAATCAAGTTTTCATAAATTTGCAAAACCCAATCAATGACTTCAGCTTATTTAAAACTTTTCATTAAAATGAGTCATTGATTGAGGGGGAGAACGTTTTCAAATTTATATCATCTAACAGGGCTTATACAATCATCCTACGTGCTTAACTGAAAAAGATACTTGCCTATGTTGAAGGACTAGGAATCTAGGCTAGGATTATTAGGTTTAGATGATTAGAGCTTGATAAACACATTATTCCCATGCCTTTATATGAACTGATTGATATGTTGGATTGACTTTTATTAGTCGATAGTTGTTTGGGTGTTGTCGACCACCATATATTTGTACTTATGTCCACTAAAATATGCAGATAAGATGGTTTATAAGATTGTTCCCGATTCGGATTCCACAAATGATGATGATTGGATGCCGAAAGGAAAGGGCAACTATATCTTGGTTCGACAAAAGAAGAAACGGAGCTTAATTGGATCTCTCCATGGATAGTTGGCACGATAGATGCAACTTCAGAGGTCTCACTGCATCAGCAGATGGTTTTCTTCCAAGCCCTACAACAACAACAACATAAGCAGCTTCTACACCACCTCGTATCTTTGTGCAGGATAATAGTGATGATACCATTTTTTAAACATTTTTTGAATAATATTGTTTTGAAAAATGGAAAAATATTGGTTTTGAAAATAAATTGGACTTAATTTTGGAAATCACCGGACTTCATTTTATCAAAACTTAAGTCACTCGATCAACGACTACGGTCATCGATTGAGGGGGAGAGTGATTTAAAATAAAATATTTTCAAATGATATTTCATCTATCAAGTCCGTTTATGCTAAATAAGTGGTGATCTAAAGATTTAATGTTATGTCACGGTATGATTTTCTTTAAAACTCAAAGATCTTTCAAAATGAATTTTTTTTTGTTCTTGTTTGATTGTGAAATTGTTTTATTTTACTTAAAGATCTCTTAAAACTATCATACCTGACACTAACAATCTTTATTGTCAATAATTGATCCTTATCAGTTATTTCTAAATTAAATCTTGCCACGTCTTTCCCTAAATTTTATAAATGATTTAAATCAACTGGGATCACAAATCTCAATTGGTTTGAGATTTTTGATCGGGGGAGAGATTGTGATTTAAATCTCAAATCGGTTTTAAAGGGTAATTTTTTCAAAAGCACTCCTTCCTTCATGTGCCAAACGATTTCAAATACATGATGCACATGATTGAGGAGGAGCAATTAACCAAAAAAAACCAGAAGGGAATTTAAACCAGGCATATTTTCTCCCAAATTTTCTAAAACTATTTAAATCACTTGGGATCCAAAATCTCAAAGGGTTTGATATTTTTGATCGGGGGAGAAAATGTGATTTAAATATGAAATCTGATAAAAGATGATCGTTTTGATTCAAAGTGCAAGTTCTCTCTAATATGTACTAAACTCTTTCGTATATCGATGCACATATTGAGGGGGAGCGAATGGTTTCTATTGGCAATCGTGGAAGTACTACAACAACCTCTTTCCTCTATGTGTTAAATGATTTCAAATAACCAACGCATATTTTAAGGGGGAGAATTTACCAAGAAAATCAAATTATTTTTTCCACGGAAATTGAGATCATGAATATATTTCAAAGAACTCTTGCCTTCATGTGCTAAACAATTTTAAAATCATATGCACATGTTGAGGGGAAGCATTTCAAAAAGATCAAAAACAATTAAGGTATAAAATATTTTGATTTTATATCACAAGTACCTTGATTGATTTTCCAAATGATTTTTCAATGGTTTTGAGAAGGAATGAACAATACCAAAAGACCGACCAATTTACTTTATGCATGGTGTTGTAAGGATGGTTAGGTTAGGTATTCGTTCCAACGATCCCGCCAGAGCCGGAGGGATCTACACAGGGACAATCTATTAGATAGTGTAGAGTCCTTAGGTATGATGAAAAAAGGAGAAAAATGAGAATATGGGAAGAGTGCCGACTGAGACAGAGCTAGTACTGGAACAAACTCAACAAGGTTCTAGTAAAGAAGTCTCGGTAAGCACTGAAGGGCTTGAAGAATGAAAAAGAAATGAAATGAGAAAAGAGTGAAAAGAAATATGTTAGGAATTGAAAAATCTATTGTGAAAGCATCGGTCACCCCAAATATAATCTAGCTTAAGTTAGCTCGTAGACATATCGTTTATTATGTTATTTGTTAGTTAGTTATTATCATAGTTTAGTCTAGTGCAACTCCATGGAGGAAGGACGGGTCTTTACCCATTGTATGCCTGATCCACAGCCCCGTAGGAGGGCGTATTACTTTGTATAAATAGCCCTCTCCCCACAAGGGAGAGGGTTGGATGTTCATTTGTAATCTGACCTTCTATGTGTTTCTCTCACTAGAACATCTCCCTTTCTCTCTCTAAAACTTGTATACGCCTCATATGTTTATGATTTGATGTGATTATGATATCCTATATCTTACAATTGGTATCAAGAGCCATGGTTTGATCACTCATCTTTCATGCTCTTTGTTTTGGTGGATTTCATAAGGTTTTTGGGGTTATAAGTGTTTAGGAGAGTTTGAATCATTTGGACAAATTCTAGTGTTAAAGTTTGAATTTTGATTGTACTTTTGTGTTTAGGATCATCATATGTGTTTAGGTCTTGAATTGGAAGGCTTAAATGATTGTGTTTTGGTTGTATTTGAATTGATAAAGTGGTTGTTTTTGAAAGATTGTACGAAGCGAGTTGAGCCACGGAGTTGAGTTTCTTGGAAGCGAGTTGCTTTGTTATTGGAAGCGAGTTGGTATATGCGACTTGGCTATTTAGCGAGTTGACTCTTTATGCGACTTGGGTTCTGAGCGAGTTGTTTCTTTAAGCGACTTGAGTTTTAAAGCGACTTGGCTATTAAGCGAGTTGTATTGTCTTTTAAGCAAGTTGACAGTTAAGCGAGTTGATACCAAAGCGAGTTGACTATTTAGCGACTTGTCTAGTGAGACCTGTTACCTTTTCGTGCTACGCTTTACGGTTGTTCTTTTGATTTTGTAAAATCCCATGAAAGAATCAATTTCTCGGTTTAATCAAAGAATAATAAAATCCGTAAAGCCCTACTTTCATGGCCTATACCACTGATCCAGTAATTTCTAATGTGCTCAAACTATATGACTCAGTGGACTGCAGACACAGTATGTACTACTCAGAAAGCTTTACCTTAACAGATTCAACTAATGATGATCTAAACATCTCACACTTTGAGTCCAATCCGAATGAACCTCAGAAACAATTACTTATTGAATGCAGTATTGAACCTTATTTACTGCTTCACTCTCATGTCTCACAAATCTTATCCACTTCCATGGATTGAACATGTAGTGCTCTTTTCCATCAGGACTTACCTTCACTGAAGAGAACATTGTTACTATACTTTGAACAATTGAAGATCCAGCTCATCAAAGGGAAAATAATGAAGGATGACTCCATGGCTGTACTCCAGATAATTCACAACCAATTCCAGCCATTTATCAATGAGGAATATTCTGCAGATTTTGATCAGCACTTGACAAGTATTTCCTTCAAAAAGCATACTGGAATGGAAATTCAGGAATTCATCAATACATTCGTCCGATTAATGGATAAAATGGAAATGTACATTCAGGTGACTGCTAAAGCTAATGACGATGAAGTCCAGGAACATCTGAGGGATGATTATGAATTAACTGGTGATGTGTCAGTTAAGAGGCCGAATGGTGCTAAATGCGGGATGTCAGAGATTGATGACAATGACTTCATATCTGAAGAAGATGCAGTGATCAGAAATATGAATGAATGTAGGGCACAATCAGTTGATTACAGCAATGAAATTGGAATGGTATCGGATGTTGTATCTGCTAATAATGAATGCAATGAATCAGAGACTGAGGAGCCTGAAACTATCAATAATTCATTGACACTCAATATAAGTAATGTGGATGCAAGTGTCAGACCAATGAATGATCTGGTGTCATCTGATGAGCTACTCTTGAATGCTCAACACAATGCATCGGGTAACGTATCCAAACCATTTGAATTTAAGGATAAACATGATTCTGATAAATGCTTTACAACAATTGATATGGTTGAGACTGAGTCTGTAAGTTTTAAAACATATGATATGGTTTCAAAAAGGGCATTTGATGAACTTTCTAACAAATATTCAATTCTTGAAAAACACTGCATTTCCTTAGAAATTGCAATACAGCAAAAGGAAGAAAGTTCTCTTGTTTCAAATGTATGCACAAATCCAGAATTCCAAGAATTTCGTGAATTTTTTGAAATTAACGAATTAAAAACACATATTCTAGACAAAGACTCAACCATTTGTAATCTGAAAAAACAAATATCAGACATTTAAATGAACATGAATATGGGTGTGAACATCATGGACTGTGAAGATAGTGATGCAATTAAATCTAAGAATGAGGAACTAGCTCTATGCGTAGCTAATTTGTTAAGAGAAAATGAATCCTTGAAGAAGAACTCTTTAGAATGTAGGACAAATCAGATAGATCAAATCAACTCCATGTTAGCTGACATTGATGCCCTCAAAACCCAAATTCAGGATAAGAGTTTCACTATCGTTGCATTAAAAAATGAGCTTAGAAAGAACATGGGAAATAAAGTGAATACTAAGTTTGCAAAACCATCAACGTTGGAGAAACCAACTGTTCGTAATGCCACTAAACGACTTGTAACTAGGCAACCCAATGTAATTAAGACAGAAAGATTTAAATCATCAAAATCTAAGCTTGCCTCCCAAGTTGATGAGAATATAGATTTGCCAAAACCTGTCTCCTCACTAATTCATTCAGATATGACGAATAATAATCCCCAGCTGAAGGCTCAAAACTCTAAGTTCAGGAACATAAGGAGCTCATCTAGTCCATTTAAGATGTATCATATGGCTGACCAATCCCCTAAGAAACAATCTAATAGCAAAAGGACCAATGTTCAGAACAGGGATTTGGCTTCAGCTAATTCTTCTAGCAGTTGTTTTAAGTGGATTCCTACTGGTAGACTATTTAAGTTCACAGGTACCAAACGAACTTACTCACCTAGATATTGTCTTAAGTGGATGCCCACTGGTAAAATCTTCAAGAACGTTGGGCTTAAAGGGATTTCTATTAATGATACTCTTAGACCTGACTGTACAACATCTAAAATTGAGGATACACCTGTCACTCACCGACTTATTTACAATACTACATGTGTTATTAGTGCAAAGTGTGCTCAGTCTTTTTCATGTACAATGCTCAATTCTTTCATGAACATCATGACCTGGTTTCCAATAGAAATGAAGACTGCTCACTCTGGAACTGTAGCTTGTCATAATTGATGTACCTCGTACTCTGACTCCTGATCACCTCTTTTCAGGACTCGTTCTCATTAATTTTTCTTGTTATACAAATTTTTTATTAAAAAAAATTAAAAAAAAATAAAAATAAAAAATAAATTAATTAATTAATTACTACACTTGCTTTTACATTTTTCTGTTGTCGATAACATCTACGGTCCTTGAAATGTCATTCAACAATGACACGGGGCTTTAGATGAAGTTCGAACAGAACCTTAATAATCTTTACCTTTACTCGTCTTTACAATCTCATACTTATGCTCTTATTGATCGACTGTCATGTTACTGAATCAATCAATGATTACATTCCATCTAGTATCATTGATTGAAGGGGAGAATTGTGTACCTACAGTTGTGATTTAACATTTGGGTTTGATTTAGGGTTGCATGTATCTGCTCTCTAAATTGTGAGGTCTGGTTGTTACATGCTATGTGGGGTTATTTTATGATTCGTGGTGTGACTTAAGTTGTTTAATTGTATGTTTTCTAAACAGATATGACTGTCTCTTTAGCTAAGTGATGAGTGTCTAAATACTCATCATTTTTGTACCATTTAGAATGCCAAAAACATCTGAAAACACTCAGAAATGCATCAAAATGATAAAAATATCACAAATAAGTGTTTTATGTGTTTCAAATGCAAAAATTCCAAAATCAGATGAAAAACGTATCAAATTTGCATAATTGGCAGTTTTAGTCCCCCAAGTTTCAAAAGTTGTCAAATATAGTCCCTGGTAAATCAAAATAAAGGAAAATGTTATTTAAAGTCCCTAGGGATTCATAAGTTGTCAAACTTGGTCCTTGAAGTTTAAAATTGCAAAATTACAACTTTGGTCCCTTAACTTTGATAATTGTCATAAAAGGTCCTTGGATAATTAAAAGTGGAAAATAATCAAATATGGTCCTTGTACTATTAAAGTTTGTCAAATTAGGTCCTTGTGATAAGTTTGGAAAAGTGGCAGGTTCAGCCCCTTAACTTGGCAGAAATTACATGAATGGTCCTTGTATATAAGCTTAAACCATATGGCCCTTTGTGTATTTTGATCCCCAGCCAAACCCTTTGACCCCCTGTCATAAACCTGTGACCCCCCCATTTTGAACCCCCACTTATTAATATCATTTGGTCAAAAAGTCAAACGCGCGCCCAAACCACGTTTCCTGTTCATCTTCCTCACCACGACTGTAAAACCAAAACCAGTGTGGTTTTTCCACTTTTTCCACCTTTACACCTCACCTCCCCAGCTGTATACCCACTCCCCTCCACCTCCACATCCTCCCAAGCTTCATTAATTGAGAAAACCTGCTCAAAAGATATTTGGCGCCAAAATTCCACATGGACGGTTTTTATGAGTTTGATGGATCCAATGGCTGGAAATAAGTGGGAAATGCTCAGATGTCGACAAGGGACTAAAAAAGATCTTTATAAACAAGTTTGGTGCAAGGGAGAAGACTATCTAGTATAATTTTTAATTTCTCATGTCGTTTTAGTTAAAATTTAAATACCAGTGTAATGTTAAGCTTTCAAGTACTGTTTCTAGCAATTTCAGTGTATTGTTAAACTTTTTCAAGTATCAATTTCAAGTTTAAATCATATTTCCTGTTTATGCAATTTTTCAAGTTCAAAATCTCAATGTGTTACAATGTTGTTGTTAGTTGTTATTAAGGACTGATAAGCCCACATAAGCTCCTAGATAGCTAATTTAAGCTATTAGAAACTCATAAAAGTCAGTTTAGAAGCAAAAAGAAAAAAATACCAAAAATACCAAAAAATTAGTAAAAAATCAAAAATCATGGAAAGGAAGATCAAGAAGCTGGACCAAGGTTGATATTGGATTGCCTTGGGTTTAGAGCTTCTTGGGAAGCTATAGAGTGTGATCTCAGTCCTTGGTTCTCTGTTTGTACTTGAATTCCAACTTGTAAGCTATTTCTTTGAGATTCGCATTTTCTAGTATAAGTACTTAAAACCTGTTAATTTTAGCTTAATCCTATTTAAATATAGTTAGTATAAGGTTTTTAATCATTTGCATAGTCTTAATTAGTGGAATACTTTGAAAGGCTTTAAAACAGTTTCATAAAGGGGTGTTTGGATTGACCTTGTCAACTGTATTAGAGGGTGTTTGTGGATTTGTTCTTGTCTGATATATGTTATAATAGAACCTATTAGCTCAGTCAAAGCATAAAATTCAGTCCTTGTTTTATAAAAAGTCAAAATTAGCTTTAATATCACCATTAATTATTCACTGTTAGGATTTTTGATTGCATAATCATCATTCTAGCTTTAAAAGTTGTTAAGATTAGTTAAACCAGTCTTATTATAGCTTAAAACAACATAATCAGTCAATTAGAAGTAATCAAAGTTCATTTAAGTCAACTACTTAGTGTAAATTAAAAAGTCAAAATTTTCAGTTTGGTCGTTTTTGAATAAAATAGATTATTTTATATAGAACTTAATATTAGTTTTCAATATTTGAGCTTTTGGGATATTAAAATCTAGTTGCTCATCTTAATCACTGTATTTTTTATATTTTCTAATTAGCTTATTTAATAGCTTAATTCTTAGCTTCTTTTAACACCTTTTTCAAAATAGGTGCCCTGTGCACAGATTTGCTAGCCTATTTCACAAGCTCTCACAGAGCTTATTAGTTAGCTTTAGCTTGTGCATCTTAGCTTTTTGGAAAGCCCACCTAGCTATGTCTCTATTCCAGTTCTCATTTTTCCATTTCTAGCTTATTTGATAAGCCTGCTTATGGCTTTTAATTTTGTCCATTTTATTTTAAACCAATCATTCAGTGTTTACTAGATTTTTCATAAACTCATTATAAGCTCTCTAGTGGATCCCACAGTGAGAGTTTTAGCTTTTTGGATAGCTTAATTGGTATACTAGTTAGTTCCAGTGTTTACTTTCATTTTCTAGCTTATTAAAGTGCTTAAATATTAGCTAGAAAGTACCTAGAAATCAATATAGTGTCCTGTGTACCAGTTTAACTTGTGCTTATTTGAAGCTTATTCAGTGCTTATTTCCTAGTTAATTTGCTTTTCCAGTTGTCATTTTAGCTTATTAACAGTTTCTTAGCTTACTATCAATTTACCTTTGCTTATTTTCTAGCTTATTAGCCACTTGGCTTATCCTTGGGCTTATTTCATTTCTTGTACAACTGTTAAGAAATCATAAGCTCAAACTTAGCTTATTAGTGTTTTTCATAAAAAGTTGTAGTTTTGAAATTTGCTTATCTTATTGTACTTAATCAGTTTGTAAAAGAAAAAGTCCAAAAAGAAAATAAAAATAAAAAGTCCAGTGCTGGGATTCGAACCCTGGCCACCCAGCTCACCACACACACACACTACCATCTGCCCTTGGGTCTTTGACTGGTTATACCTTGCATTATTTAATATATAACCATTGTTTTCTATTTTAGCTTATACGATTTCTTTAGCTTATTTACAGCTTATTCAAATAAGCTTTCACACCTTTTATAATTTTCTTAGCTTTGTATTGTTATAAAGTATTTTATAAAAAAGTTTCAGAATTTTCTGAATAGTTTTAGTATTTTTAATCATTTAATTAGTTTAAAATAGTATTTAATTCATAATAAAAAATATAAAAGTCAAAAAAATATAAATCTTTTTTATAAAATTTTCTTTTGTCATATAGTAAGTAAGAAAATTGTTTTACACTCGTAGGACTTTTATTTTACAAATTTTACGTTTTTACTTACGCACTCGCGTAATTTTTACATATAACGCGCGTTTTCATTCTAGGTCACGTTTTTAGATAATTTAGGTTTACGCTTTAATTAAAATAGTTTATTTAAGTTATTTTGTTTTATAAATCAAGAAAAACATCATTTTAAAAATAGTGATAGCGTTTATTTAATATAATTTAGCTTTTTAATTTTCTTTAATTGCATTTAAGCCCCTGTAATTTACAAAACCTTTTCTTTAGGTATAAATATTCCAAAATCCTTACTGATCATTATCCTTAGTGATCATTCGACATCTGAAAGTGTTGAGCACCATTAATCCTCTGTGGGACTTAACGACCTAGGGAAACACTATATTCCTCTGATCTTCATTGTATTGGTTTTAGACTGTTTGAATTTTATTACGGTTGACCATTCACAAGTGGTTGACTTGTGTAATAAACTTGACGGTTTGCCACCAATCAAATTTTGGCGCCGCTGCCGGGGAGGCTGTAAGCGTGTTTTAAACATTTCCAGATCCATTCTTGCACATATACCACCTTTTGTAAACAGTTTTTTGTAAAGTTATCAAAAAGTTCATTAACACTTTTCCTAAAGTGTTAACAACACCAAAAAAATATAAAACAACAAAACAATCGTAACGTTTTCTTTCTTGTATTTTCTTTAAGGTGATTCTTAAAGAGATACGATTTGGTTAAATGAAACGATACCAAAAATATTGTCCAAAAGTTTGTTAAACCCTTAGCACAAATCCATACCTACGTATTTTCAGTGGTACTTAATAAATACATAAAAATCAACCACCGCAAACCAAGGCAGTACACCTACCAACTGGGGGTGTGAACATTAATAAGTTCCCGAACAAAAGATCAAAACTTACCTTTGTGTCCTTGTGATTTGGTGTACCTTTTTCAAAGAAGCCATTTCATTTGTGATTATTGGTTTAAGTTCACTTGTCGTTTTGCCTCGCATTTGTTTTGAAAACTGATTTTTATACTTAGTGCATGCGCACTCGTTCTTCCAGTTTTACAAGTCCACTTTCTGAGCTTGCAAATATTCCTCGTAGACGTAGAGGACGTTCAGCTCCTTCAGCCGTGACTGAGGAACGTCTAGCATCACCACCCCCTGTCGTAATGGCAGAAGACAAACCTATGAATGAACTTCTCCAAGCACCCATTGAGGGTTACGGAGATGCCATTATTGTCCCAGCCATTGTGGCTGATTCCTTTGAGCTCAAAACCGGGTTGCTTAATCTTGTAACCCAAAGCCAATTTTATGGTTTTGAGCGGGATGATCCTCATGCACATATTCGATGGTTTAACAAGATTGCATCTACCATCAAATACAAGCATGTCCCACATGAAGCAATTAAGCTTCTTCTGTTCCCATTTTCTCTAGAGGGACAAGCCCGGAATTGGCTTGAGAAACAACCCCCTCGTTCCATTGAGACATGGGAGGATTTAGTCACTAAGTTTGTTAACGAATTCTATCCTCCATCCCGAACTACAAGTCTTAAGAATGAGATAATGAAATTTTTTCAAAGATTTGATGAATCATTCGGGGAGGCATGGGATCGTTACAAAGAGTTGCTCCGCAAGTGTCCACATCATGGTTTTACCGAGTTAATGCAAATGGATACTTTCTACAATGGTCTGAGACAAGCTGACCAAGACTCTTTAAATACCTCCGCGGGAGGTAATTTCCTGAGCAAGACCACAAAAGAAGCCTTGCAAATCATAGAAAACAAGTCCCAGGTCCGCCCTTTCCGAACAAAGACATATCAGTCTCAGTCTAATGCAGGACCTTCTACTTCATCTCCCGTGAGTGCATCTAGCACCGATGCTAAGATTGACAAACTCACGGATATTGTTCAGGCTTTGATTCTTGCAAACCAAAAGAAAGTCACTTTCACACAGACACCATCACATGGTGAAGTGAAGAAAGTCGAGGTCTGTGTTTCTTGTGGTGGCCCTCATGCATACTACAACTGTACTGCCACCGATGGTAGTCCGTTTGAAGCAAATGCTATAGCCGGTACTTCACATCCGGGAGGTAATCAATACCGTCCTCAAAATAAACCAAATTACCATGCTAATACTTATCAAGGACCACCCGGTTTTAACCAGAATCCTAACATACAAAACGGGAATCAGAACCAACCTAGAATGAACCAAGGTTACCAAAACCAAGGTAATTTCTATCCCGGACCAAATCAAGGTTTTCAACATCAAGGAAACCTTAATCAAAACAATTTCAATAGAGGGAATCAATTTCAGGGAAATGTGAATCCTAACCAAGGGAATTTTCAACAACAAGGTCATAATCAAAACATACGACCTCAAAATTTCCCTCCACATCCTCCAGTACCATCATCTGATGAGTTATTGAAGCAATTCATGAAATCCCAAGATGAAATGAACAGGTTGTTGGTCAGTCAGATCGCTGATCTAAAGAAGTCTTTAAATGATCAACCCTCGGGCTCAGGAAAACTTCCGAGCAACACGATCGCTAACCCGAGGGGCGATGCAAAGGCGATCACAACCAGAAGTGGTGTTTCATACAATGGACCCGCTATTCCTACTACCTCTTCTTCTTCTCTCCCAAAGGTAGTGGAAAGTGAACCTGAGACTACAAAGGACAAGGAACTTCCTACTAATAACGGAGGTACCAACGATGTCCAACCTCAAGTTGTCCTGAAACCCAAATCCAATCCAGGAGTTGTTTTTGAACCTCCAGTAGCTCCCGTTGAAAACCAGAAATCCAAATCTTCTATTCCTTACCCATCACGTTTGAATGAGCAAAAGCTCCGCGAAAAAGCCAGTCATCAAATGGACAAATTTTTTCAAATTTTCCAAGAACTACATTTTGACATAAGCTTTGCGGATGCTATCATGCTGATGCCCAAGTTTGCATCAACTCTCAAACACATGTTAAGCAACAAGGAAAAGCTGTTTGAAATGGCTAAAACTCCTCTAAATGAGAACTGCTCAGCAGTTATCTTGAA
This sequence comes from Chrysanthemum seticuspe, assembly GCA_019973895.1. Taxonomy (NCBI): domain Eukaryota; kingdom Viridiplantae; phylum Streptophyta; class Magnoliopsida; order Asterales; family Asteraceae; genus Chrysanthemum; species Chrysanthemum seticuspe. Next base: position 250,127,988 of record BPTQ01000009.1, read on the forward strand.
AAAGCTTCCCGAGAAGCTTGGAGATCCTGGAAAATTTCTCTTACCTTGTGTTTTTCCAGGGATGGTTGAATGCTTTGCCTTAGCCGATCTTGGTGCAAGCATCAATCTGATGCCTTATTCAGTATGGAAGAAACTTTCTCTTCCGGACCTTACTCCTACATGCATGACGCTCGAGCTTGCAGATCGTACAATATCCCGTCCGCTTGGCATTGCCAAGGTCGTATTTGTGAAAGTAGGAAAGTTCCATTTTCCAGCTAACTTTGTGGTTGTTGATTTCGATGCCGATCATCGGGTTCCTCTCATTGTTGGACGAGGATTCCTGAGAACGGGCCGTGCTCTCATTGATGTATTTGAGCAAGAAATCACATTACGTGTAGGTAATGAAGCTGTCACCTTTAACCTTGATCAAACTTCGAGGTACTCCGCAAACTATGATTCTGAGTCGGTTAACCGAATAGATATCATTGATGTTGCTTCTGAAGAGTACTCTCAAGAAGTTCTTGGTTATGATCATAATTCTTCGAGTGATAATATCACTCATTCATCTCAACCTATCATTGCCAATTCTACTCCTTCTCTCACTCCATTTGAGGAAAGTGACTTCATCTTGGAAGAGATTGAAGCATACTTGTCTAGTGATTCTGTTCCATGGGAAATTGATCACGCTCCCATCGACATCGAGGGAGACATAATTCTCATTGAGAAGTTGCTTAATGATGATCCATCATCACTCCCTCCCGTCGAGCTTCATAACAAGGAAGTCAAGTCAGTTGAGAAAACTGAAGAATTTCCTGAAGTCGAACTTAAGGACTTACCACCTCATCTCGAGTATGCATTTCTTGAGGGTGATGATAAATTACCTGTCATTATTGCTCGAGATTTGAGTAAAGATGAAAAGACTGCTCTCATAAAGGTCTTGAAGTCACACAAGCAAGAAATTGCTTGGAAACTCTCCGACATTAAGGGTATCAACCCTGAATTTTGTACTCACAAAATCTTGATGGAGGATGACTTCAAACCAGCAGTTCAACATCAGAGAAGAGTAAATCCAAAAATCCATGATGTTATCAAACAGGAGGTTATCAAACTTCTTGATGCAGGATTAATTTACCCAATCTCAAATAGTCCTTGGGTTAGCCCAATTCACTGTGTTCCTAAAAAGGGTGGCATAACTGTTGTCACAAATGAAGATAACGAGTTAATTCCAACTCGGCTGGTTACGGGATGGCGTGTGTGTATTGACAATCGAAAGTTGAATGACGCCACCTGTAAAGACCATTTTCCTCTACCCTTCATGGACCAAATGCTTGAGAGATTAGCAGGAAACGAATACTATTGTTTCCTAGATGGTTTCTCAGGTTATTTTTAGATCCCCATTGATCTACAGGATCAAGAAAAGACCACATTCACCTGCCCATACGGAACTTTTACCTATAGACGTATGCCTTTTGGCTTATGTAACGCTCCTGGCACGTTCCAAAGATGTATGATGGCCATATTCCACGACATGATCGGGGAAACAATGGAGGTGTTTATGGATGACTTCTCGGTCATTGGGGACTCGTTTCAAACATGTCTCTCCCATTTAGATAAAATGCTAAAACGGTGTGAAGACACCAATCTTTGTCTAAATTGGGAGAAGAGCCACTTTATGGTCAAAGAAGGCATAGTCCTTGGCCATAAGATTTCCAAAAATGGGATTGAGGTTGATAGAGCAAAAGTCGATGTTATTGCTAAATTGCCTCATCCTACTACCGTCAAAGGTATTAGGAGTTTTTTAGGTCATGCCGGTTTCTATCGCAGATTCATACAAGACTTTTCTAAAATCACCCGGCCTATGACCCATCTTCTTGAAAAAGATGCTCCTTTTATCTTCTCACCTGAGTGCATCGAAGCTTTTGAAACATTAAAGAAAAACCTTACTGAAGCACCCATTCTCGTTGCTCCCAACTGGGATTTACCTTTTGAGCTCATGTGCGATGCAAGTGATTTTGTTATCGGTGCAGTCTTAGGGCAACGTAGATCCAAGCATTTTCAGCCTATCCACTACGCAAGTAAGACTATGACTGAAGCTCAAACCCATTACACCACCACAGAAAAAGAGCTACTAGCCGTGGTGTATGCATTTGAGAAGTTTCGGCCTTACTTAATCTTGACAAAATGTGTGGTGTATACGGATCACTCGGCTCTCAAATATCTCTTTGCAAAACAAGATGCAAAGCCGAGATTGCTTCGTTGGGTTCTCCTCCTGCAAGAATTTGATATCATTATACGTGATAAAAAATGAGCTGAGAACCTGGCTGCTGATCATCTGTCCCGTTTAGAAAACCCTCACCAAGATGTTTTCGAGAAAAAAGAAATAAATGAAACATTTCCTCTCGAGACACTCAATGCGGTTTCTTTTCGTGGAAACTCTACCACCCCATGGTTTGCTGACTTCGCAAATTACCATGCGGGAAACTTCATAGTGAAAGGAATGTCGACCCAGCAGAAGAACAAATTCTTCAAAGATGTTAAACATTACTTCTGGGACGACCCCTACTTATTCAAAATCTGTGCGGATCAAGTCATCCGACGGTGTGTTTATGGACAGGAAGCTATGGACATTATCAAAGCTTGCCATGCTGGACCCACCGGGGGCCATCATAGTCCAAACTACACTACCAAAAAGGTGTTTGATTCCGGGTTTTATTGGCCCACTATTTATAAAGATGCCCACAAATTTGTCAAAACCTGTGACGCTTGTCAACGTCACGGAAATATCTCTCAAAGAAATGAAATGCCGCAAAACGCTATTCAAGTGTGTGAGATATTTGACATCTTGGGCATTGACTTTATGGGGCCATTTCCATCATCTCGAGGAAACAAATACATACTTGTGGCTGTTGACTATTTGTCAAAATGGGTTGAAGCGAAAGCTTTACCCACCAATGATGCCCGAGTAGTTGTGAAATTCTTAAAATCTCTTTTTGCTAGGTTTGGAACTCCGCGAGCTATAATTAGTGATCGTGGTACACATTTCTGCAATGATCAATTTGATTGTGTCATGCAAAAGTATGGTGTAACCCACCGTCTCTCTACTGCATACCACCCCCAAACAAGTGGGCAAGTGGAAGTTTCCAACCGTGGTATAAAAAGAATTCTTGAAAGGACAGTAGGCGAAAACCGTGCATCCTGGTCGGATAAACTGGATGACGTACTCCGGGCCTTCCGTACAACTTATAAAACACCCATCGGGTGTAGTCCATACAAGCTTGTGTACGGAAAGGCATGTCATCTGTCGATTGAGCTTGAGCACAAAGCATACTGGGCCTTAAAACATGCCAATTTCGATATTCAGACAGCTGGTGATCACAGAAAAGTTCAAATGAATGAATTAAACGAACTCCGTGATCAAGCATATGAGAACTCTTTGATCTACAAACAAAAGACAAAGAAGATTCATGACTCCAAAATCAAGAACCACGTTTTCAACGTTGGTGATCGAGTCCTTCTTTTCAATTCAAGATTGAAGATATTCTCGGGAAAACTAAAATCCCGCTGGTCTGGTCCATTTACCATTGCTAAGGTTTATCCTTATGGAACTATTGAGTTATTTCAACCCGATGGTCCAAATTTTAAAGTGAATGGTCATCGATTAAAACACTATTTTGGAGAGGACATTCCACCTGTGGTTGTCCCGGATCTACAAACTTTCCCCATGAACCAATGAATGCGGGGATCGAGTCAAGCTAGCGACTCGGTAATCAAAAACAATAGCACACAATATGGGTTTTCACCCATATTTCTGACTTCTTTCTATTTTCTACCACCCTAGTGTGGGGAAGTTGCCCCCCGCTGTTGTATATAAACCTCTTTAAAAAAAAATAAAAAAAAAAAAAAAAAAAAAAAAAAAAATTGTATATATCAAAAACAAAATAATGGCCGTAGTATTTCCCTTTTACGTTCTATGTTTCGGCATAACATCCGGTACTTTGAATATTGAGGGCAATATTCATTTCTAGTGTGGGGGGGAATTCTCACGAATTTTATCATGTAATTATGCCACCCAATTCCCCCATTTTTGGCCAAAATTTTTTTTTGGAGTAAGTGTTTTTCACTTACTCAGCATATGGTTATCAGTCCGCCATGTCTAACCCACATAAGGATTGGATAATCCAGGAGCAAACGGCTCTTGGTAAAGATATCTCAAACCCGTTTATGGCTTGCAATTTGCCCAAAATTGTATGGTGTTCAACTCACCATATCTTTAATTAGTGAAAAGTTGGCTAGCCCGCAAGTTTATGGCTTGTGGTAAAGGCAGTTGGAAAGCCATAATTGGTAATCGACTCACCAAAGATATTTTATCTAAGAGTTGGCTAGTCCAGAAGCAAACGGCTTCTGGTAAAGACAAATCAAATCCGTTTAGAGCTTATGATTTGCTCAAAATCATTTGGTTATCATTGTACCAAGGTTCTTACTTGAACTAAAACAATTGGCTACTCCAGAAGTAATGGCTTTTGGTAAAGAGATGAAATCCATTAATTTTTCTCAAAAGATTGCTAGGGACTAGCAATATCTTAGTGTGGGGGATTGATGAGTGTCTAAATACTCATCATTTTTGTACCATTTAGAATGCCAAAAACATCTGAAAACACTCAGAAATGCATCAAAATGATAAAAATATCACAAATAAGTGTTTTATGTGTTTCAAATGCAAAAATTCCAAAATCAGATTAAAAACGTATCAAGTTTGCATAATTGGCAGTTTTAGTCCCCCAAGTTTCAAAAGTTGTCAAATATAGTCCCTGGTAAATCAAAATAAAGGAAAATTTTATTTAAAGTCCCTAGGGATTCATAAGTTGTCAAACTTGGTCCTTGAAGTTTAAAATTGCAAAATTACAACTTTGGTCCTTTAACTTTGATAATTGTCATAAAAGGTCCTTGGATATTTAAAAGTGGAAAATAATCAAATATGGTCCTTGTACTATTAAAGTTTGTCAAATTTGGTCCTTGTGATAAGTTTGGAAAAGTGGCAGGTTCAGCCCCTTAACTTGGCAGAAATTACATGAATGGTCCTTGTATATAAGCTTAAACCATATGGCCCTTTGTGTATTTTGATCCCCAGCCAAACCCTTTGACCCCCTGTCATAAACCTGTGACCCCCCCATTTTGAACCCCCACTTATTAATATCATTCGGTCAAAAAGTCAAACGCGCGCCCAAACCACGTTTCCTGTTCATCTTCCTCACCACGACTGTAAAACCAAAACCAGTGTGGTTTTTCCACTTTTTCCACCTTTACACCTCACCTCCCCAGCTGTATACCCACTCCCCTCCACCTCCACATCCTCCCAAGCTTCATTAATTGAGAAAACCTGCTCAAAAGATATTTGGCGCCAAAATTCCACATGGACGGTTTTTATGAGTTTGATGGATCCAATGGCTGGAAATAAGTGGGAAATGCTCAGATGTCGACAAGGGACTAAAAAAGATCTTTATAAACAAGTTTGGTGCAAGGGAGAAGACTATCTAGTATAATTTTTAATTTCTCATGTCGTTTTAGTTAAAATTTAAATACCAGTGTAATGTTAAGCTTTCAAGTACTGTTTCTAGCAATTTTAGTGTATTGTTAAATTTTTTCAAGTATCAATTTCAAGTTTAAATCATATTTCCAGTTTATGCAATTTTTCAAGTTCAAAATCTCAATGTGTTCCAATGTTGTTGTTAGTTGTTATTAAGGATTGATAAGCCCACATAAGCTCCTAGATAGCTTATTTAAGCTATTAGAAACTCACAAAAGTCAGTTTAGAAGCAAAAAGAAAAAAATACCAAAAATACCAAAAAATTAGTGAAAAATCAAAAATCATGGAAAGGAAGATCAAGAAGCTGGAGCAAGGTTGATATTGGATTGCCTTGGGTTTAGAGCTTCTTGGGAAGCTATAGGGTGTGATCTCAGTCCTTGGTTCTCTGTTTGTGCTTGAATTCCAACGTGTAAGCTATTTCTTTGAGATTTGCATTTTCTAGTATAAGTACTTAAAACCTGTTAATTTTAGCTTAATCCTATTTAAATATAGTTAGTATAAGGTTTTTAATCATTTGCATAGTCTTAATTAGTGGAATACTTTGAAAGGCTTTAAAACAGTTTCATAAAGGGGTGTTTGGATTGACCTTGTCAACTGTATTAGAGGGTGTTTGTGGATTTGTTCTTGTCTGATATATGTTATAATAGAACCTATTAGCTCAGTCAAAGCATAAAATTCAGTCCTTGTTTTATAAAAAGTCAAAATTAGCTTTAATATCACCATTAATTGTTCACTGTTAGGATTTTTGATTGCATAATCATCATTCTAGCTTTAAAAGTTGTTAAGATTAGTTAAACCAGTCATATTATAGCTTAAAACAACATAATCAGTCAATTAGAAGTAATCAAAGTTCATTTAAGTCAACTACTTAGTGTAAATTAAAAAGTCAAAATTTTCAGTTTGGTCGTTTTTGAATAAAATAGATTATTTTATATAGAACTTAATATTAGTTTTCAATATTTGAGCTTTTGGGATATTAAAATCTAGTTGCTCATCTTAATCACTGTATTTTTTATATTTTCTAATTAGCTTATTTAATAGCTTAATTCTTAGCTTCTTTTAACACCTTTTTCAAAATAGGTGCCCTGTGCACAGATTTGCTAGCCTATTTCACAAGCTCTCACAGAGCTTATTAGTTAGCTTTAGCTTGTGCATCTTAGCTTTTTGGAAAGCCCACCTAGCTATGTCTCTATTCCAGTTCTCATTTTTCCATTTCTAGCTTATTTGATAAGCCTGCTTATGGCTTTTAATTTTGTCCATTTTATTTTAAACCAATCATTCAGTGTTTACTAGATTTTTCATAAACTCACTATAAGCTCTCTAGTGGATCCCACAGTGAGAGTTTTAGCTTTTTGGATAGCTTAATTGGTATACTAGTTAGTTCCAGTGTTTACTTTCATTTTCTAGCTTATTAAAGTGCTTAAATATTAGCTAGAAAGTACCTAGAAATCAATATAGTGTCCTGTGTACCAGTTTAACTTGTGCTTATTTGAAGCTTATTCAGTGCTTATTTCCTAGTTAATTTGCTTTTCCAGTTGTCATTTTAGCTTATTAACAGTTTCTTAGCTTACTATCAATTTACCTTTGCTTATTTTCTAGCTTATTAGCCACTTGGCTTATCCTTGGGCTTATTTCATTTCTTGTACAACTGTTAAGAAATCATAAGCTCAAACTTAGCTTATTAGTGTTTTTCATAAAAAGTTGTAGTTTTGAAATTTGCTTATCTTATTGTACTTAATCAGTTTGTAAAAGAAAAAGTCCAAAAAGAAAATAAAAATAAAAAGTCCAGTGCTGGGATTCGAACCCTGGCCACCCAGCTCACCACACACACACACTACCATCTGCCCTTGGGTCTTTGACTGGTTATACCTTGCATTATTTAATATATAACCCTTGTTTTCTATTTTAGCTTATACGATTTCTTTAGCTTATTTACAGCTTATTCAAATAAGCTTTCACACCTTTTATAATTTTCTTAGCTTTGTATTGTTATAAAGTATTTTATAAAAAAGTTTCAGAATTTTCTGAATAGTTTTAGTATTTTTAATCATTTAATTAGTTTAAAATAGTATTTAATTCATAATAAAAAATATAAAAGTCAAAAAATATAAATCTTTTTTATAAAATTTTCTTTTGTCATATAGTAAGTAAGAAAATTGTTTTTACACTCGTAGGACTTTTATTTTACAAATTTTACGTTTTTACTTACGCACTCGCGTAATTTTTACATATAACGCGCGTTTTCATTCTAGGTCACGTTTTTAGATAATTTAGGTTTACGCTTTAATTAAAATAGTTTATTTAAGTTATTTTGTTTTATAAATCAAGAAAAACATCATTTTAAAAATAGTGATAGCGTTTATTTAATATAATTTAGCTTTTTAATTTTCTTTAATTTGCATTTAAGCCCCTGTAATTTACAAAACCTTTTCTTTAGGTATAAATATTCCAAAATCCTTACTGATCATTATCCTTAGTGATCATTCGACATCTGAAAGTGTTGAGCACCATTAATCCTCCCTGGGACTTAACGACCTAGGGAAACACTATATTCCTCTGATCTTCATTGTATTGGTTTTAGACTGTTTGAATTTTATTACGGTTGACCATTCACAAGTGGTTGACTTGTGTAATAAACTTGACGGTTTGCCACCAATCACTAAGCATCCTTTATTATGATTTTACAATATGCGAGTTGCTACTATAGCTCATGTGAATTGATAGAATGCGTGTTGCTTACTTGGTTCATGCGTATTAACTTATTGCGAGTTGATTGCATGCGTGTTGCCTGGTATGCGAGTTGCTAAGTATAGGGACTAAAAGTGTCAACCCGCTATAACTGTATACTTATATTGACTGGTATGCGAGTTGCTAAGTATAGGGACTGAAAGCGTCAACTTGCTAAACCTGTTTACTTAAGGTCGCGAGTTGCCTCATGGTCAATACGCATTTTTTTTCAGTCAAAGTTTTTAAAACATATTCTCTCTCTCTCTCAACTCTCTACTTAGCGAGTTAACAATTTGTGAGTGTGTGGTATGTTCTTCTTGCTATCTAATCTTGCTTATCATATCGTTATCTTGACTAGTACTTGAACCATTTCCTATCTTTATCCAATGTGCATATTGTGTCTTTCTCTCTCATCTCGATCTTCTCACCGACCATAGGTTTGTGAGTGTTTGGTTTGATTAATGATGTTGAAAGTAGTCTCTGATGATATTGTATTGGAATGCGTACATCATGGTATCTGTTGGGGTTGATTAGATGAGTTAATTGGATTAAGTTTTGACGCGTGTTGAATTTGTGTATGTATTGTGTGAAATGGGTATTGGAATTGATTTGGTTGGTGCCTTAGGTTGTTGAATAATGATCCTGTTAGGCGTGTGATGTATCCATGTGTATTTATCATGTGTCTTGATTATGTGAATGTTCAATTGGGTCGTGCTTGATATGTTCTTTTTAGCGAGTTGCCTATAATTTCTTGTATGTGAGTTGCCTTGCAAGTTCCTTTATAAAGTGTTTCCCATTTGCTTGATTGCGAGTTCTTGTTGTATATTATTGAATGCGAGTTGCTATATGCAAGTTGCCTCTGTATTGGGTATGCTTGTTACCCTATACGTGTTGACCAGCCTTGTTTGACCAAAGCGTGTTGAAACATGCGAGTTGCCATATGCGACTTGCCTCATACATTTTGATGTATGCGAGTTATCACATACTTTATCATATGCGTGTTACACTATGACCAAAGTGAGTTGTAGGATGCGAGTTGCCATATGCGACTTACCTCACATGTTTTGTAGTGTGCGTGTTGATTTCCAACTGTTACATATGCGTGTTGTGTTATGCGAGTTGCTCAAATTGTTGTTCCAAAGCGAGTTGTTGTTTGCGAGTTAACATACATTTTTTGTCAATCTTGCTTGTGGTATTATCTTTTTGATGTCCTCTCTCAAATTTTAGCATACACTTATAAGTTTCTGCATATTGATTACATTGCATTCTATGTCTCCATATCTGTCATATCTAACTTTCTTATATTCTGTAAATGTTGGGCTATGATTTGGTCATAATGAATACCAGTGTCTTAACCTAACAAATTTCCTGGATATGGTTGTGTTGTATATGTAACTATCAGATCTCAATGGTTGACATCACATCATCTGATATACTTGTTGCCTCTGCACCAACAGTCACTTAAACTGACGAAGAGTTACTTCCACGTACGGAATGGGTTTCAATTGCTAAGAGCAACTGCTATTTGGATGTGGATAGAGGGCAACAAAATCCAACTTACCGTCTGGCTGTCGACATCTTGAAGGACACCAACTTCTTTAATGCTTTAATCAAGCGTTGCACAATACCCTCCATCTATCTTCAGCAGTTCTGGAAAACTGTTACGTATGATAAGATATCTGCTTCATACTCGTGTACGCTTGAAGACAGATGGTATGTCATCTCAGTTGAAACACTCAGGGCTGCTCTTCAGATCACACCAAGAGACCCTTCCAACAAATTCATCATTCCACCTTCCACTCAAGAAATCTTAGACTTTGTCAATGAATTGGGATACCCGGAAAGTCTAACCAAGATTTCATCACTCATCAATGCGGAAATATATCAACCATGGAGATCAATCGTCACTATTCTCAATCTATGCCTAACCGGTAAAACGTGAGGGACAGACAGAGTAAGAGCTCCCATAATGCAAATACTGTGGGGAATTGTCAAATGGAAAAATCTTGATTTCGCTGAACTTATTTGGGAAGAGTTCATCTTGTCCCTAGACACATTTATCACTGATAGAATTAACTTTGAGAATAAAGTCAAAGGAAGAAAAGGTCTTGGTAAAAGAGTGATTCCCAGCATCAGATTCTCAAAACTCATTATCTATCATCTGCAACAAACTCACCAACTCAACTCAAGAAGCGAGTCAGCCCTGCATGAATCCAGCGATGAATTCGTTCTTGGCAACATAAAATATATTGCCAGAGGACATGACAAGGAGATCTTTGGAATGCCAGTTCCTGAAACTCTGCTTACTGATAGAATCAAGAATGTTGATTACTTCAAGAGTTATGTAAAGAAAGCCTCCGCCACAACCGCTGTTAACACACCCAAGTCCACTCCCACACAATCTAAATCAAAACAATCAGGAACCACCTACTCAAGCCTTCCCAAGAAAAGTAAGAAACCTAATAGTTCTGTATCTAATGTCTCTCCTTCACAAAAGAAAAAAAGGAGAAAGAGAGACACTGGTAATGGTAATGATGAGAGAACTAAGGTTCCAGGAAGTGAGACAAAGTTGATTGATGAAGACGAAGCTGCTTTCCAACAATGAATTCAGCAAAGCCTAGACAGTCTGAACGTGTCTCAAAGACCACCAGTGGGAGGGGTTATGATAAGAGAGCCAGAGCTAGCACCACGACAAATCAATCTTTCCACACAATACAAAGGTAAAGGAATTGCTGGAGGAGAAGCAGAACAAGCTGCACACATGCTACTGAACATTTCTTCACTACCTCCCAAAACAACTACCCTGTTTGAACTCAAGAAAAGAGATGTTGTATCATCCTCTGCACAAATACAATCTGGAGTGGAAAAAGATATGGCAGATACATCGATCGAATCACCTGCCTCTAGTAATACACAGACGGAAAGCCAAGAGACAGCTCCCTTTACTGAAGAGGTTCATGTGCCTGAAACTGAGTCTTTACAGATGGATACCATTAGGCATGATATGGAAGTTGGGGGAAATGAAGATTCATTATCATCACTTAAAACTCTTGAACCTAATTTTACGTACGGTGACCAATTCATTAAAGACGAACCCTCAGACATCGAGTCAGACAAGCAAACTAATGAAAAGGAAGAAGTTCAGTCCATGTTCTCGGTCACTATTCAATAAGACTATTCAACCATTCCGCTAATGTCTGCTCCAAAGGTCTCCACGATACTGCCACTACACACATGGCAAACCCATCTTCATCTCCACCAAAAAATCAGAAACAAACCGGAACTTCAAGTGATCAAGGATCTCAAAAGACTTCTACTACATGGGCCACAGTTGACTCCAGGTTTACACCAACCATCACCTCTATCCCCGAAGATCAAATTCTTAATGAAGAGTCTTTCATTGTTCAAGAGTCAGAATTTGAAGATGATGACGCTTCTACCAAGCACATCCCCAAAGTTACAGAAGAAGAAGATTGGTTGGATGCTTATATTGAGGGAAAACGAATCAAAACATCTAGAGTGGCACCTTCAAAGGATGTGACTCAAACCTGGCTCACCCATGACAAGCCTCAAACTCCTGAACCTTCATGGTTCATTCCAGAGTCTGATTTAACAAACCCTGACAATAATTGGGCTACAACTATTATCTCCAACTATGAAGCTCTAGCAGAAGACTCTCTTCTTCACGTCACAGGGGATATGGGAAGCTTCATGAAGTGGTTTTGTGAGAAGAAGGGAATTACATCAATCACTCCGAAAGACCTTGAAGGCCCAGCTTTTGAAATCGTCAAAGTTTTCCACTCGGATGCTAATCAGCTTCAATACCAGATGGAAGAATGCTATAAAATGCTGAATGATCAAGTTAATGAGCAGATCAATCGATTTAATGTGAACAACCCTCTTCCTCTCGGTGGTGAACCTGGACAAATGACCATTCAGTCTGACTTCTTCTTCAACCTTGACCTGGACTATCTATGTACTCGTACTACTGAAAGAAGACCAGCCTTATCGATTTCGAAGATGAAAGCTGCTACCTACACTGATCAGGGTCTTGAACTGATGGTACCGGATCAATTCTGGGCAGACAAAGAACAAGAGTTTGACATTGCTGCCTCTTATGGCATTTCTCATTGGTGGTTCAAGAAGAAGAAATTCTACATTGATAGACATGGTGCTAAAAAGAGTCGCAGAGCTGTTCGATCTAAGCTGCGTATTCTAAGTGTCTTCAGTATAGAGATCTTCTCAATCTATGGCTATGATTATCTGAAGAAGATTGTTCTTCGAAGAGCAGACTTGAAAGAGTATATTATAGAAGAAAATGACTTCAAACATTTGATGCCAAATGACTTTGAAGACCTCTATATTCTGAACTTCCAAGGACACCTTGACCATCTTCCTATTCGTGAGAAGAAGGCTCTCTCGGCTGCTGTCAATCTCTGGATTAAAGGCTTGGTCATTCGACAAAGAGTTGGGGATTTTCAACTTGGAATGGAAAGCTACCAGACTCGAGTCAACCTTACAAGACCGCAATGGGAAGCCTCAGGACATGAATTTAATCACGAATATAAAGTGATTGACACCCATAGAGCTATCATCTTTACAGACAGATATGGGTCATGAATGCTGATGAGACTGTGCGAACTTTACAAGTTCACTGATGGAACTCTCAAGATGGTCGAAGAAGAATTGAACGCGAAAGTGAAGTAAATCAAACTTGATCTGAAGCCGTGGAACAAAACAAGATTTTGGTCTGAACAGGACTTGAAGATGTGTGAAGATTTCGTTGCTGCGATCGGACGAAGATTAAAGACTAGAATGATTTATCGCAGCCTTGAAAGTTTTGTGGGTGGTAGACTTCGTGAAGGTCATTACAAGCTGCTTCAAAGAACTGAATGAAGCCATCTTCTGAGAGCAGTTTCCGTTTGGTATTTTGATGTGTATAATGTGGTGTCTGTACTATGAACGAATATAACTCTAATGTATGTAGTAGTGATAGGCTATGTATTGTAGTTTCCCTTTTAATCTAAAAAGGGAACTTCAAAGTAGTCCATTTCAGATCAAATAAAACCGGACACATTTTCCTCCAACAAGTTTTGTTTCATTCATATTTAAATCACTTGAGATCCAAAATCTCAAATGATTTGAAATTTTTGATCGGAGGGAGAAAATGTGATATAAATATGAAATCTGATAAAAAATGACCAATTTTTATCTCAAAGTGCATACTGCTCTCTAATATGTTCTAAACTCTTTTCGAATCTCGAAGCATATATTAAGGGGGAGCATTTCAAAAGGAAAATAAACTTTCAAGGTACAAAGAGCTCCATGTTTTATCACTAAGTACCTTGATTGATTTTTAAATGGTTTTCTATATGGCTATATGATCGTGGAAGTGCTTCAAAAGATCTCTTTCCTCTATGTGATAAATTGATTTAAAATATCCTATGCACATATTGAGGGGGAGCAACTTTTTGAAAACCACATTCTTTCCCGAAAATATCTTTAACTGTATGTGAATCACTGATTTTTCATCAGGGAAAGTAATGTCGATATTTTTAAGAAAATATTTATCAAAAGAAGTGAATTCTTCCTCTTGCCTCCATGTGCCAAAATGATTTCAAACATATGTTGCACATGTTGAGGGGGAGCCGTTTTTATAAAATATCAAAAAGAATTCAGGTACAAAATGCTTTGATAATATATCACAAGTATCTGGATTGATTTTCAAAAGGTTTTCAATTGGTTCCAATAGCAGATGAACAATACCAAATAGACCGACCAAACCTAATTTATGTATGGTGATATAAGGATGATAAGGTTAGGTATTAGTTCCCATGATCCGCCAGAGCCGGAGGGATCTACCCAGGGACAATCCACTACAGTTAGTGTAGAAGTCCTTAGGTATGATGAAAAAAGGAGAAAAGTGATATGGGAAGAGTGCGGATTAAGATAGAGCTAGAACTGGAATAAACCCAACAAGGTTCTAGTTATGAAGTCTCGGTAAGCACTAAAGGGGTTGAAGAATGAAAAAGAAATGAAATGAGAAAAGGGTGAAAAGAAATAGCCCTCCATTAATTCAACCTTAGGGCAGTAACCGGGTTCAATACATATGCTACTGGTGTTTACCAAGGTAACACTAGTATTGAAGACAAGACGTCATGGACCCAGTGACGTACTACACTAAACCTTCCCAAACTACTCAAGTTCCTCTTAAAAGGACTTGTTTCATTCTCACAAGGGAACCGACATTATCTATCGACTTTCTCTTAGAGATGGTTGATATTAAAGAAGGAGACACTCTCCCTAGTCTCCGACATAGGAACCAAATGTGCACAATTGAGTCTAGAGCCTCGAGATCATCAATAAATCTCACTAGGACACTGTCAATGAAGACTCTCTGTTTCACACAATGTGGAAAGAGAGATTATACCTTATGAGTCCTACGCATTATCCTTGTGTTATTGCCAGAACATCTGAGTGATATGCTAACATATTCACAATGAAGATGGAAAGTCTTCTAGAGCCAACATTAAACAAGCTCTTGGTAGGTGGCATGTGAGATCTATCCAATAGATCAACCATGTGACAACTGAACTGAAACAATGGGGCGATTCAAATCTATGAATCAATCTTGGTTCAGGTTATGGATAGACGGATACCTTTGAAAAACCGATCGTTGTGCTTAAAAATCTTTTCTCTAACACATCGACTGTGTATTAATATTTCAAAATTAAAAGGTGTTTATGATTGATAATTGATTTTCGTTAAAACCTTCGTTGTATTGCAAAAAACACTTTATTTTGAGCAGTACACGATTGTTTTTCAAATCATTTTCCATCAATCAGTGAATCTTTATTCACTAGTTCACTCACTCCGTGTTGTCTTCTTTGAGACGTTCCGGTTTGAGAACAGCTAGAACTGCTGCGAAACCCTGTCAAGGAGATTCTTCAAAATTATACCTGATCACAGGCAGTACTTGTACTGATCAACGGGGAACCGTGGGCCGTGTACCTCAATTCAACGAAAGTGATCAAAGACACTTCCGTGCACTTTATTGCTAACTGTTGTATGCAGGTACACCCGACGTTTGCAGCTGATCAGAATGGAGAAGTCAATCCATAGCCGCATGCTCACACAACACATTCATTTCAAAAGAAATCATGATTAGTGCATCAATGACTCTGATATTTTCACTCCATACTTCTGCTACGCTGCTGCAAATATCATGAATCATCTAAAAGCTTCCGCTACTCTGATAAGAAGAAATCATGATCCAGAATGTGAGCATGTCGGTCCAATTTGTCACTACATCATATGCGGGCAACACAATAATGAGTGATGCTGAGATTAATTGTGGTTGATGATCTCTATTAAAGCTTAAAGGTCATCAATGTGGATCAGCTCTATAACCTCCACGAAATATACATTGTCGTTGAACAATGATGAACTCACCATGGAAGCACAAAGTTTGAATATTCTGATGTTTTGATGTCTTCGAGCTCAAGATTAAAGATTTAATTAATTGCTAGGACTCACAATGTAAATCATGGGGTGACCTCCTTTAGGGGGAGATTGTTAGGAATTGAAAAATCTATTGTGAAAGCATCGGTCACCCCAAATATAATCTACCTTAAGTTAGCTCGTAGACATATCGTTTATTATGTTATTTGTTAGTTAGTTATTAGCATAGTTTAGTCTAGTGCAACTCCGTGGAGGAAGGACGGGTATTTACCCATTGTATGCCTGATCCACAACCCGTAGGAGGGCGTATTACTTTGTATAAATAGCCATCTCCCCACAAGGGAGAGGGTTGGATGTTCATTTGTAATCTAACCTTCTATGTGTTTCTCTCACTAGAACATCTCCCTTTCTCTCTCTAAAACTTGTATACGCCTCATATGTTTATGCTTTGATGTGATTATGAAATCCTATATCTTAAAAAATAGCCCTCCAATACATCAACCTTAGGGCAGAAACCAGGTACAATTCATATGCTACTGGTTGTTACTACGGTAACGCCGGTATTGAAGACAAGACGTCATGGACCCAGTGACGCACTGCACTTAACTTCCCAAGCTACTCAAGTTCCTCTTCTAAGGACTTGTTTCATTCTCACGAGGAACCTACGTAATCTATCGAATTTCTCTTAGAGATTGTCGATATTGAAGAAGGAGACCCTCTCCCTAGTCTCCGGCATAGGAAACCAAATGTGCACTATTGAGTCTAGAGCCAAGAGATCATCCACAATATCTCATTAGGACACAAAATTAATGAAGACTTAATTTTTCACACAATGTGGAAAGTAAGTATATATTAAGAGTCCTACACATTATCCTTGTGGTATTGCCAGAACATCTGAGTGATATGTAATGTATTCACAATGAAGATGGAAATCCTTCTAGAGCCAACATCAAACAAGCTCTTGGTGGGTGACATGTAAGATCTTTCCAAAAGATCAAGCTTGTGACAACCGGACAAAAACGATGGGGCGATTCATTCTTGAATCAACCTTGGTCCAGGAAATGAATTGACGAATACTTTTGGAAAAACCGTTCGATGTGCAAATCTTCTTTTCTCTAGCACATCGAATGTGTATTCATGTTTTCAAACACAAAAAGTTTCTCTGATTAAAAAAATACTTTTGGAAAAACCGTTCGATGTGCAAATCTCTTCTTTTCTCTAACACATCAATTGTGTATTCTTTTTCAAATACGAAAAGTATTTCTGATTGAAAATTGATCTTTCTCATAAAACCTTCGTTGTATTGGAAAACTCTTTCTTCTAAGCAATATGCGATTGTTTTCAAATCAATTTTTCATCAATCAGTGAATCTCAATTCACTGGTTCACTCACTCCGTGTTGTCTTCTTTGAGACGTTCCGGTTTGAGAACGGCTAGAACAGTTGCGAAACCCTGTCAAGGAGATTCTTCGGAATTATACCTGATCACATGCAGTACTTGTACTGATCAACGGGGAACCGTGGGCCATGTACCTCAATTCAATGAAAGTGATCAAAGACACTTTTGTGTGTTTTATTGCTAACTGTTGTTTGCAGGTACATTTGGATGGTTGCAGCTGATCAATATTGAGAAGTCAATTCACAGCCGCATGCTCACAGCATCCACACTTAATTGAAGAACATCATGACAAGTGCATATCTACATAACCTGGCTCTGATAGCTGCAAATATCATGAACCGGTAAAGCTTCCGTTACTCTGATGAAAAGATGTCATGATATAGAAAGTGTAAGCATGTCGGTCCTTAAGTCACAACATCACATGAAGACAACGCTACAAAGGGTGATCCAGAGATTTACTGTGGCTAATGATCTCAAAGAAAGCTCAAAGATCATCAAGATGTGGATCAGTTCAAAGACCTCCACTTAAAGTACAAAGTAAGCGGACTTTGAAGAATCGCTACTCAAGCACAAAGAATGCGGAAATTGAAGAATTGAAGTCTACGAGCTTGGAACTAAAGACAAAGAAAGAATTCTAGGATTCAAAATGTAAATCATGGGGTGACTTCCTTTAGGGTGAGATTGTTAGGAATTGGAAATTCCATGAGGAAGTGTCGGTCACCCCAATTATAGTCTAGCATATGTTAGCTCGTAGACTTATCGTTATTTACGTTATTTAGTAGTTAGTTAGTTAGTTAGTTATTAGCGTAGTTTAGTTTAGAGCAACACCGTGGAGGAAGGATGGGTCTTTACCCACTGTAAGCCTGATCCATAGCCCGTTAGGAGGGCGTTTAGTTTGTTACTATAAATACCCCTTCCATCTTTGGAAGGGGTGGAACTTCTAATCTAACCTTTCACATTTTTGTTTATCTCTCTAGAATTCCCTCTCATATCTTTCACTCTCTGACCGTGGCATGCTTGTATAATCATCTCCCTAGACCACCCGAATCATCAAACAACATAAAATATACGATCCTACAGCTTTAGCAGACAAATCGCACAGAAGACAAATCGCATAATCTAACAAATCGCATAGTATACAAGTCCACCCACTACTTCCACTACTTTGTCATTTCTTGTCGTTTTGTCTCAATAGACAAATCGCTTAATGGACAAGTCGCTTCTCTGAAACAGACAAATCGCACAAAAATAGTGACAAATCGCTTCAATAAGCAATCATGAAAGGGACAATCGCATGGATTTTGAGACAAATCGCATAGAAGAAATTTAGTCCGAGACACAAATGGCTTCAAGGAAACTTTCTAAAACACCACTTTTCAATCCACATACAACCCAACCACGCTGATTCAAGCCTTCCAAATCAAAAACTAAACACTTATAATGATTCTAAACACAAAAGTACTATCAAAATCCAAACTTTAACACTAGAAATGATCCAAATGATGCAAACTACTCTAAGCTCATTCAAACCCAAAAGCCTTATGAAAACCACTAGAAATCCAAGAACATGAAAGATGAGTGATCAAACCATGACTCTTGATTCCAATTGTTGGATATTGGTTTTCACAAACACACAAATACACAATCACAAGGGGCGAACCAAATGAGTTTTAGAGTGAGAAAGTGAAAGAGTTTTGGGAACTTAGTGAGACAAAGAAAAATGATATTATGAAGCTCCAACCCTTTGCCTTGCTAGGCAAAGGGTATTTATAGTTACAAGCTTAGACTCCCTCCTTCGGGCTGTGGATCAGGCATATAGTGGGTAAAGACCCGTACGTCCTCCACGGTGTGTTAGGAATTAGAAATTCCATAGTGAAGAGTCGGTCAACCCAAATATAATCTAGCATAAGTTAGCTCATAGACATATCGTTATTTACTTGTTTATTAGTGAGTTATTAGCTTAGTTTAGTTTAGAGCAACACCGTGGAGGACGGACGGGTCTTTACCCACTGTATGCCTCATACACAGTCCGAAGGAGGACGTTTAGTATGTAACTATAAATACCCTCTACCTCCCAAGGTAGAGGGTTGGACCTTTCATTCTAATCTAACCTTTTCTCTTTTGTTTAATTTCTCTCTCTAGAAAGGTTCCCATTCTATTTTCTCTCTCTAAAAATCTTAAACCATATGCCCTATTTATGTTATGATATGATGTGTTTGTGAAATCCAATATGTTACAAATGGTATCAAGAGCCATGGTTTGATCATCTCTCTTACTTATCCTTGGATTTCTAGTGGTTTTATATGGTTTTTGAGTTTGAAAAAGTTTAGTGGTTTTTGCATCATTTGGATCAATTTGTGTGTTAAAGTTTGAATTTTGAGTGTACTTTGTGTTTAGAATCATTGTAAGTGCTTGGGTTTGGATTTGGAAAGCTTGAATCACTGTGGTTGAGCTTGTTTTGGATTGAAAAGTGTGTTTTTGAAGTTTTTCAAGGTAGCGACTTGAGTCTCGTTGTGAATTTCTTCGTAGCGACTTGCTTCAGTAATTTCTAGCGAGTTGTAGTGTTAGTCATAGCGACTTGAGCTTAGCAACTTGTCTATTGAGACAAGCCGACACACAGTACAAGATAGTGGATTCTCCACTACGGCTAGCGACTTGGTGGGGTTGGCGACTTGCTTTCATTATTTCTAGCGACTTGTACTTATTGTTCTCAGCAACTTGATCTTAGCGACTTGGATACTTAGCGAGTTGCTCTTTAGCGACTTGTATGCTTAGCGATTTGGTTCGTTAGCAACTTGTGTTTAGCGACTTGGTTCATAGCGACTTGTGTTTAGCGACTTGGTTACTCTAGTGACTTGTCTTGCTAGCGACTTGTTGTCTTTTCCCGACAAAACTTCAAACGGCCATAACTTTTGAACCGTAACTCTGTTTTCAGCGTTCTATCCATCAAAACAACCGTGAGAACGAGGAGAATGGCACGCCAAATAAACTAGGTCAACCTTCGAGGCCTAAATCCGCTCCGAACAGAAGTTATTGAGGTTTTTATGTTTTTTTACCTAAGTTTCTCCGTAAAAACAGGCATAAACCAATCCAAATCTCAACCAAACAACATCTCTGCTAATCCTTCAAACAATCATATGTCCTAACACACAATTGTCTTTCATTGTGTCGATCCATCAGTCATCTTAACACATTCCATTGGTCATTGCTTAACGGTTTGGTCTTGATTTTAGTAAAATCCCGCGAAAGATTTTATTTCTCGGTTTAAATCATAGACTTGTAAAATCCCGTGCATACTACAACATCATGTCTTACACTACTAACCCAGTGATTTCGGAAGTACTTAAATTGTATGATGTTGTGGACAACAATGATAATGTATGCTACACTGAACGGTTAAAGATGTTTGAATTAATCAATGAGGATGTGAGATCTTCATGTTCTGAGTACAATGAGAATGAATTGCATCTGCTAATGCTACAGAATGCCATGCAAAAGGAATGTTTCATTATACCCTATCAACAACTTCACTCTCACCTCATGTTACTTCTACCCATAACAACGGAACGAACATGTATTACCCTTTTCCAGTCAAGATTTATCCACATTAACGGGTACATTACTGTTGAACTTAGAACAATTGGAACAACAACTTGATAAAGAAAAGGTTCAAAAGGATAGTTCCAGTGCTGCACTTCAAGTGATCCACAACAAATTTCAGTCATTCATCAGTGGGGAATTTACATCAGATTATGATCAAGACATGACTAAAATGTCTTTCAAGAGACACACTGGAATGGAAATTAGCATGTTCATTGAGACACTTATCCATCTCATGGATAATGTGGATAAGTATATTGAGGAAGTTACTCAGAAAGATGAAATAATATATGAGAGTCTGGTGCTATTGACAGAATGTTGTGATGAGTTGGGTAATGTATCAGTTGAAGAATCGGGTATTGCTGAATGCAGAATAACAGAGACAACAAAGAATGATGCAACAAATTGTTCAGTAACTCATGTTACACATGATGTGGATGCAGATATCAGACAGATAAATGAACAGGTGTCATGTGATGAGGTACCCTTAACTGTTCAACATAGTGCATCTGCTAATGTACCTAAACATACTGATCTTACTGTTGAACATGATTCTGATAAATGTTCCTTGGTTGAGGCTGAGTCTAATAATTTCAAATCAAATGATATGGTTGATAAAAAGGCTTTTGCCGAACTTTCAAACAAATTCTCAAAACTTGAAAAACATTGCATTTCACTTGAAATTGCTATACAGAATAAAGAAGAAAGTTTTCAACTTAACAAACCATGTAAAAATCCAGAACTTCCTGAATTCCGTGAAATTTTTGAAATTAGCACTTTGAAAGCTCAGCTTCAAGCCAAAAACTCGACTATCAACAATTTAAAGAAACATATTTCTGGTATGCATGTGAAAAGTACTTTGGTTACAAGTAATTCTGATGATAATGCTATTTATGATATTCAAATGAGAAATGATGAATTAGCAGTTTGTGTGGCCAAATTACTAAAGGAAAATGAGTCTTTGAGAAAGCATCACATAGAAATAAGTGACTCTGTCAAAGAAGCTAGAACTAAGTCAATGGAACAAACAAATTCTTTGATAGCAAAAATTGATGAACTCAAAGATCAACTTCAGAAAAAGAGTTTCGCTATTGTTGCCTTAAAAAATGAGCTTAGGAAAAATGTAGGGAAAAGTGTGAACACTAAGTTTACAAAACCATCAACCTTGGGGAAGCCAGTTTCTCATTCCATTAGAGACCGGTCTGTTGTTAGGCAGCCTACTGCATTTAAATCTAAAAGAATAAAATTTTCAAATACATGGTTTGCCTCCCAAGTTGATGTGAAACAAGTTTTGTCAAAACCAGTCACTTCACCTGAGTTACCTAAGAATAAGGCTTCTAGCTCCGTTAACCCTCAACAAGTAGCCACTTCTACTCCCAGCACCTCTAGGATTAGTTCAAAAACAGTGTCAAAACAAAGCATTAAAACCCAGAATTCATATGACATAAATGACTTGTGGAAGAACTATTATCTAGAACAAGCTAGGAAAAAGGCACAGATTCGAAAAGACGGAATTTTAGGTGCAAGACCTAGGGTGATGCATTCCAAGAGATTTCAAGGCATTGCTAGTAGTTGTAAACCATTACCTAGGAACACTCAAAAGACTAGGGGTTGGCTTGCATCTAAGAGTAGTTATATGAAGAAGAATACTAAGCATGTAGAAAATGAAACTAGAAATTCTGAGTCTTTTCCGAATATGAAACATTTTCCTTATTCACATGCTAAGGTACAATCCACTAAGACTACTAACATGGCTAAGGTTCAACATGTTATGATCCAAAACAAACCTAAAACTCCACCTAGATGGATCCCAACTACTAAGTCTTTGGAGTCTAGGAATACCAATAAGTCTTCGACTGTGCATAAGTATGTCACCAATCCTAGACCTTGCCATAAGTGGATTCCGTCTGGTAAAATGTTTAAGGATATTGGACTTAGGTGGATGCCTACCGGAAAGCTCTTTACCGATGACAAAATCAAGGTTGACTGTGAAACCCCAAAGGGTTTGGATACTAATGCCACTAACCAAAATATATGAAATCAAGTTTGTAATATTAGTGCAGGTAGTCCTTACTCAGTTGCAGATACTTCGATCCTTCACTACATGGACTGGCTTAAAGTATGGATTACAAATGGATTGATATCTCATAACTCACGGGTTCAAGTAACTCAATCTTGATATTCATTCGGCTATGACGTCTGTTCACATCAGTTCAGGCCTCGTACTTCATCATTATGGCGTATGCAGATAACACTTCAGGCCCCGTTCCTCAAAAGAAAAGAAAGGTGTACGCTTCAGTGCGCTTTATCTTCAAAAGAAGAGAAATCTTCATGTTTATGACCATTCTCATCGACATTCTTCATCAACAAGCTTCATGTTTTTCCACGCTCTTTCAACCCTCAAGTGGATCTACGTTCATTGGTGTATATTCTTATTCACTTGTTCAAATCAAAAATGGCAACTTCAGATGCAATTTTTAAGGGGGAGAAGAGTGCATATACTACATGTTGATGGATGCTTGAATTATGGTCATATGATTCTCCTTCAATGCCTAATGCTTCACTTACTAAGGATAACTGGGATTCATTGGTTGGGATTCATTGTTTTTCAAAGATATGTTTGATGAGTACTTCCAACCTCCAACGAATGTTGATCATCCAGTTTCTAAAGCTCATGCTCTGGTTCCTACTGACTCAACTGGTTCACCATCTAAGTAGTATTCTCAGAATTCTCAGAATTCTCAAGAAACCTTATCTCCAGTTACTTCACAAGGCGTTGATAATGACTATCATGATATTGTAGTTGCACTATTGAATAATGATCCGCTCTTTGGTATTCCTTTGCCAAATCTTCATGGATTATTGTTCCTCTCATTGTGCACGCTATAAATCAACCACATGAACATTAAGGAAAATGACTACCTCATCCGCTCGAATACATTATTGGTGAATCTTCCAGATCAGTCTCTACATGTATACCTTTAGGAAGAATGCATTGATGTTGAGGAATCATTTGTTGCGGTTCATTCAGTGGGTCAATGTACATCTGATTGTATGTTGTTTTCACGTGTTGGGAATTTGACACAAGTTGATGACTTCAGAGTTAATCATTTATCACTTATCTAAGATTGAAGTTGACTTTCAACAAAGGCGTGTTCTTATTTGATAACTTGCTCGGACTTAAGATTTTGAGCTGAAGACTTGGTTTATCTAGTTACCAGCAGTCGGGGTGGTTGGTTGAAGACCAGGTTAACTATCACTATTAGGAGTTACGTTGTTTTACTCAGTGTCACATGTAGATGACGATGTGGATAATCTCAAGAGGTGTTAATGTCTCATACTTTGTTTGAGTAGTGAGTACTTAGAGATTTTCTTAAAGCATAGATTCTCGACACCGTTCTTCCATCATTAAGTGCAAGCTTAAGATACAAATGCGGGGAATTCGACTTCAGTTTCAAAATGTAAAACATGGGGTGACCTCCCTTAGGGGGAGATTGTTAGGAATTAGAAATTCCATAGTGAAGAGTCGGTCACCCCAAATATAATCTAGCATAAGTTAGCTCGTAGACATATTGTTATTTACTTGTTTATTAGTGAGTTATTAGCTTAGTTTAGTTTAGAGCAACACCGTGGAGGACGGACGGGTCTTTACCCACTGTATGCCTGATCCACAGTCCGAAGGAGGACGTTTAGTATGTAACTATAAATACCATCTACCTCCCAAGGTAGAGGGTTGAACCTTTCATTCTAATCTAACCTTTTCTCTTTTGTTTACTTTCTCTCTCTAGAAAGGCTCCCATTCTACTTTCTCTCTCTAAAACTCTTAAACCATACGCCCTATTTATGTTATGATATGATGTGTTTGAATAATCCAATATGTTACACGGTGTTACTTAACAAACTAAATACTAACACTAAATGACTACGACTACGAGCTTTCTAACGATTACATATACTTGAGGTGACCGACTATTAACTACCGGATTTTCTAAATCCTAACAAATAGCAATAAGTGAATCATGATTTTTCTCAACAAAATCATAACATATATAAGGACACAATGATCGGTTCGGCATATAATACCAATGAATAATATCACAACACAAGAATATAATAAATACACATAGAATATATCAATACATAGTAATTGTTCACAACCATAGGTTACAACATCAGCATTCTTGTTCCATAGTTACAAACCAAAAGGATACAAGCCTTAATGCCTCATATGGCGGCTTTATGATACATACTACAATAAAGATGACTAGAATCTACACATTTCCTGATGTGTCATCATGACGACAACGAATCTCCTCAACCATGGCTGCTAAATCTCAGATCTACTGCTCACGTGCTCGATCTCTCTCCTTGAGGTCATCAATCCTCTGCTTTAGTATAGTAGTGTGACCATGAGCGGATGCAAGCTCGTGATGCAAGTATCTCTCTCGGCCTAAGGCAGTTTCTATCAAAGTACTGGCATCTCGAACAGTAGTCTCAAGCTTCTGGGTCAAGCTGGTTACGACATCTCTCGCCTCCACAATCTGGGCGCTCATCATGTCAAATAGAATCTCAATGGAGTAGAGACTTATTACGAGGTTTTCGACCTCCTCCTCCAAGCTCTCTATCCTAACTAGCGGGATCTCATCATAATGTGCCAAGAGCTCACTCAACTGGTCCTCATGTCTAACGAGTCTAGTCGCCAATAGAGGAATGGTGTGGTGTACAGGCTCACCGGTAACTGGCAGGACTGGAGCTGGTGCAGTAGTTGAGCTCTCCCCAAGCTCGAATGAACTAGGTACTCCCTCCTCTTCTCTCCAACGATGAAGTAGTGGTATCAAGAATGACCATCGTCTAGCGTCGGCCTTCTTCCTAGGTCCAGGCTGAACATCTACTTGAGTAGGCATGTAAGGATCAGTCGGTGATGGAGAATAGCATCTAATGCCAAGCGGCAAAGGTGGCTCACTGAAAGTGTCTAATGGAGGTGATGATGTAGGCGGTGATGAAACAGGAACAGTGGTGGTCTGATGGTAGAATACAGTAGGTGGCGGTGGTGAAGTAGCAGTAGGTGGAACAGTAGGTGAAACTAGTGATGACAGAGTAGATGGTGACTGAGCTGATGGTATCACATGAGTCATAGTGATGGATCGCATACGATTCCTAGCTGTGTGTTTGAAGATAGCACTCTTACGACGCGGTCTGTAAGGCACTCCAAACGGCTCAGGCTCATAAGGCTTTAGGACACGGATCCTATGTCGGCGACGACGGATCGGTAGGAAGATGATACAAAATAGTTTGTTGAAGCAGAATCAGTGCTCCTGAATGACTTGGATGATCCATCATCCACAGCGACATCTGAAGCAAGTAGCCATTGCTGCGATTCGTAATACTGATCTAAGGTCATAGTAGCAAAAGCATTATGCTCTTGAGAGCGAGAAATCATAGCTCGAACAGTAGGAGTTTGGGCAACTTCGCCTCCCTCGAAAGGTTCAGTCTCGTCCGAAACAGTGGCTGGTATGACTGGACTGGGATGAACTGGCATATTGACAGTCGTAGAGGACATAGTATCTTCCATCTCAGTGTCTGAGGACAGAACAACCGGGTGGGAAGCAGACATGGTACTGTAACAAGCCATAAAATAATCATGTAAGTAAAATGCCAAATAGTATGATTAATAAGATTTTAGTTAGTTGCACACATCTGCCAAGCAAATCTCCATGCCTAACTAAAATGAATGCAATTTACTTATGATCTAGTGATGCATCAATCCTAATGCATAGAGCGGTCACGGAAGGGCATAAGGCAGTGGTGTAAAATAGTCTCGTTTTAAAAGTGTGGTTATAGTCCAAATGTTTTTAAAAAACTCTTTGGTTCTCCATAACCTTGGCTCTGATGCCAATCTGTAACACCCTCGAAATCTTAATGATAGAGGAAGACTAATTCGGGTGTTACTCGAATGAAGATCATAGTCAATAATTATAGAAAATGACTCGAAAGAGGCCTTTTATTAAAAGCAGTTATCTTTCATCGAAAACTCATAGTTGTTACAAAACATTGTAAATTGTTCAAGTGTTTTTCCCAAAATAAAGATCATGAGTTTGAAATAAATGAAAACTTTATGTTTACACCACCAGAAAAGCCTTGCCATGCCCCACTCCGCGCCTTGGTCATAGTCTTCAATGATTACCTGAGATAACATGCTTAAAAAGGTCAACAAAAAATGTTGAGTGAAGTTCATAGGTTTAAATAACAGTTGAATACAAGTATATGAGCATGATCATTGTAAACTAACAATATCATAAAGAAAAATCACAGATTATTATGCGCTAAGCCCATGCAACCAAGACTCAACTGCATACACTGAATTACCAATGTACGTAAGTTTTGCCCCAAAGGAGGTAATAGCCAATTACCTAATGCAATTCAAATATGGTGCGCCCTGGTTATTTCTCTATAACCAAGACGGGGTCGTTACTCGCGGTGACTAATCGTTCATGATACAGGGGACTTATGGCTAAGTACTTAGGCAGTACCAATAATCAAGAAGTGAACATTTATGAAAAACCTTGTGTTCTAGTTTAGAGCATGTATCTCTCTCGCGAGGTTTTCAAAATGAAGTAAAAGCGAGGCTATGAACTCACCTTGATGATATGAACAAGCACAAACAGATCAAGCACAATGTAGCGGAGGTTTCAAACTGAAACCTAAAATGATAAGATGGCAAGTCTCAGATATGATAAACATTTTGGTTCGCGACGAAAATAATAGAGCATTGAATATTCTTATTCAATAGATCATTGAATTGTCCAATTCAATAGTGTGTGCGTGCTTAACGTTTTAAGTTAATTTTACTTGCTACATTGCCTTAATTAATGATCCTCACTTACGCATAAGTGAAATGTGTTCCCCGTTGTGATCTCGTAAAATGATAGTGTTGTTGAGTATTTTAGTTTGTTTAGATCCCATGTGCGTTTTATCGGATTATATATATATAATTAAAATCTTATATATATATATATATATATATATATATATATATATATATATATATATATATATATATATATATATATAGAGAGAGAGAGAGAGGGATTGGATCATTTAAAAAGTGGATCTCAAGGGAAAAGTGAGAGAAGTGATCTCAACCGTTAGATCACCCCCTCTTCCCCTCCTTTTTTTATCACTTAACTACAGGGACCTTATTGTATTTTCTTCCATTCTTTAAGGGAGCGTTTCATAAATTCACCCCTTTCATATATAATGCCTATTTTTTTCATTTTTTCATTTTCTTCTTTTTTCTTCTTTCTCTGGTAACATCTTTCAGTTCCCACCAATGTTCACATAGACCCGCCTTCACAACCGTTCCCCATCGTTCACCATCATTCCACATTGTTCACCACCATTCCCCACCATTCATCATCTTCTCCACTATTCCGCACCCACGATGTAATCCGAATCATCATTATTCAAGTTTGAAAGTATGTTTTTTAATTATTTTTTGTTGTTACCGTCGATTAATACGATTAATTTGTTTGTTTCTTTTTGTTATTGTTGGTCTAAATATGTTATATTCGAGAGTTTACTTCTAAATCTGAAAAAAGAGTTGAGCATAAATAGATAGAAATCATGTTTAGGAAGGCAGCACACAAGGTGTTTGATAAAATGTCTCAATGAAATTTTATAGCTGGCATGCACTAATTTTACATTTTGATTGCATTTAATAGCACGTCCACGTAAACAAAAAAACTGTGTACCTCATGATATATAGGTCAATAATAAGTGTGACTGTTTGCGGATTTGTCTGCGCGCTAATTGGTTGTACTAAAGGACTTATCTTTTGCTAGCCTGCATGTTTCGAATTTAGATTATTTTTGTATTATTTGATGCGCTACTGATCACACTCAAGCACAACTTCATTTAAGCGCGAAATGTGTGCGTACCAGTTCAATTACATTAATAAAACTATAGATTGATGTAGTATTGTTTGCGGAATTAGTGTGTCATTTAGGCGTTAATTTTTTGAGCCTATGGTCCTTTTGCTCGTAAAATGGTATAGTGTGTTACTAAAAATGGTTATATAAAATGGTATAAGGTTGATCTTAGAAAAAATTTGGGCGTGACTGTAAAATGGTATTGTGTTGAGCCTATAATTTGTTGAGCCTATAATCCTTTTGCGAAATTTGGGCGTTAATATATAATGGTACAATGTTTAGAGAGTGGAGACAAATGTTGATCTTAGAAACAATATAAGTAGACTAATGCAAAATATAGCTTGGATGATTTGGTTTTGCCAAAACATCAATGGAGGTTGGTTTATATGGTTTTGGCTTCAGAGGGAAACAAGCTACACGGGTTTGAAGGTGACAAATTTTATATTGTTTTAAGAATTGAGCAAAATATCAATGAAATTAGCCTCAAAGCAGGCTGAAAGTCATTTACTATATATATATTTACATATAGGGGTGACAACATTATTTTTGTTTACATGAGTAATACTTAATGCGTAAATTACTTATATTGTTCAAGAATGAGCAGAAAAGTATTTCCTAACCTTACCCGTTTAAACTTGTACTGAGAATGACTTGTTTTGACTCGTTAGTTCATTAGCTCTTTTATCTATCTTTATCTAATATCAGTGATGCAATCTCTCTGCAGTTTCTTGTGAGTCGTGTTCATTATCTTTTGAAGATAAGGGCTTCTGCTAGTGGAAGAGTTGGAGCAACTCCTGTAGTGTACACAATAGCAATACTAGATTACCTAACAGCCGAAGTGTTGGAATTGGCTGGCAATTCAAGTAAAGATTTTAAGGTGAAGCGTATAACGTCGCGCCATCTACAGCTTGCTATCAGAGGAGATGCATAAATTGACATTCCTATTAAAGGAACTACTGTTGGTGGTGGTGTTATCCCTCATATCTACAAGTCACTTATCAAGAAGTCTGGTGAAAAGCATAGTTACTATCATATGTTAAGGGTTTTATGCACCTCTTAAAACCCGTGAATGTATCACAAGCCCTGATGTGGTTTTTTTGTGTTTTGACATGTATTTTCTAAACAACAAATCAGTAAAAGCTTTGAAATTTATGATTTATATGTTGTTATCTTTGTTGTGTGTTGCTTTGTGCATTGTTATTTTTTGTCGCAATCATATTTAGAAATGCAAAAAGCTGAGTTCTAAATATTTTATCGCTTTTATACTAGCTGAAAATGATTGTAATCTGCTAAATGTTTAGACCGACTTTTGCAACGTCAAATGATTAAACACAATGAGACACCATCTTTTTTCAATGGCACATTTTCATTTTCAAAACTAACAAACAACATGATGGTCAGAATACTAATGATAAATTGTCTTAAACCATGTATATAACTTCATAATATAAAAGTATGCACAAAAGTTGTCTCCTTTCCACATCGGTACTAAAAAGGGCTAAATCGTTAGATTCACCTGCCCTAACGCCTTTGAAACTTACGAATCATGGTATGAGACCGAACTAGCTTACAATACATAACATCAGACATAACCTCTTGAGGTAATTGATTTTAAGTTGAACACCAAAATACAACTCCTACAAACTAAGAACCTACAACTATTTATATGCCTTGCTTGACAGTTTACTGATAAAGGGTAGAATTGCTGCAAGCAACACGTTTGGGCACTCTTCATGAGACAGATGACCACAACCTGATATTGCAACTAGTCTCTGCATAAAGATACATGTTCTAGTCAGAAGTGGCGTTACGTCCAGATATATTGAGATCAATTAGTCCACGGCTCAAAAAATCAACCTAAAATCAAACAGGTGCACTAGAGTACCTCAAACGGATGCACTAAAGTACCTCCCGATATGCCATTCATATAATGAACATGACTCGCGTGAGTGACCATAAGGTATGTCAAACCGCATATCATTAATAAAGGCATGAACTTTCCTGTGCTATAAGCCATACATTCACGTTTCACGCGTTTTGTGAATATAGTTTGGGTAATAACCTGCACAAACAACATATAACAATTAGACATAAAACAAAAGTGATAGAAAATTAGTTTACGCATAATTCTAATAGATTATATTTGAAAGATCAAATATAAAAAATGAAGTATGTTTTGGTAAATGTAAACTTCTAGACAATATAGGTGCTCAACATAAGCCCAAACCTTACCCAACCCGCCCTTTTTCATCTCTATTAAATATATATTTCAGTAATGTATAATGTTGATGCAGTAATGTGTAATACAGTTTCAGAGAATACGATCCAATAATTCATAATGCATAATGTTGATGCATTAATGTATAATGTAAACTAGTCTCTGCTTTGTTACGGGTAACTTTATCAAAATGGATAATATTTTCATACAAACGAGTTATTATTGCTTACATCTTCTTGGAACAATAAAGACACGCATACTCTAATAATAAAGACTAATATCTAATGTGAAACCACTGGTTGAGCCAAAGATCACTAATATCCACTTTAGCTAATCGTATACGGAAATATATTGCTTTCCTAGACTGTTCAGAGCCCGAAAACTGATAATTCTTTAATTTCTACTTAAGAAGGTAATTCAGGATGATGCTAGTGTCCAGATAGATGCATGTATAACTTTCAAATAGATTGCATAAGCATTCACCATTGCTTACATACAAGGCCTTATTTTATTACCTAGAAAACTATTGGCAAGTAAAAGTTGATTATCTTTGTAACATATATACGGCGATTTGTTCAGGGAATGTGTCACATATAGTTCCTAAAAATTAGTTGCCATATCAGTAAATGCCATGAAATAAGATGCCTCTTATAATCTGTATGCAACAGCTCTCTGCCCATAAGGTCTGGCTGATTGAACAATGATGTCTTGATGATTCTCAATCACTGCAATCACCTTAGCAGCCATCTCAAGCTTTTTCAATGTCTTTCCAAGGTTGAAAAGGTAAATTCCTGAATATAGATGAAAAACACAACACAAACATCACCAGCTATACCAGATAAATACCAATAAGTTTTCTAACCACACTAGGGCATTATAGAAATAAACAAAGTAGATATTAACTCTTATAGAATCTTGACAAACATACATTGCCATTCATATCATTAGAAAAAAGTCAATCAAGTTACTTAAAAATGGATACTATGATTCAAATGGATGCACCAAAGTACCTCAAAATGATGCACTAAAGCGCCTCAAATGGATGCAGTAGAGTACCTCAAACGGATGCACTAAAGTACCCAAACGCTACTTTAGTAACAAGGAGTGAGATATATAAGTAACTGTACTACTGTAGTTCACTGCAAGTGGTATGAGACTAATTATTGAACAGCTAAATAATCAAATAATCATAAAAATCACTTTATCACGTAAGTAAAAGTAACTGATTACAGAAAACCAACTTTATAACCCACATTCAAACACCCTTTAAGCACATGAATGGTTAGCTTAATCCTAATTATAGAGGTACAGACCTGCACAATTAATTATCATCATGGTAACAAGTTATTACTATATACTAAACTGCTACTAAGGACTTGTCGGAGAAAGTGTTGCATATTCAAAATGGATTAGAACATGATGTCACAATTAAGATCAAAACTATCAGCACAACTTGTGTCTAAGAAGATAAACGATGCACAATTTTATCTATATGCATAATGTAAACTAGTCTCTGCTTTGTTACAAGTAAATTTATCAAAATGGATAATATTTTTATACAAACGGGTTACTATTGCTACATCTTCTTAAAAGTAATTGATTCAGTAATGCATAATGTAAACTAGTAATGCATAATGTAAACTAGTATCTTCTTTGTTACGAGTAAGTTTATCAAAATGGATAATATTTTCATACAAACGGGTTACGATTGTTACATCTTGAAACGTTCAATTCACACATAGTCTAATAATAATGACTAATATCTAACGTGAAACCACTGGTTGAGCCAAAGGTCACTAATATCCACATTATATGATAGATACCCAGACCAAAGCCCAGATAAGGAATCAAACATAAAGCATAGAATCAGTCACATTATATGATAGATACCCAGACCAAAGCCCAGATAAGGTACGACCATGTAAACATCTACCTTTTCGATGCACTAATCATACTCATAGATGCCCTAATATCTACCTTTTCGATGCACTAAACAAGATATCACATTCTCACTGCTGTTTTAAGTTAGGACTAACAATAACACTTGCATTGAAGGCTTACCTGAAGATACAGAAACACGCCTTGGTCGTTATTTTTAGAAATCTCTCACACCCATCATGCGTATGATCAGCAACTATTTAGCCATCATCAACTACATCGAGTCCAATATGTCCCATGCACCCACCAAAACCCAACATCTTCCTTGTCAAAAATTTCATTAATTTGACACTAAATATAAAAAGGAGACAAAAAAATTTTGATAGTATTTCCTATAGACAAGTGATTACAGACCTAAACTTGAGCTAGATACTGTAGAAAAAAGCCGAAAGCCTTCATTAACCGTAATTGCCTGAAAGCAGTAGAAACTAAGTGAATGTTTATCCTTGATCAAGTCATTTGCATAAACATAGAGAATACATAATCCAGCATGTTTGACAAACCACAGAATGCACAATTTAAAGATCGCTCTAGCATAAACAAGGGACGCAAACAGTAATTAACAAAGATGCAAGTACCTCCCCATGGCCTGTTAAGAATGAAGTGGAACCCTCTAGCAAAGGTAACAAGATGGATTGTACATCTGCAGGAGCTTTATCAATGTCCTCAAAGACAACCCAAAGTCCATTAAGAATAGCCTGTAGGATGACAATTAATATTCCATATTGGATTTATAGCTTACATGATCAATACTCAATAAATAAATTGCCAAAGTATAAAATTAAAAACAAAAAATGACCTAACCAACCTGAGTAAGGGAACCAGGCTGCCACCTAAATTCACCCGATTGTTCAGCACATACATAACTCCCAACTAGTGTTTTTCCGTCAATTTGCTCATCCATGTGAATAGATAGAACTAGAAGAAAAGAAAGTGAGGGATTCAATAAGTTTAAATACTATACAAGAACACATTAAATATTGATCGACAACATAACCAGTGCAAAATAACCCCCAATTTTGAAGCATATAGGTGCATGAAAAAACATAGCAATCAATTTAATCATATGAGGAAGCAACTATCTCAAAGCATATACATAAAAAATATACAACAATATTTTATAATTCAGCATTTCTGCGAAGAGGGGCATGTTATACGATGTTTGCTTGAGCCACGAGTTCAAATTTTTAAAAAAAAAATAATCAAAAGTAAGTACCAACTATCTTTTGTGTTACTGTATAATTGGGGAAATATAGGGTGTTAAATAGCGCGGTTATCCTTGCAATTAAAATCCAGAAATGACATACCTTGACTCCCATGACCCTGGGCTATCCTGCTAATAAGAGCAGTTTTGCCCGCGCCAGCTGGCCCTTCAAGAAGAACAGGCCACCTCTGACTCACAAACAACATTACCATCTCAAAACTTTTCTTCACAGCAGATGTTATAACAAAAGGTGTTCCAGTTTTATGCATATCCCTAATATTACACATAAGGACGAACTTCAATAATTTAAAATGACAGTAAATAGCATCATATTGCACATAAATAGCTCCGTTTTATTTATAGTACCATGTTGCATCCATGTTGCTCCAATTTGTGGAGCCAACACCCAGAGATAGTGAGTTTTGTCTTCGATCTTCCTCAGAAGGACCTGATGTGCTTTCGTTATATGGTTCAAGATACCAAATAGCCTGCTCTTTAGGCACATCCTTAGTATATTTCTTCCACCTGAAGAACAAAATAGAACATTGACACCTAAGTATAAAATGGACTAAAAAGAGAAACACGCGTTTTGACCAAAGAAACTAACCGTGCATGACAACCAAATGCTTCTTCATCATTAAATCCAAAGTCAGAAGAAACCAGGGTCAATCTATCATTCATCTTTAAAACCACTATTAAGATCTGAACCGCAGACCATCGCATATCCATCAAAAGCTCTGTGTCTCCTCCGTTCAAGCTACGAATTTCGTGTACAAGGTCCGTATAACATGACCAGTTCCATAACCCACCAAAAACCTCAGGTTTTGCTAGAAGGAGACGATATGATGCTCGTGTAGCATCTAATATATATGCTCCGTCCTAATGAAAACCAGAAGCACAGTTAAGACCATGATTGCACTAATTGACGTAACCTGAAGCGATACCAAACAAACCAAGATTTACAAGTAGTTATACCTGCACTAGTGACTGGGCCACTGAATTCTTTTCCACAATTCTTTTAAACGGAGGTGGTGCAAACTTAAAGTATTCCCTTACAGACCTATACAACATAACCAAAATACGTTAATGCACCCATAGTTGACCATAGCCAAGGATAGTGGAGCTGAGTATACACGAGTGACCTTACCCCAATAAGTTAGGTACCAAAGCAAGCATTCGCGAAAATGCAAAACAAGAAATCTCGTGAAGTCTCAACCCTCTTTCACATCTTTTTATACGAATTAATGATACTAACAACTTCACAATCCGAACTTCCACTCTCACTAAACAAAATCCCTTCATCAAAATCAAGCATAGAATCATCTGAATCATGTAACAACGGAATTCTGATAATATGATCATCCCAAAAGCTTCCCATCATCTACGCAAAGGTCGCCCAATGTTGACCATCCCATATCAAGAGCATCGTGGCAAATAACAAGTTCCCATCTGAAATTCAGTATAGGACATGTAAGTGAACCAAATATTATTCAAATAAAAAAATCTCATTTAACATAACAAAATAACGCCTTTAAACTGTTGTCTAACCTACAAAATAGAGTTCTCCAATATATAGCGATGCACTAATCTTACTCATTGATGCCCTAATATGTTTATCAATGCACTAAACAAACAAACATATGCCCAATCTATGTCCACTGATGCACTAATATGTTCAACGATGCACTAAATATATTTTGATGCACTAATCACACAAACAGATGTAGTAACAAGTCATTTGATGCCCTAATCATACTCACGGATGTTGTAACAAATATTCCTGATGTGATAATTATACAAGCATATGATAATTCATGAAAACTTGAAGCACTAATAACACAGGACAATGCTCTAAACGTACTCAATGGATGCCATAATGTATCACACGATGCTTTAATCATACACACTTGATGCGCTAACATTTCATGAGATGCCCCGATCACAAACTCTCGGTGCCCTTACTTTTTTATTTCATGCTCTAATCACACACGTTTTTATGCCCTAAATTTGTCACTTGATGAACTAACCATACACTCCTGATACCTTAATTTGGTAAAGTGATGCTCTAATTATTGTAACAGATTCCATAACATTAATTACTCATGCATTAATCTAACACAAATGACAAAACATGTCACGCGATGCTCTAATAATACACAATGGATGCATTAATTTATCTCACGATGTTCTAATAATACATAATGGATGCACCAACTCTCGCGATGCTCTAATCTAACAAAAATATGCACTAAATTAAATTCCTTATAATCTAGTCATCTACACTTGTTTACTTAATGATTATATTGATGCACTTATTCATACAAACAAATGCTATAACATATTATTTACTCAGATGCACTAAAGTGTAATTTTATACATACAAATTCATTAAATGTCATTTCATTCCACATTAACACTAATTATTTTAGAATTTTCACAATGATGCACTAAAATAACATAAAAATTTAAAAGTCTGTAATTAAAAACTTACAGTTTTCAGATATATCTGGTTTGATTTCAATTTGCTTCTGGTGTTCGACGGATGTACGACGAGAATGATAGAGTGGTGGAGATGATGATGGAAATGATGACAGTGGAGATGATGACGGCGGAGTGATGGAGATGATGACAAGAATGATGATGGTGGTGATGGAGATGGTGATTAGTGATTGGTGATGTATCTGTCAAGTGAGTGTTTTGTATATGATGTATAAGAATATGTGGTGGTGTGACGGTGATGGCGGCAATGGTAGTGGTGACGGCGGCGACGGTGGTGACGGTGACGGTCAATGATTATGTTTGGATCAGTGTGTGTGTGTTTGAATAAGGCTTGTATGTTTTTCTATCTGGATTAAAAAAAGACTGATCCTTCTTTTTTTTAGCATTTTTTCATATTTTACCCTGAACTTTCAATTGTTATCAAATTCTACCCAATAACTTTTTTTCTCGCTTTTCTCTCTAATTACACTTTTCTCTAGAACCGGACTCTATATATATATATATATATATATATATATATATATATATATATATATATATATATATATATATATATATATATATATATATATATATATATATATATATATATATATATAGAATCTAGATCAAATAAGATCAAACTTAAAGTTGTTAAAATGAGATCCAACTAAATTTGACAACCGGCACTCTCCTTACAACAAAAATAATTTTTTTATTAACTACAACTAAAATTGTTAAAGTTTTGATAGATTTCTTTTTAAAATTTACGAAACCTAGGTGATACACTTTGATTAGAGGTGTAATGTGTATCAGGTTTTTGTATGTGTATCAGATTTTGGAATATTTATTAGTGTAATGTGTATCAGGTGTATCACTAATCCAAACTCATGTATCATTTGGTTATTAGTCGCTAAAATGTTAATTTGTATTAAAATATTATTTTTATGTGTATTATTGCTAAAATTGTTATTTATAAATGTTTTAGTGATTTTTTAGACTTGATCTTATTTTTACAACTTTAAGTTTGATCTCACGTTAACTCTCCCCTATATATATATATATATATATATATATATATATATATATATATATATATATATATATATATATATATATATATATATATGTATGTGTAATATATTTAACGTTATCCGTTAATAAAATACTCATATGATCAAAATACTCGTTTTTACGAAGTTACGTTAAGTTTATAAGTTTTTCTAAACTTTTCCCGAATTTACACTTTTTACCCTCAAGTTATAAAAAGTACGATTTTAGTCCCTCAAGTTTGAGCTATTTACACTTTCTACCCGAAATGTATTTTATATCAAAACTTTCAGATTTTGACAGTTTTAACCGTTGAGAAGACCATTTTTACGAAAACAGCCCTCCAAGACTTGTTTTAACGCGTTTAGACCTTAGGTTTTCCAAATTTACACCTTTCACCCAAAGTTTATATTATAACTAGTTTTAACTTATGACAAGATCGGTCCTTGTAGTTTTATACGTGTACATGCACGTGAATTCATACCCTTATACTTCCGAAAATGGCCACATTAGCCCTTAGACTTTTCACGCATGTTTATTATACGTAATATATGACCCTTACACTTTTTAAAAGCTACGATTTCAACCCAAGGACAACAATATTTGCAAAATAAGTCCAAATTACATTTTTAGAAAACGAAAAATTTGTAAAACGTTTACAACTTATTTCAAGCTTATTTCTAGTGCTTATTGGCTTATTTTACACTTATTGGGTCGGGTAAAGTTTTAATTGGACATTGTTTGGGCTTAATGGGCTTTACACTTGGGCTTTAGGCCCGTATGGTGTCGCGTATGAAATTAAGTGTGTACGAGAGGTTCTAAGGATTTGTGATTTGTTTTCGACATGTAATACAAGTTTTAACATGTAACTAGTGAGTGGCTATGTTTCGAGAGTTTCTTATTCCAAGTTACATGATATAATCTAGTGTAAAAAGGGTGCGTTTAACGTGTTTAATGTGTGATACGTGTTCGTGTGCTATGAAAAGAAATGAAACAAGGTAGAAGAAATATTGAAATAGTTTTAGAAAACTTACTACACTCGTCAAGAGTGGAGATGAAACAATGAGTTGAGCGAATGAGAATAATGTCGAGACCCCAAGTTCTCCTTATAACACTATTCGACTAAGTGTTTACCCAAGTTTTTTTAACCTAAATTGTTTTCCCGTTTTCCCTTTGCTCCTCTTCGATACCCATTGTGGACAATTCTTGGTGTAGTGTGAGTGTAAGTCTTCGAGAATTTGGTTGTGGAAATGTGTTTGTCTAAGTCTTGTGTCAAAGTTTATAAGGAAAAGGCAAGTATGGCTTTTTTATTAGTTTATACTATCTCATACAAGTTCCAATGTCTAATACAACATGTGTGGATTTATAATGTGGGCGTGCAAGGTGTGGCAGCCGAATTCTAGGGAACCCTTCATGTTTGTCGATCATGTTTTTGGATTTGGAGCATATTACTCATTGGATCTTAAAGTCTCACTAGGTCGAGGATGTCTATGCATTATTTTAATGATAATTAGGAGCTAATGGAGTATGTTTTGTCTTCCCTTTTTGCATCCTTACGCAAGGTAAGGGGTCATGGGGAGGGGAGATGAACCGTGGCTAACTTGGTTTTGCTTTGGTTTCTCTTGTTGGTTCTCGACCGGTTACAAATCAAAGAAAACAAAGAGTAGTATCACCATTTCTAAACTTGTTACTTGGTGTATGTTGGGCTTGGTTTACACGAGTTTGGATCAGACATAAACAAAATGAAGGCCCAAGATAATTGGTGTTGGGCTCGAGTTATCAACCGGTACAGGACGAAGCCCAAACAAATAAATTAAACGTGAGGCCCAAAGAAAATGGTGTGGGCTTGGTTTGATAACGAGGCCCAATGGTAAGTTGGGTTGGGTCGTGGGCTGATATGAAGCCCAATAGGTTCCTAAACCCAATATGACTTTAATATATTTTTATTAAAATTTATTTTGTATTTTTATAAATTTTTACATATATATTATGTATTTTAAGATTATCAGGATCGTGGGGAATTTCGTTCTGATCACAACGGTATATCTATGAATGCTCAAGCTGCGTTGATCATGCATATGCCAAATGATATGCAAATGTGATGTTTGGAAAATTTCATGATGATATGAATCGTGCTTAATTTCTGATTAAGGTCTTAAGTACAATGAAATTTTTCGGGAACTTACACTTTCCATGATCATAAATTGACCCAAATTTGATTCCCCAAGTCGATTCCCAATCGACTTGGTTACTCACTTTCGTACTCTTCTTACTTGCATAGGTTCGTAGCCCTAGTTCTACATGTGCAATACCGGTGGATACCTGACGCAATCAAAGTGGTGATTCTTCCCCTAGAAACCCTAAATCGATCGTGTAAATCAAGAACAAAAAGAAGGCGATTATGTGTTGATCAAGAAGTGTGTGGATCTTACGCAATAGCGGGAACACAAGTAAGTAATCATATACACCCTTTATACGTTTTAGTAAGTTATATCTTTAATTAGGAGATTTGTTATTATGGGTTTTGGTTTGCAAGGCCTTTATGTATTTAATTTTGTTGTGTGTGTTTATAGGCTATATGGGTGACCACCAATACCCTACAGTGGTATCAGGGTCACCCTAATCATATATAACCTAGTTAGGGTTCTTAGTAATTTCTTCTTTTGTCATAAAAATTATATAACGACCTAAAATACGAAGCAACTTTTGAACTTTCGAATACGAATATAACCTTAAGTGAATTATATGCTATGAATTTAAACCTACTATTATATAAAATCCTATAACCTAAGCTTCTATAAACATTTGGCACACTTCTTTTTTAATTATTTTGAACATCACACGTTTATAATTTTGCACATCACTGTTAGGTCAACATAATATGAACACAAGTAGATTAGATGTATGAAAGAATGAGAGGTAAAGGAGGGACGGTCGGATTCTTCACACAAGACAATATGAAAGGTTAAGTATATTATGAAAGAACCAACACCTCTCAAATGAGCGGTTACATTGTTTATATAGGCAAGGGAGCTAGGGCATCCCTTCCCTTTGCCTTATGGGCCTTTGCATAGGCTCATGGGCTTACTACATAAGCCTAGCCTTGATTATATACTTATAAGCCTAATTAAGCAACCTATTACAAGTAAATGACTAACACTTGATAATACTAGTTACAAGTGATTCCAACAATCTCCCCCTAAGTGTTAGTTATAATGTAATAGTGGTTGTTTGACGTCTTTCTAGCATTCTTCTTTCTTATGAGTATAGATGCTTTGATTCTTTTGACTTTATCAGCTTTGACATCATTGTATTCTTTGTTCAATGTTCTTTTGTGGATGTTGTGATTGTATGTAGTTATCTGCCATTCGTCAACTTCGTTGGTTAGGTGTCTCCACGTCTTTCTCCACCATGCGCACACTTCTTTTGACTTTGATTTCCAAATGTGATGTAGTTCTCGAGTCTTTAAACTTTGTAGATTCTTTAACTTTGAAGAAGAATTGTTTTGACTTTTGTGTTGCCTTTGAGTATGAGAGAACTTCATGTGTGATGTTGTTGGTATAAGCATGTGGAGATTGGAACGGTCTTTTCCTCCAAGGATCAATCATCAGTTCCTGCATGAAATAGGTTAGTGAAAAAATACCAATCGATCATTGTGGACTTTTCTTAAAGAATTGACCACTACGATTGTTTTACTGATGAATGTCTTGTTTCATTCACCTTGGTAGGGCGAATCAGCCATCCTAATCCCGTTGAGTAACAGTTGGCATTACATTGAAAGTTCAAGTAATGACCCACATCTTCAGGACTCGATTCTTGAAAGGAATCTCCTTAGCGGGATTTCCAGAACTTAAAAGTTCGAATGTCGAGGTTGTTAACAACATAGTGTGAAAACACATCTCTAATTCTTACAAAGTCTATTCCTGAACTGGAGGCCCTCAAGTAGCCTAACACGATATACCTAAGTATATCTACAGTTCAGGTGAATCGCTGAGGTACACCGAAGCATCACCTCACGACTGTAGACCGTTTGAGACACACTAAGTGTAACCCACAAGGAGTTACCGAAGTGACTTGCTGTCAGGGCTGTTAGATGTTGACCCTGGCAGGAGTTTTCATTCAATCACTGAGGATCACAATTGTGAATCCCCTCATAAATGTTGTTAGCAGATTGCTAAGATTTTCGAAGGACTCTAGAATGTGTCACTTTTGTCCTTATTGTTGAACAACAAGAGATGAAGAATCAAGTGTTCCTAAGAGATCTTTTGATGAATCTCGTGGCTCTAGACTCGATTAGTGCGCTTTGGTTTTCCTAAGCAGAGACTAGGGAGAGGGTCTCCTTCTTAAATACCAATAATCTCTAAGAGAAAGTCGATAGATTACGTAGGGCTCCCTGTGAGAATAAAACAAGTTATGTTGAGAGAACTTGAGTGGCTTAGAAGGTTTAGTGCATTGCGTTACTAGGTCCATGATGACTTTTTCTTCAATATCGGTGCCATCTTGTGACATCCAGTAGCATATGAATTGAACCCGGTGTCTACCCTAAGTTGAATCATATGGAGGGTTATTTCTTTTCACCCTTTTCTTTAACTTTTCTTTTTAATTCTCCAGCTCCTTCTTTCTCCATTTCTCATTTTCTCCTTTTTCAATCATACCTAAGGACTTCTAAATACTAACTATTTCTGGTGTCCTTGGG
Source organism: Chrysanthemum seticuspe (assembly GCA_019973895.1). Taxonomy (NCBI): domain Eukaryota; kingdom Viridiplantae; phylum Streptophyta; class Magnoliopsida; order Asterales; family Asteraceae; genus Chrysanthemum; species Chrysanthemum seticuspe. The sequence goes on from BPTQ01000009.1 coordinate 250,170,248, forward strand.
TAGATCCCTCCGGCTCTGGCGGATCATAGGACGTTTATTTCTAAACTTAGTCACCTTATAACTCCATGACTATCTTATGTTGCCATAAAACCATTTGCATGAAAACCTCTCAAAGTGTTTATGAATGAAAACATGTTTGAAACACTCCGAGAGTTTTGTATTTTCAGAAATACTCCCCCTCCACATGTGCTTATGAGTTTTAACTTAAATCTGCACAGTGAGGGTAGAGCACGCACTTTTTGAATTGATCGATTCAAGATAGACAATTCCCCGCGAGACACGGTTACGTTGTATAGTTAAAGAGATCCATTGTCAGCTTTTAGGTGCCAACTAGCTCTAATGACTACCTTGAAGATGTGAACAAACCTTGAAAAGGTTGTCAAACCCGTCAAAGTTCATGTTTATCAAGAGTTTCTCGAATTGGTACGATCTACTAAGACAAGTCTTGAGGACAAGTCTTTTTGATTTGTGACATTTCAGAGACTCGTCAATTCGTGGGTTAAGTCTTTGCACACTGAGATTTCATTTATTTTCCAACATATTTTAATCACGTATTTTTCTCCCCCTCAAAAATGGCATATAAATGTTATTTTTGATGAAATATTGATTACACATATGACCATTCCGAGTTTTGCGGGAAGATTTCCACAAAGAACTTTTGATTTGAACAATTAGTTTGCAAATACTCCCTCTCAACAAGTGATATTAACTTTTGAGGTTTTGGAAAACACAAGAAGGAATACTTGTTCTTTTGAGAAAAAATATGAAAATATTGAAATATTTGATTATCTTTACCCAAAAGTAAGAAGCTTTCGCTCCTTTTATAAGGATTGTGGCACTGAAGCGTACCACAGGGTCCTTTCTAGACAAGTTCGGGTTGTACACTGCTATTTATGCACAAACCATTATGAATATAAAATATAAATTAATAAATCAAACAATCAAAATCACAAAGAATGTTAAGAGTACCCAATGGTTTACAAGTGACCGGGAACTTTATCTGGACGTTGGTATGTCAGAATAGGGAAGCTTGGTCTTCCTCCCATGTAGTTTTCCAACCTTCGCATCTGGTCCCTGTGAATCAACCTTTCATCAATACTAGTAATGAACCGACGAACATCCTTGCGATCCTAAGAATTCCATCTCTTCGGCTGAACCATACCCATCTCAATGTCCTTCACACGATATTCCAATCCATCTCGAACCATCTTAAGCGTGGCGTCACAGAACTTATGAATTTCATCAAACGCCATGAAACACGTATGATGATTTTCACTTTGGTAGACGATCCCAAACTTTGGTTTATGCAAGAGTATGTACTGATGTTCTTGGTTGAGCTCGTTGAAGTGTAGAAGTGGTGCGGTGAGATTGAGTTATTTCTGGTACGATTCGACTCCAAGTTGTAAATCTTCAACACATTCCTGAATAATCTTGCTTCTGATGAAAACGAGAAGTGCAGTGATGAACTTGATCTGAATATCTGTAGAGAACTAACACATCCTTCCTTGTACTTTTAGTAGATACATATTTCAATATCGTTGAGCGATAGATCCGGAAAGTCAGCTTCAGAGAAATCATACTCTTTTTCATCTTGTCTTTTGACGACTATCTTGGACAAAAAGGAGTAGTCCCACTTTGTAGCCAAGTTAACTGACATGATAGCAACTATTCTTTGGTCATGCTTCACGTCGTTGTTCGACTTGCCAACTCTGCAGCTTCGGCAGTAAAGCCTTCTCCTCTCTAGCCAATGATGAATTCCAAACTTAGCATTGATGTCATACTCCATAACCTTGTCGACAAACAGGTGTGTGGCATCTTCTTCAATGGCTATGTTGGTGGAGAACAAGGCAGCTGGTATATTGAACGTCAGAGTTGTAGCATATTTCTTACTAATACTGCTTCCGTGTTGAAGAAATTCCAAATCGTTGTTGAAGAAGAAACAAAATAGGATCCTTCGTTGTTCTGGTTTGCCAATCGTCGGTAGAGGTTTGGTCCAATCTGTGTAGTATGGTTCATTGTCCTTTCTTATGTAGTCGATGTTGGACTCCGGGTTGAGCCATTCTATATTGTTGGACATTGCACGGGCAATGTTGTCCAAGTGATATTCTAGCTCAATGGCACTGCATGATCTTTCTTGAAGTAGATTGAATGCATCATTCTTGATCCTTCGTAGTTCTCTTTTCGTCATCTTCTTTACCTTGAATTCATCTTTGAGGATATGAACCTGCTCCAGAGTTCGACCATCTACCGGTTCTTGACCTTATGCTAGTCTTGGTTGCGCCTCAACCATGTTGCTGAACCATTCAAACTCCTTTGTGTTATCGTCATCTAACTAGGGGAAGACTGAAGGTTTCTTCTTCTTTGGCCTGAAGGATGACTCTGGTCGAGGTGATGGTTGGGGCGTTGGTTGATGTTGGGGCTCGGGAATATCATGATCCTCACCACCGGTGTATGTGAAGTGATCACCGGTTTTCTGCTATGGTGGTAGGGATTTTGTATCCCATGGTTGCTCAGTGGTGGTGGTTGGGTAGCTTGTTGTGAGGGAGTGGTGATTTTCTTAGCAGGTGGTGATGGCATAAATGATGACTACTCATCGGTCTTCTTTTCTCTTTTGGCGTTTGGATCCTCATCCATATCGTCATCATTTCTCTGCCTCTTGTCTTGCCCTGCAGCTTCTTTGCAAGTTGTTTTGAGTTGTTGTTCCAGAAGTAGATCAAATAGCTTTACGTCATCTGGAGTGAAAGATGGAGCTCGAGTAGCCATTTTTGTCACCAATTCTGCAATTAACTCATCTTCAATGGCTATGTTGGTGGAGAACAAGGCAGCTGGTATATTGAACGTCAGAGATGTAGCATATTTCTTACTAATAAGAGAACAGGTCTTATTTGCATGACCATCGGTGTTGTAGTAATGACATGCTGAACCATTGTTTTAACCATTGGATAGAATTGATTCTTGAACATCTCTCTAGTGACACCAGGAACCATGTTTCGAAGAAAGGTGTGAGTGTAGTTCCTGATTTGTTCATTCATTTCACCATGAACGTCCCTAGAGAGGAACTCCTAAATCTATTCTCTTTCGCCTTGAAACGTGTCCATCTATTTTGAAAGATCTATGACCACGTTGGCCAGTGTGTTCATTCGAGATTGAAGAAGATTTTGTTTTCGGGTTAGAGAATGATGCACAGCTTTCTGGATCTTTGCTTTGACACGAGATGTCCACGTGTCAGCCTTCTTCTTGATTGATTTCGATGTTGATTTTGTTGTTTCTTTGGTTGGTGGTGGTGATGAGTGTGAAGATGATTCTCATTTGGAAGTGTCAAGAGGTGTTTCCGAAGACTGCTGAGGTTTGTGTGTAGGATTATCAACTAAGTAGTTGTCCGCTTCCTGCTTTAACCTTTCCTCTTTTGCTCTAGCAGCTTCTTCTGAAGCCTTTCTACTTCATTTCCTCTTCAAATGCCAAAAAATATTTATTTGTCACTCTCTCATCTTTATCCTGGTCGTCTTCTCCATAATCGATCATCTGCTCATTCTCATCTTGTTATTGTTCATTTTCTAGTTCTCTTCCTAAGTGGCAGGTTCGCTGATATCACCCGTGCCCTTACCGGGTTGATTAACCGGATCGGTAGCGGGTTTTGTTGAGAGGGTAGCACCACCGCTAGAACCACATGGCCCTTCGAGTTGATTAATCGAGAAGGCAGCTGCTGCTTTTTCCATCCTTTGTTGCTTGAGAGTTTTCGGCAGTTGTTTCTCTTCAGCTTTTGGATCATACTCCCATTCTGATGTGTTTGTTATCGTTTAGAGTAAAGATGATGACGGTAAAACCTTTATACAATAACATTGTTCTTTGATTATTCCGATGTGCATGTTAATCTTTGTTATTGATAAATCCTAGATAAAAGGTCTAAACAACCTGAGTTCTCAACGATCATATTAGTTTTATCAAATTCCAAGTAAGGTGCACCAATATATGGCGTTCACATGCACCTAATATGTCTCATTCTCCATGAAGCTTGAATTTTGTAGCTCAGGATGAACATGTTTGATTATGGTTAAAGCAAACTATAATATGTTTAAGATTACGTTTGTGATATAATATTATGAGGTGAGATCCATGACAAACAACAAAAATCTAAAGAACAAATAAACCCATCATAGCCTTCCATTTTGCTTTCATCCAACAGTATAGATGAAACCAAAAAATAACAAAAGAAGGGCAAAATTGTCATTCTAGCTCATTTAATATAAAAACTCACTTTTCACCTTTTAAAAAAAACAACATGTCTTACAAAGGGTAAATCTTCAAGCTACGAAAAATACACCATCGCGACGAGAATTAAATCATCTTTCTATAGATATACACTTTCATATACTTTCGACGATCTTTTTTTTCAAAATTTCCAACCTGAAAAATCCCACGTGATTCGTAAAAAAATCTTACTTGATTCGTAAAAAAATCTTACGTGATTCGTAAAAAAATCACTTGTGATTTTTTATTTTTAAAAAATCACAATTGATTTGTAAAAATGAGTAAATCACTGTTTTTGAGTTTTATACTTTTATGTCACAGCTTTTTAAGGGTAGATGTTTTTTATATGATTGTTGAAATGAGCTCTTGGAATCTCTTTATTAAAAAGTTGTATGTTGTTATATAGAATCCCATGTGATTTTCTCTTATCCATTGTGATTCATATAGAATCCCATGTGATTCATAAAGATACTTGACGAGATCTTTTATGTGATTCATACATAATCCCATGGAATTATGTAAGAATCACATGGGTAATCTTTATAAATTACAAGTGATTCGTCAAAAAATCTCATGGGATTCTGTATGGATCACATAGGATTCTATATGAATCACAAGGGACCACAGAGAATCACATGGGCTTCTGTATAAATCTCATAGGAATTTCATTTTGCTTTATATAAACTGGAAGTACAAAATCACTTGAGATTCTATTTTTGTTGTGTAATGTTATGAGAAAAATTCTTGTTCACTTTGAATATAACATGTTTGTTACATAGTAATCTGTATGAATCACATGCGATTAGGGATGAATCACAAGTGATTCATCATAGAATCCCATGAGATTCTATATGAATCACAAAGGATTCGTCAAAGAATCACATGTGATTCTGTATGAATCACAAATGATTCTTTAAAAGACTGATACGTGAGATCCAACCATTGCTTTAATAGCAATAAATTAATTTAATTAATAGTATTCAATTCAGCATACTACACCTTCGCATGGCACTAAATGGACAAATTTATTCATTATATTAACCTGGTATTCCCCATTACATTTGAACCCAAATCTACTTCTAGATTCTTTCATACATGGTTTCCTATGCTTTCTTCTCAATTGTTTTTCTCCACTCTATTAAAAGAAAGTAATCATTTAATTTTATTTATGTTAAGGATGGTTGTGTGAATGCGTTATATTCTACCCCATCTATTTACACATATGCAAAAACTGCAGCTAACTGGCCTCTTAAAACCGATGAATTCTTCTTGTAAAGGTCTCGTTTGCCATCTTTTTTATCTCACTCTAAGATCAAAACAACTCGAGATATGGCGGATCGACGAGCTCGCAGCCACAGATCCCGTCACCCCGCCTCTCTCTCACACACGCACACATACAATCATCGGAAAATAGAACTCGCCTAATAAATAGATCGGTGGCACGATAAACGTCAGATCAACGATGGTTTATGGTGATATGGCGGATCGACAATGGTTTATGGTGGTTTGTGTGTGTGTGTTAGGTGAGAAAGATAGTGTGTAAACTGAAGTAATATAAGAATGGTAGAGTGTTAGGTGGAGTGGAAAATTACAAAATGCCCCTGTGTATTTTATTAATTTAAATTAATGATTAAATCTAGTCATTAGATCAAAGTTAAATCAATGGCTATGATTGATTGCTTTGTTCTTAGAAAAAATCTTGTTCCGTATGGAACTTTTCTCATAATATTATATGGTAATATATATTGTATAATACAAATTCATGTATCGTTTTAAGGTAATCGTATTCAATGTATTGTAAAAAAGAATGACATGCACAAATATTAAGGGATACTTGAAAATGGCAAGTGCTACATGATTTTAATTTTACTGTAGGATAAAATGGTGGTAAATTTCCTTTATGGTGAAGTCTATAAATACGTAACATACTATATCCAAGTTACCAATGTAGGTACTGTATCTCATATTGTTCCATTGCAAGCAAATAACTTTCAAAATAATTGACAAGTATGTAATTTGTTAACCTTAGATTTCTAACCATGGTATAAAAATTTCACTGTTAGTCCTCAATAGATAACGTCAGTTAAAATTTTTGCACTGTTGGTCCTTAATACATAACCTCAGTTAACTTACCACCACCACCACTACCAATCACCACCACCACTCACCACCGCCACCCACTGCCACCACCACCACCACCACCAATCACCACCGCCACTCACCACCACCACCCACCTCCACCACCGCCGACACCAATCACCACTGCCACCCACTGCCACAACCACCACCACCAATCAGCACTGCCACTCACCACCACCCACCTATACTACCGCCACCACTTGCCACTACCAAGCACCACCATCACTCATCACCGCCACCCACTTCCACCACCACCCACCTACCCACCACCACCACCACCACTTATCACTACCACCAATCACCACCACCACACACCACCACCCACCACTGCCATTGATGCACGTATAACGCGTTCGGGGTCAAAGGAAACTTCCTTTTTGTCGAGCAAGTTTTTCAACACCCTAGGCAGTGAACCTAATCGTTGTAGTGTAGTATTGGGTAAGCCTCGGGTATTGATATCGTTCTCTAAGGGAATAGGAATGCTAGTAAGAGATGTACTACGCTAAGGTTTGAGGTTGAGGAGGATTACTTTTTTTATCTTTTTATATTTTTTTAGAAACTAAGGGTAAAATCTCGGGGTTTGGATTTGGGGGTTGGTACTTCTACAGTTCTACCGATTACTCTACTTATCTAATTATCTAAACTAAGGGGTAGTCTATGTCTATTGATGTGTATTCGTATGATGATTAAAAATGTGTCTACCTAGATACTATTACTCCCTAGTTATCTTTTATTGGTGGTTGAATTGTCACGTCCTTATTCTTAACGTGTTGTGTCTTCTAAGGTCGTAGGGTATGCTTTTATACCTAACTCTTTGAGAATACCTTAAGGTTATTTCCTACGATATCTCTAGTATTCATAAACTAACACTAAGGTTATCTTTGGATATTTAGCCTACAATTACGCTAGGTGGTTATAAACTAAGGATCACAAAGATTACTCAAGCATTGAAACACAATGATGACCTAGTGTAATCCTAAGCCAATTACAATTAAGATAAGAGACAACCAATCAATAATTAATAACTAGGTTTCATAGATCTAAGCAAACACAGAAGAAATTTAGCCGGACATGTTTAACATGCAAGCATACACACATACAATTGAAGACATAATGAAATCAATGAAGTGAATAACTTATCTTGATGTAAAATAAGGTATGAGAACCCTAAAATACTGTCCAAACCGGACCAAAATCATTTTAGGTTTTTACTCCATAAGTCTACCTCTTAAAAGTCTGAAAATTCGATTTCTATATATAATTTTACATATGCGATGGCGTCACCTTATAGTTGGGACGCCGTCAGATCGCCGCCATTAGGGTTTCGTCTTGGCCAAGTCATCATTTGGACGGCGTCACGTTGGGTTGTGACGCCGTCAGTCTTCAGTGTTAGCCTCGCTTTTTTATAAAGATTACGTCACTTACGTGAATTGGACTAGATGCGTAGTATACTTTGCCCATAGGGACTAGTATTGTTTAAGTGGCAAAGTTATGGTTTGTTGAGCCTATAAATACCCCTCATGATTCTCCATGAGGGGTGAGGTGAATCATTAGGTGTAGTGTTTTGTTTATTTTATTTATAAAGTCATCTTTGTTTTCTCCTCCCTCTCTCTGGTTTCTCTCTCTAAAAAGATGAATACTTTCATCTTCAATCACCAACCCCGACCTCCAAATCACATAAATCATTGTGTTAAACGGTCCTAACAATTGGTATCAATCGCCTAACAATGGTTTAGGAGTGTTTATGTTTGGTTTAGTAGTGACGTCGTCTGAATCTGGATCTAGGCCATCTGAGAAGAAAAGTCTTCGTGACGCCCTTACTCTTCAAAGCCTGACGTCGTCAGGTGCAAAATAGCAAATTTGCTTCTGAGTCGTCACAAAATAGGGATGGCGTCGCCCTCTGTTTGGGACGCCGTCAGGTGTAATTCCAGCAGCTTGAGTGTCTTGATCTTGACATAGCCATTTTCTTCATATATTCACTCCTTTTCGTCCAAAAATGCATCATTCCAGCATTTTGCTTCCAAAATACCTAAAAAGTGAAAAAGAACAAAATTAAGCAATAACGGATATAAAAGTGGGCGATTAAAGGCTTAAATGACCCATTAAAAGTGTACGTTTTAAATCCTTATCAAATATCCCTACACTTGGTATTTGCTTGTCCTCAAGCAAATGTGCTTTTGGCCAATCAATTTATAAGTTAGGGGGCATAAAGCATTGGTTTAACATAATTCACAACAAGTAAAAGCACCGCAATAGTCATAACAAGCACGGAAATTATATACTAGCACCTCACAAGTGGTGTTTGGATTCTCTCATCTCTCGGATGTATATAAAATATAGCAAATGGAAATGGAAGGTAAACACTCATTAACCGGTCATAGTACATAGATTACCATAGGCTTGAGACTAGATCAAACCTCCACCGCTTTGGCGTAAGCACCTAGGAACAACTATCTAAGAGAGGTATTTTAAAGGGTTGTACCGTTAGGCTTACGGTTAGGGAAACAAAGGGTTTGGTTGGATAGGAGATTTAGTGGTGGCAAGTCAAAAATCTTTATGTTACAAGCATGAAAAGAATGGCGTTGCTAAGCCAACACTCAATTCTCTAAACTCTAGATAACTTTGAAACAAACAAACATAAATATAAAGATAGATAAAGGATGGTAGCTCGTTTTTTTTTTTTTTTTGTGCATAAACTTTTACTCTACCATCCTCTACGATAACATCAAAATATAAGGGATTATAGGCACATCCCTACACTTGAGTTTTTATTACTCTAACACTAATTTGACCCGAATTGAAAAGATCAAAACAATTGGAGTACATTATTACGTAAATAAAGTAAATTTGAATTTAATGTTCTTTCTCGTCACTTCATAAAATTTTACTTTACCCATGAGTCCCAATGGTCCCAAAACTGTGTACAAAAGATATGACTCGACTTAGCAACCATGCAAGTAATTAGATAATTGAACTATAGGTTTAGTATGATAACAATAATGCACTAAAAGTGAGTGCATACAAGGTAGGCTAAGGCGATTTGGGTGTACATTTGGGGGTGGATTGTAAACAACGCTCTGGAAAACCAAAACATCACGAGAACCGCGAAAAGGATAGGCTCTGAGGGGTTAACTAGGGGTATCGTGTACTAAAGATGAGTACAACGCAAGGGTGTGGGGGAATTACTCAACCGATGTGGAAGAAGTAATTATAATACGGGTATCAAACAAGGGTTATCCTAATGCCTCTTATCATTTAGTTATTCCTAACTAAAGAAGTGTAGTCTCACTAGCGATCTCGGAATGCATCACAAAACAAGTTCTAGAATCTATTATACTACCGGTACACTCTCGAAGCATTAAAGGTGAATGCTTTAATTCCTATAGATCTACGGGTGAACCTCACATTTTTGGGGTGGAATTTGAGTGGTAAAGGGTTTTTGTGCTAGTCATATAACTCCTATCCATGAGACGCTTTATTAAGACTAAAGACCCACCCGTACATGTCATGAAAATTTTTAAATTTGGTGCTAAAATTGCCCTAACAGATATCTCTCATGGTCTATTACACAAATGAAATAGGACAAGACAAATGATCAAGGATAAGCATAGTTTCAAAGTTCCCTTTTTATTCTCCATCCCTACACTTAAACTGAACATTTCCCCAATGTTCCCCGAAAGTATCAAAATTATGATAATGGAAGGTAATTAAAAGAGAAAGAAACTAGTACTCCCCTGATTAGCTCGGTAGGATCCGTGTGAAGTAGTGGTTAAATTCTTTCCAAGAAGAATGTATGCGTGAAAAGCTTCATCCAATTTTATGTTTCTTCTTCTTGATAAATAAAACCTGCACACTTTAAGAAAATAGACGAAATCTTCGCGTAAAATCAGCGGTAAAATTATATATGGCTCTACTAAACTAGGATATAATACTTGTGGAATGGATGTTTGCAGATTTTCTGGAAAATTAAGACCTGAGAATTTCCAAAAAATTATAAGTAGCACAGAAAATAAGAGAAAGTTAGATAAGCTATTTCTACTACTCCTGACGTCGTCAGGTTGCAATCATGATGTCGTCAGGTTATCCTGACAGAAACTGGTTTGCTGCATTTTTCTGAAAAAATTACACCTTTAAAATCTGGAAAATTCTTGCAAAACATCCATTATGACTCGATACAATTATTTGACTCTAACAAACATGCATATATATCTTTTTCAATAATCGTAGTTCTCATGTTCACGTTCTTTTAAAAACGTGTGTAATCCTCCCTACACTTATCCTTTTTGTAAAATACCTTTATATGTAATTAAGATGAGGTTAAAGACAAAATAAAGCACTTTCACAAGTTCAAACATGTGGACATACAATAATGAAAAGATATATGACACGCAAACAAGCAAACAATTAAGCATGGGTTGCCTCCCACAAAGCGCTAATCTTTATTTATGAGTCTTGTAGCTAGACTTGAAGTCGTGCTCCTACGTGACTTCATTGCCATCACCTTCTTCCTCATGATGGTCTCTATTGGGGTTTTCCATGTTATAGTAATGCCCTATTATACATTTTTCTAAGAAGTCATCTTCTCCCCAATCGGTTCTATATTCCGGTCCTAGTTTCAAGCAATCCTTATAGAACCCAAAAATCTTATTCATCACATAATCTACTCCTTTCTCCTTATCCTCCTCGTTCCTATAGTAGACCAATAGCTTAAGTTCCTTCTCATCATTGGATAGTGATGAAAATTTCTCAATCTTAAATGGCATTCGGTAAGCTACGTCATCGGTCTCATCCTTGAATCTAAATATACCTAACGACAGATCATAAGTCATCCCGGTGTTTTCTATGAAAGGATTTCCTAGAATTACATGGGACAAGCTAGGATCTATGGCCATACTAATATCCTCCACAATTACGAAATCCGTAGGATACATGAAATTACCTACATATACGGGGCAATCCCTTAACTTTACCAAGAAAATTACAACTAACCCTAGGATCATCGGGGTCTCACCTATTTGGGATAGGTTTCTTCATTACCCAATTATAGTAGGTGCTAGTCATGATGTTTATTGGGGACTTGCGATCAATGTAGGCCTTTGCCGATGTCCTATGCAACATGATATGTTGAGATTCCAAGAATTCCCAAATTTGATCTGAGGGCTTTTGCTAACATACATGTGACGGAGGTCGCATACTAAGTGTGGGTGGCGAGAGAGTTCCTCTTCCGTAGGAAACTTATTGAAATATTCATCACCTACCTCGTCTATGTCGTCGGTCGATTCTTCCTTAGGAGTTTCACTAACCTCAAGTGCCGTCTCATGGTTTGTTTCATCACTAGTCCTATTTGGTTTCACTTAGGTGATGGTGTTGACGAATTGAACGTGCTTGGCTAACTTACTTGGGTCTTTAATTTTCACACCGGAAGCTTCTGGAGAGTAAGTCGAGATGGCATTAACCTTTTTGGTGGTCTTCCTATCATTGTTGGTCATGGCTTTCAAAAGGTTATCAATATTCCTATCCATCTCGTCTTGTTGTTGGTTAAAGCGGTCTGAAAGCTTGGCTATTTGAGCTTCTTGGGATGTAACTAGGTGTTGCAACATCCCTTCTATGTTTTGTTGGCTAGGGCCGTTGGACCATGGGGAATCATTAGAGGTGAATTCTTTGGTTTTTCCCCAATTGTATTAGGGTTTTCCCCACCATGCTTCTTGGGCATCATTGAAAATCCTAGGTCCGGGTGTTGTAGGGAATCTTCCTCCCATTCCATTGGTACGCGAGGATGCGTAGTCAACGGAAGCTTGTTCGGGGAGTCTTGTGTAAGTACGAGTGTCATGGGGACCACTACATAGCTCACACAAGGAAGAAACTTTGTTCACTTGGTGTGAGGACTTCGTATTTTTGTAGGAGCTCATTAGAAATTTGACTTGATCTTCAAGCTCGAGCATCCTGCGATCAGAAGTTTGTGAGTCAATGGGAGCCAAGGAGATTGCCTTGACGGTTTTGGGCAACTCACGGGGGTCATTCCAGCTTTCGTTGTCAAAGAGAGAAAGGTCCTCTATTGTACCCCACGATTCTTCCGCAGTGAGATCACTAAGTTTGCCACCGGCCGCTTGGTCGATGGATTGCTTAGTTGAGAAGTTGACATGATCGTAAAATATTTGGACTTGAAGCCAAAGATCAATGCCGTGATGAGGGACTTTATGGAGCAAGTCCTTGAATCAAGTTCATGCCTCATAGAGAGATTCACCTCGACGTTGTTGGAACATCAAGATTTCATTCCTAAGTTTGGTAGTTCTCCCCGGTGGAAAAAATTGGGCAAGGAAACGAGTAGTGAGATCATCCCAACTTGAGATGGATCCGGCGGGGCCGCTCAAGCCAATTACTAGCTTGGTCCCGTAGAGAGAATTGGAAGAGACGCAAGTGCGTGGTCTCCCGAGTAGTAGCATCAAGGTCGATGGAATCGACTATGTGAAGTCCCAAACCTTGGATCTAGAACACTTAGCTTGCAAACGTGTTAGTTGCCTTGGATGGTCCAAAACAACAATGAGAAACTTTGTTGTAGATGCACACAAGTATGCGGAATCTACTTGAATGCACTTAGAAGATTAATGCAAAAACAATGTAACACCAACAGCTTCAATATTATTAAGCAATAATACGAGTACTCTCCTAGTACTAGGGTTTACAACCTTGAAGCTCTACTTTAGATGGCTAGAATATATGATGCCAGTTTAACCTAGCTAGGATCTCCTTTTAGACACTAAGGAGATCCCTTACAGAGATAACTATGGACTAAGTATATCATATCTTCTATTAAAATAGAAGATATGTTGTTACCACTCTTACATGACATTCCTTACTTACATCAGTACAAACTTAAAGCTATCAGTACTAACTTTCTCACTATCAGTACTAACTAGTTAATGCTTATCATAAGACACTATCAGTACTAACTCTACTGAAATAAGTATTAACTCCAATAAGCATATTTCCCAACAATCCTCCCCTAAACTTGTGATTGGGTTTCAGAATCACAAGTTTTCTTCAGTCTTTGAAGATTCTTCCAAACATCACTTTTTGCTACTGCCTAGTCATAGATCTTCAACAGCAACTCCTTAGCCATTTCAACTTCATTGCCCATCTTTAGCCCTGCTGTAAGCATTTCTAGAAGTGTTCCTAAGGTAAGTGGGTAGGTCCTTTCAACCAACATGTATACATATGTCCCATTGCATGTAGTGACCAAGTGTAATCCACACAAATCAAGCAATGTCCAAGACAGTTCTTCTTCTCCAGGTTGATACTTCCATTGTTCTCCAGCTGGATCATGTTCAAATATATTCTGCAACTCAAAAAGTAATTCCAGATCTTTGTCATTATCTGGATCTCTATTCTTGAACATATTCTTGACCAACTCCTATAGCTTGAGAAAATCATCCCTGTCAATAGATGCAAATAGATCCACCAGATATAAATAGGCACTTGTCCTTCCACCTACTCTGTTAATCTGGCAATGTCTCTTTCCATCTTCAATGTAGATATCCCAGCCAAGATTTGGATACCTAGTGTTGATGGGCTCTGAATATAATGCATCTTCTGGGGATTCAATTAACATCATCTGATTCAGTTCCTCTTCAGTGAGTCCACCTTCATCTTCAGATGCTTTCAGCCTTTTGGATGCAGATGAGGAACCTCTTTCTTCAGATGGTCTTTTGAAACTTGCAATGGGATCAATGGATTGTGAGCTTCTAATGAAATCATCTTCTGACATAGATCTGAAGTTGAGTATGTTTCTTTGAGTTTTGTCAGCAAGCTTTTGAAGAGTTTCCCATGCTAGTTGGTTGAGCTGCTTCAAGGTTCTCCTATCTTCACCTTGATACTTGATGTATTTGCACAGGTACATCTTTTGATGATTTTTGTTGGGAGGTTTTGAGGCCTTTTCAACTTCCCTTTGTTGTCTGAATTGGCTCTGTCTTCTAGCCAATAATTCACTAAACATCTTAGCTGCTTCATTAACACTTTTTCCCTGATCTTGTTGCAGCTTCTGTCTTACCTCCTGAGTGGCTTCAACCTTGGCTCTCATGTCATCCCATGTTTGCCAATCTTCTTCAATTTTAGCCATCTTCTTCTTCTCTTTCTCATCAGCCTCTTTCTGCAATTCTTGCTCATCCCACTCTGCTGCAATCTTTCTTGCTGCTTCTTCATTCAATCTCTTAATCTCCTTCTTTTTCTTAGGTACTTCTACTAGAATTCCTTTGCCCTTGTCTTTGGGATCTATCTTTGGAACTGAGGAAGTTAGGGATGGTGGAACACCTCCTTCTCTGATAGTGACTCCTTTTTCTTTGGGCTTGGTTGTTGCTGATTTGGTTTTCTTTCTCAGATACAAAACAGGTGGCTTCTTGTAGGTTGGAGAGATAGGGACTGACTTCTTCAATCTTTGAAGTCCCAGAACTGCATGTGTTTCCCTATTCTCTTCATCACTGTCTTCTTGAGGAGTGGTAGTGATGATGGTGGCCTCTGTTGTTATAATTTGTTGTAGTTCAGCAGCTACCTGAAGGATTGGAGATAGTACTGATTCAAGAGCACCAGGAGTACTAACTCTGATGCTATCAGTACTAACTACAACACTATAAGTACTAACTGGGATAGTACTGATAGTGCATGTAGGAGTACTGAGCACTTCTTCTGAATGTGTGGTTGTCTGTACATCTTCTTCATCATCAAGGAAGGGGCTTTGAAAGTCATGAACACCTTGACTACCTTGCCATTGACCAAATTCCCTTCTACTTTGAATGTCAGAACTCCTCCCCTGTTTGGAAGAATTCTCTGTTGAAGTGCTAGAAATTGTGAACTTGGCCTTCCTTTTGATTGAAGTGGTGGCTGGAGATGCTGTTGCAGGTGGCTTGGAGAGAAGCTGAACCTAATGTGCTAGTCTTTTCATCTTTAAAAGCATCCTGGTATGAACCTTTGCAACAGCTTTCTTGTGTTCATCCAGTGCAATCTCCAGTGTGTTAACCTTTCTGCATAAGAACCTGTACAAAGCCGTCATTTCATGTAGTGTCAAACTGTCCTCACCACTTCTAGCTGTGTTACCTGCTAAGAGAGGTGGGTCACTGGGCATGTGAGATGCACTCCCAGGCCTATCCTGAGCAGATACACCCCCTCCCCCCTTGTTAGCCTTTGCCTGGGTCCACCCTGTGATTGCTCACTAGGTGTTGGCATGGATTGGGTCTTATTTATGTTACCACTTTCCTCACCAACTTCTAAGCCTGGTTGAGTAGTGGCAGCCCTCACCACTCTATCCCCTCCATCACCTGGGATAGGCTCATCTGGTACAATGTTAGGAGAAGAATGGGGCTGAGCTATCCCACTCTCCTGTCTGGTGTGCCTACTGGTTGATGAAGTTTGTTGATGTGGTGAGTGTTCAGAACCTGTGGGTGTGTGTTGGGAGTCACCTGTGCTTGATGGTCCGTCACCCTCTGCAATAAGCATATTAGGAAATAATGGCTCTACAAACCCACTGTATCCTACCACAGCCCTTAACATATTGGAAAACACTTTGGCTGTGAGGACTTTTGATGGATAAATATTTTTGTGAGGTTTCAAGTTTTGTTTCTGATGATCCAAAAACATTTGTATAAATCTGGGATACATCAGAAACTTGGTTTTGCTAACTGCATTTTTAAGCATACCCTCAAATATATAATTTGAAAATTGAACACCCTGCCTGTTGCAAGGGAGATCAAGGTTGTGGCTATGCTTGTGGGAAAAGCATCCTAGCCAGTCCTTTTGTGACTCAAGTAGTGTAAGAGGGTATGAATTAGAAACCTCCATTGTGAGGAAAACTGACTTTTGTGAAAGTTTATAGTATTGTCATGTCTATACCCCATCAATGTGAGTTGTTCAATGATTTTAGTGACTAGCAAAGTGGTAATACCTTCAGCATCTCTAAGATGAAGATGTTCTCTTAGAGATGCTTCAGTAATAACAATGCTAGTGCCATCCACTGTACCAATTAACTGTTGTACCCCTTCCTCAGTTGTTGAGGCAATAGCAGTTTGCCCAAACTTCCTGACAGGGGTACATAAGATTGTAGGGTTTAAGAGTAAAGCAAACATGATGCTGCTTCGGTTTAGAAAGGCTACAATCTCTGCAAATTCATCATGACCATCCGGCAATTCCAAGCATGCCACCATCTTGTGTTTGTCGACAAAGTCAAGAGGAGCCATGAATGAATAAAGTTAGGGTTAGAAAAGTGGGATTAAGTCGCAAAATCCTTTAGTGTTCTGTGGTGAAAGCAATTAGAAAGTTATGCAATTTATAGAGATTTGGAGAATATTGGTTAAACCGCCTTATAAAAATTTATGGTAATAAGTGAAAAGAAACCAATTAGGAAACCCTTTTATAAGGAAACAGGCGGTTAATGATGAGTGTGTAAATACTCATCATTTTTGTACAATATAAACTGCAAAATCATCTGAAAACACTCAGAAACACATCAAAATGATCAAAATATCACAAATCAGTGTTTTATGTGTTTTAAATGCAAAAATATCAAAATCAGATGAAAAACATATCAAATTTGCAAAAATTGCAGTTTCAGTCCCCCAAGTTTCTAAAATTGTCAAAACTAGTCCCTGAGTCAAAAATTTCAAAAGAAAAATCATCAAAGGTCCTTTTTAAATCATAACTTGTCAAATTTGGTCCTTTGGTGAAAAATGTAAAAAGTTTTGAGAAAATTACAAATTGGTCCTTCAAGTTTGCAAATTGGCAGAATTGGCCCATGGAAAAATTGAAAATGGCAATTTTGGTCCTTGTAATATCAACACTTGTCAAATTCTGTCCCTGAAACACCTTTGCAAAATTACAGGTTTAGTCCCTTGGTTTTGTGGAAATTGCATATATGGCCCTTGTGTTGTTAACTCTTCCAAACGGACCCTATATTATCTTTGGCCCAAACAAATTACCCAATCCAATTACCCAGCCCAATACCCTTTACCCGTTTTTAACCCGAATCCAACCCACCCTTTGTTTAACACCGGTCAAACCTAGTTGACCCACTCATTTCCCTCTCTCCCTCACATGTTGCACCATATCCATCATCACACCTGCAATCACCCTGATCACACTCCACCTCCACTCCATCATCACCTACACCTCCCCTCCAAACACAAAGAGCCAAAGAAACATTTAATGCACCTCCAATCTCTCACTCAATCTCACTAACAGTTAAAAAGGTTTTGGCGCCAAAAAGGTTTAAACGGCTAAGATCAATTTCAGTGATCCAATGGTCATTTTTTGTGCTGGGAACTATTCATAGAGGTGAGAGAAGACACTTGGGATGTATAAAAAGCCAAGAGAAGCAAGAAGAAAGTAGTTAGTTTTAGTTTCTCTAGCAATGAATGTCGTCTCATAATTTCTTAGTCTAAATTAGATTGATAGTTGTATTTTACAGTTTCATTGTACTCAAGTAAACCTTCTTAGTGTATCTCAACTTTATTTAAGCATAAATTGCAGTTCATGTTCAATTTCCATATTTCATATCCACTGTTGAAATTTCCACTCTTGAAATCCTATGTCAACAATCTTAGTCACTTGTGTTTAAGCTCAGGCAAGCTCATTCAAACTTGTTTAAGCTTTCCATAAGCTCACATTGCAATTTCACTTACTTTTGCACTTTGGTCAACAAAAGTCAACACGGGTGAAAATTGAAGCAGAAAGGAGATGGGTTGATGCAGGCATTGAATTGGGTTTAATAATAGTGATTTGGGTTGGTATTGATAGGTTAGGGGTTGTTAGGCTAGTGGTTCCTTGTTTCTTCACTTGGCAAGCCATAGTGGCTAGGCATGTTTGTAAGTCTCATATCTGTTTCTGATCATTAAGTTTGTATTTGAATCTGTTCATTAGTGTTGATTGTTACTGTTTGATCTAGGTTTCATGTTTGTTTAGCTTGATTTGATCATTTGCTGCTTGTTAGTTCTATAATCAGTAGCTTTAGGAGTGTTTGGAAGAGCTTAATAATCTGTGATAAAGAGTAGCTAAGCTGATAGTAGTAGTTGGTTATTGTTTAGGTAGTTCATTGGAAGTTAATTGAGGTCTTGTTGATTGCAGTTTAGCTCTAAAAGTCAAAATCATAGTGTAACTGATCTTGTGTCTGCTACTGTTGAAATCAGTTTGTGTCATAGCTTGCATATTGGTTTGAATTTAGTAGATCTAGCTTTTGGATATCATCAGTAGTTTAAATACATCATATTCAGTTCAAAATTGTGGATCAAATCTCAGTTTGGTCAAAGTTTAGCATTAATCTTCAAAAGTCAAAAATCTGTCAATCAGTTTTGAACCAAACTTTGATAGTCAATGTCTAATTCATTTCTGAGTGTTAGTGTTTGAAAATTTGGAATTTACAAGTTGAACTGGTCTAAATTTGAGAATCACTTTTTGTAAAATCTGGTTTGGTCATTTTAAGCTTCAAATAAGCTCTTCTAGTAGCTGCTATCTGCCCTGTTCACACTTGAGTGTGAATCAGGCAGATTTGCATTTGGTGCATCAAGATCATTTCTAGGAGTTAGGATCTGATACTTTGCAAAATCATAGCTGGCCAGGTGTTTAGTAGGACTGCATTAGTGGATTTTTGATTAGCTTATTAGCTGAGCTTGTGCATAAGCTCAAACAGTGGTCCTAAACCACTGTTTGGTTCATATAAGCAGTTGGCTTAATTGTAGGTTCTGAGCTTTAGACTTGTTAGGAGTAGATAATATTAGTTGCTTTTAGCTTATTTTGGTAGATTATAACTTCTGTTACTGTTTGGTTGGTTGTTTAGCTTACTAGCTTATTTTCCTAGCTTATTTCAATAGCAGTTGCACTACATCTTCCATATTTCACACATAACCTGCTTGTTTTTCATTTTTCATAGATTTTTATTATCATTTTAGATTTTTCCTGAAAATTTCATAATTTTTGGTCTTTATTTACTATTTTTCTCATTTAAATAGATTTTAATCAATTTTTAATTAGCTTTTAATATAAAAAATTCAGAAAAGGTTCAAAAAAATAAGTTTTCATTTTTCTTAGGTTTAGATAAATATAAAAAGTAAAAAAAGTAATTTTCCAGATTTATCATAGTTTATTTGGTAATTTTTAGTAATTTAATTAGTTTTTAATAGTTTAAAATTCCTAGAAAATAGAAAATTAATCAGAAAAATACAAAAATAGTTTTGAAAATTCTAGTTTGATATTTTAGACTTTTCCATTTCATAATTTCATTTTTCTAGCTTTGTTTCCTAATTTCTTGTATTTTGGTTAATTATTAAATAGTTAAAAATAGTTTTTAATTAATAATAATTAGATAATTAGTGATAAAAATAATTTTCTTTTTCTAAAAAGTTTCTTTTATCATTAGGATTGTAAAAATATCATTTTCATATTTTTAGGGTTAATATTGCTTTAGTTTCACGTTTTTATTTGTACGTCGCGTAGATTTTAATTTCAGATTTATAAAAACATAAAAACAAAAACATCATTTTAAAAATAGTGATAGCGTTTATTTAATAGATTTTATCTTTTTAATTTCCTTTAATTTGCCTTTAAGCCGTTGTAATTTGTTGGCTTTTCCTGTAGTTATAATATCAATCATAATCCTTTTCCGTTCAAATTCCTCGATCACTAAACGTTTGATAATCCATTGCACAACTCGCTGGGACATAACGACCCGGGGAAACATTATACTCCTCAAATCTTCATTGCATCTGTGCTTAAGCTGTTTTAAGTTTCTTGCTTGCGTGAGAAAACTTGACGGTTTTGCGCAGATCAGTTAACAACTCTACTTGCAAAAGTAATCATTGCATAACATACTTTTGGAATAAGTACTAACAGCTAGTTCATCAGTACTAACAATGCTTATCAGTACTAACTGATAACCATCATTATTAACTTTTACCCATCAGTATTATCTTATATTTTGGAAATTATAATACTGAAACCCCAATTTTGAAGGGATTAAATGTAGTGATAGACACTTAATCAAGCTCGGCCTCATATGGCCTCAGGTTTAGTGAAAACCAATGGTTTCAGTGCATAGCACTGCCTGTGATGGATAGTCCCATTAAAAGGGCCTTCCTGACAGGGTTTCCAGCTCATGGCAGGTGTTGCCTCCAACACAAGTGTTGGATTCACGGTTGCTCGCTATTCTCTAAGCCAGATGCCCTTAGGCTAGTCACAGTATCTGTTAAACATATAGAATGGCAAAGAGTGGGTTAGTGCAGAATGATCTGACCAACTAAAACCATCAATTCATGTTCATTATAAGCACAGGATGCCACATAATGTTTTGGCATCACACATTCCATTGTTACAACAAGTTCCATAATGTGGTAGCTTCAAAATGAGCATAAGAGAGGGAACCACATGTGCTGTAACACCTAGTCACCAAACCATATCCATACTGCTTGTGTTATACCTGAAAAGTTAGTCCAAAACCAAGAAAACACAATCCAAGACATTTTCTTGCCAATCCGTATTAACTTAACACAATCAGTATTAACTGGATAACAGTCAGTACTAACTACCAGGTTACAAAAATTTACAAAAAAAGAGAGAGATAAGGCATATTATGGATGAAGCATCCCAATACTTGTCACCAAGTACTGAAACCTTCCCAAATCAAAAGCTTTTGTTAAAAGATCTGCAACATTAAACTCAGTATCAATTATTTCAACCTGAATAAGTTTCTTTTCATTGCACTCTCTTATGAAATGATGTCTTATCTCTATATGCTTAGTTTTAGAGTGAAAAACTGGATTTTTGATAATGCATATAGTACTGTTGTTATCAATATAAATGACAGTGCCCATGAAATTATACCTATAATCAAGCATCTGATTCTGAATCCAGAGAACTTGACCACAGCAACTTGCAGCAGCTACATATTCAGCTTCAGTTGTAGAGTTTGCCACAATGCTCTGCTTCTTGCACTGCCATGAAATCAACCTATCACCAAGAAACTGACATCCTCCTGTATTTGATTTCCTATCAAGACTTATCCCAGCATAATCACTGTCAGAGTAAGCTACCAGATCAAAAGGAGAGTCCTTAGGATACCAAAGGCCTAGTTGTGCATGGCCTTTCAGATATCTAAAGATTCTTTTAACAGCATGCAAGTGAGAGAGCTTTGGAGAGACTTGAAATCTTGCACATGCACACACTGCAAACATAATATCTGGTCTTGAGGCAGTCAAATACATCAATGATCCAATCATGGACCTGTAGAGATGCTGATCAACATCTTCACCATCAGCATCTGGAAGTAGTGGCTTATTGTGCTCCATAGGAGTGCTTGTAATTTTTGTATTTTCATTGCCAAACTTCACCAAAATCTCCTTGACATACTTATCTTGACTAATGAATATGCCACCTGTCTTATGCTTGACCTGTAGCCCAAGAAAGAAGGTGGGTTCTCCCATTGAACTCATTTGAAACCTGTCATGCATCAACTTCTCAAACTCTCTACATAGATCCTGCTTGGTTGAACCAAAAATAATGTCATCCACATATATCTATACCAACAGGATATCAGTCTTCACATTCTTGATTAATAGAGTCTGATCAATCTTCCCTCTTCTGAAGCCATTGCCCAAAAGATACTTGGCTAAAGTTTCATACCAAGCTCTTGGGGCCTGATGCAGACCATAGAGTGCCTTCTGAACTTTGTACACCTTATCTGGAAAGGTTGGATCTTCAAAACCAGGAGGTTGACAGACATACACCTCCTCCTTAATTTTCCCATAGAGGAAAGCACTCTTCACATCCATCTGGTATACTATGAAGTCTTTATATGATGCATAGGCTAGGAAAAGTTTGATAGCCTCAATCCTTGCTACTGGAGCAAAGACTTCTTCATAATCAATCCCTTCATGCTGTGTATACCCCTGAGCTACCAGTCTAGCCTTGTTCCTTATTACTACACCCCTTTCATCCTTCTTGTTTCTGAAAACCCACTTAGTGCCAATAGCTCTCTTGCCATCAGGAAGATCCACCAGAACCCATACATCTTGAAGTTTAAATTGGAGAAGCTCTTCCTGCATTGCTTCTACCCAGGATTCATCTTCAAGAGCTTTGTAGACTTTCTTTGGTTCTGCTTAGGAAACAAAACAGGCAAAGAGACATGTTTGTGAGGCACCATGACTTCTTTCTTCATAGATGGCATTGAAGAATCCTGTTTCACTATGCTGAACTTTATATCTTGTAGTTCTTTCAGCATTAACATCCCCAATGACATTCTCCAAAGGATGATCCTGATTGATTCTTCTGTGTGGTGTAGCAGGAACAGCATATGATGAAGCTATATTAGTCATATCAATCTCATCAGCTTCACCAAAAGGATCAGGAACCTCTGTATTAACTGATGGAATGGTTTGAGGACCATCATTACTAAAAGTTGGCTCAATAGTACTAACGTGTGGCTTGTCAGTATTAACCACAGCTGTACTAAACACTTGAGGTTCGACCACTGGTTCATCTGAATTGATTGCATCTCCTTCAGTATTAGATTTATGGGTCTTTGGAGACTGATTATCAGCTTTGTTTGCCTCCCCTAAAGAAGTGCTTCCATCTGAGTTGTCATTCCAAATGGGCAATACAATCCAGTCATCTTCATCATTAGAATTTGCATCTGGACCTTGCTTTTCTCCTGAAATCATGTTAGAATCCACAGAAACAGGCACATAGTTCATAGATTATGTTAGCATATCAATATCAAAAAGTCATGTTGGTCCTTGCCCCTCCACACTAGGTTTGTCCTCAAGAAACTCTATGTGCAGATTCTCCTCTATCTTTCTGGTTCTAGAATTATAAACCCTAAAGGCTTTACTATTCAATGAGTAGCCAACCAGATATCCACTATCAGATTTTCCATCAAACTTACCTACATGGTCAATGGTATTGAGAATATAGACATGACACCCAAAAGGTTTAACAAAGTCTAGTGTGGGCTTTCTACCTAAAAATAGCTCATAGGGAGTCTTGCCATGAGGCTTCACAATCAGTACCATGTTCTGAACATAACAAGCAGTATTAATTGCCTCAGCCCAAAATGTTGTGGGTAACTTGGAATATGCTAACATAGTCCTAGCAGCCTCAATCAATGTCCTATTTCTCCTTTCAGCAACCCTATTTTGCTGAGGAGTTCTAGCTACACTGTATACTCATTTAATACCCTTAAGTTGACAGAAATCATTCATCACTTGGTTTTTAAACTCTGTCCCATTATCACACCTAATGATTTAACCTTCTTATCAGCTAGGTTTTCTACTGCAGCTATGTAAGACTTAAGGATCTCACTGGTCTCATCCTTAGTATTCAAAAAGAAAACCCAATTAAATCTGCTAAAATCATCAGTTACAACCAAACAATACTTCTTAAAATTTAGGCTGCTAACATTAGTGGGGCCAAAAAGTCCATGTGCAGCATATGAAGTGGTTGGGTGATAGAGTTAAAAAATTTGGGCTTACAAGAGGCTCTATGCTGCTTCCCTTTGAGGCAAGCACTACAGGTCTGTTTATTTTCAAATCTTTTTGAAGGTAAACCTCTTACAAGGTTGTCTTTAGCTAAAAGATTTATTACCTTAAAGTTCACATGACCTAGCCTTCTATGCCATAACATAGATTCATCCAAAGAAGCTGTAGCAACTAAACATGTAAGATTGTCTTTGGGCACTATGTTCTTCATATTGACACTGTAAAGATTTCTTTTCCTAGGAAACTTAAATAGGACCTGATCATCACTAGGCAACTTAAAGTTAGGAGATAAAAAGAAGCAATCAGTATCTGTGAATAGAACAAAATTCTTCTTGTCACACATTTGTGACACACTGAACAGATTGTATTTGAGTTCCTTCACATAGTACACATCTTCAAAGTCCAAATTACCAGTCTTGATTGTGCCTTTACCAGTAATTCTTCCACCAATTCCTCCTCCAAAAGAAACATATCCTCCATTCAAATCAGTGAAGTCTGAAAGATAGGATAGATTTCCAGTCATGTTCCTGGAACACCCACTGTCTGAATAGCCAAGATCATCATTATTGTTGGAATGTCCCTGCACATAAAATAAAGGAAATTAGTTCCTTTTGGGGACCCAAGCCATTACTGACTTGGATCTGCCTCGTGCATCAATGTAATCATATTTCTTGAGAGTAATTGATGCATTGTTGGGTTGAGTGGTCTTTCTCACCCAACAAACTGAGGGCTTAACAGCATTTCCCTTGTTTCCCTTTGTAGCATTCACTTTAGAGCCAGTATGTTTCATTTTAGGCTTAAAAGTATTAACTTTTGGCCTATCAGTATTAAATCTTGACTCATAAGTATTAACCTTTTTCTTGTAAAACTTGATTTGTTCATCATAAGAGTTAAAGGTTTTTGCTGATTTAAGGGACCTTGGTGAAGTAGATGATGATTTTGAAAAGTTTCTTTTAGGTCTTTCATCAAATACTCTAGGTTGTGCTCGAGCAGTATTAACTGGCCTTGCATTCAAAGGTTTTATGCCAGATTTGAGAAGAACTGCTCTAGGGGTCATGATGGGTTGGGGTCTCATAAGGTGTCTGCAATGAGCCAGCAGATGAGAGAAGCTACCACACTGATGAGTTTCTAAATACTCATCATTTTTGTACCATTTAAACTGCAAAAACATCTGAAAACACTCAGAAATGCATCAAAATGATAAAAATATCACAAATAAGTGTTTTATGTGTTTTAAATGCAAAAATATCAAAATCTGGTAAAAAACGTATCAAGTTTGCATAATTGGCAGTTTTAGTCCCCCAAATTTCAAAAGTTGTCAAAAACGGTCCCTTGTAAAACAAAATAAAGAAAAATGTTATTCAAGGTCCCTAAAATATTCTAAGTTGTCAAAAATGGTCCTTGAATAAATCTTTTGTCAAATGGCAGAAAAGGTCCTTCAAGTTTTGAAATTGTCACAAATAGTCCTTGGAAAATTGAAAATGTCAAAATTGGTCCTTGTACTATTGAAGGTTGTCAGTTTTAGTCCTTGTGACAACTTTGGGAAGTTGGCAGGATTGGTCCTTCAAAAATCAGAATTACAAGTTTAGTCCTTGTCATAATTATAAACCTACGCCTTGTCAAAATAGATTTGACCCCCTGCCCCTTAACCCATTTGACCCCCTGTCTTTCCTGTTTTTGAACCCTTTGGTCAAACACAGTCAAACAAACACCCCGCCCACCACTGTACACCTGTCTTCCCCCCAAGTTGCCTGCAACAGGCCTTCTCCAGTCACCTCAACCTTTCCACCACCCCCCTCATCATCACCACTACTCACCTTTCCCACCACAATAAATGCCACCCCCCCCCCCTAGTTGCTAAAATCAGGCCTACAAGTCAAACTGTTTTTCCCGCCAAAATGATAAAACAGCTGCTATCACTCAAAACTCACCCATTGGTCAAGTTAAGAGGTGGGATTGGCTCAGAAGGACACGTGGAGGATTTCTAATGCATAAAAGAAGGAGGAGATAGAGAGAAGAAAACAGCTTTTTAGTTTTTAAATTTTATGTATGTCGTATTTTATTTCTATGTTTTAAATTAAGCTTTAAGTTGTAATCCTTTGTTTCAATATATCAAATTAAGTTGTTTAAGTGTGTCAAAACTGTTTTCAAGTGTTAATTCAAGTTTCTACATAAGCTTCATATTTTCATGATTACTGTTGCATCATTTAGTGTCAAACTCTTGTTACCAAGCTTCAAATAGCTTAATTTTAAATCCAAACAAGTTTATTTAAGCTTGAAATAGCTTTTTGTAAACTTGGAATTCAGTTTCAAGCAAACTTATCACAAAGTCAACAAAAGTCAACTGTGCAGCAATCTTGGTCCAAACAGGCTTGGAAATGGATATGGGGTGTTGCAGAGATGAATTTGGGGTGGAATTAGCTTAGTATAGTGTAGTAATGGTTCTGGTTTAAGCTACAAAATAAGCTGGGACAGTTGTGAGTGTTTCTCATTCCCAATTTTTTTAGTCAGTTTGCAGTTTATGTTTGGATTGGAATCTGTGGTTACCAATAGGTTAAACCTGTTTAATCAGTTGTATTTAGGATAAGTAGATTCAGTTTAATCAATATTATATGCTAGATCAGTAGTCAGTTCTTTTAATTTGTAAAACAGTGCCTAAAAAGGTGTGTTTGGATCACTGCTTAATCTGTGTTATAGGTTTGTGCAGTGGGTGATACTTGTTGTTTTTGGCTTGTGCAGTCCTAACATACTCAATTCAGTCTTAATATTGCACTTGCAGACCTCAATAGTCAACATCACACTTAACTTTTTCATATGCTTCACTGTTGTGATTTTGACAAAGCAAAATCTTGTCTTGTGTTTAAAATTCTTAGTTATTGCTTACATTGTGTTTGTCTTATCATATTACAATAACATCAGTCCAATAAATTGGATCAAAACTCATAAAATTCAACTATCTCATAACTTGTCAAAAGTCAAAACTTGCAAAAGTCATTTTTAGCCTAAATAGGATGATTTTTCATTGACTCAGTTTTTGGTCAATTCAAGTGAAACCTAGGATTTTAAAAGTTCAACAGATCTATTTGCTTATTGTCATTTTTGCTGATTTTTAGAAATTTTCTAAAAGCTCCAACAGAGCTTGTCAAACAAGGCTCAGTTGCCCTGTTCACAAAACTCAGTCTAAGCTGAGTTTTCTCAGCTTCTTGCAATCCTTGCACAAGGCTCATAAGAGCTCATCTTGGTCTAATCTTTGGTTTACAAGATCTTGGCCAGGTCTACTTTAGACTCAAACTTTTGGTTTTTAGCTTGGACACTATTTGAGTGCTTATTTTCCAGCTACAAGCAGACCTTAAAATCTGTTTTGGGCTCTTGCAGTCAAATCATCAAATCACAAGCAGTTGCAATTAAGGGGTCAAAGACTTGTTGTAATAAGTTGTTTTAGAGTAATTTTAGCATAACAAAGCTTCTGTGTTCAGTTGGTTCCCATTTGGTACCCTTTGGCTTATTCAAGT
This sequence comes from Chrysanthemum seticuspe, assembly GCA_019973895.1. NCBI lineage: Eukaryota > Viridiplantae > Streptophyta > Magnoliopsida > Asterales > Asteraceae > Chrysanthemum > Chrysanthemum seticuspe. Next base: position 250,197,651 of record BPTQ01000009.1, read on the forward strand.
GCTTATTTCATAAGCACTAGTATTGCAGTTTCATTTTCTTACAAACAAGCCATTGTTTTTCTATTTTTCTTAGATTCAATATATTAAATTAGACTTTTCCTGAATTTTTCAGATTTTTCCTAGTCAGTTTGCTATTTTTCTTTATTTAAATCAATTTTTAAGCCTTTTTAATTAGCATTTAATACAATTAATTCAGAAAAGTATCAAAAAAATAATTTTTCATTTTTCTTAGGTTAAGATAAATATAAAAAGTAAAAAAAAATTATTTTTCCAGATTTTTCATAGTTTAATTTGTAATTTTTAGTAATTTAATTAGTTTTAAATAGTTTAAAATTCATAAAAAATAGAAAAATAATCAGAAAAATATAAAAATAGTTTTGAAAATTCTATTTTGTTATTTTAGATTTTTCCAAGTCATAATTTTATTTTTCTAGCTTTATTTCCTATTTTCTTGTAATTTAGGTTATTATTAAATAGTTAAAATTAGTTTTTAATTAATAATAATTAATTTAATAGTTATAAAAATAATTTTCTTTTTCTTAAACTTTTCTCATATCATTAGGTTTGTAAAAATATCATTTTCATATTTTTAGGATTAATACTGCTTCAGTTTTACATTTTCTTGTGTACGTCACGTAGTTTTTAAATTAAGTTTATAAAAACATAAAATCAAAAACATCAGTTTAAAAATAGTGATAGCGTTTATTTAATATTTTTTATCTTTTTAATTCTCTTTAATTTGCATTTAAGCCCCTGTAATTTAATAAATAACTCAAAATCCTTACTGATCACTATCCTTAGTGATTATTCGACATCTGATTGTGTTAAACACCAGTCATCCTCCGTAGGACTTAACGACCCGGGAATCCACTGTATTCTCCTGATCTAAATTGCATTTGGTGTGTGAGCTGTTTTAAGTTCCTTACGGTTAGCCATTCACAAGTGGCTAGCTTGCGTGAGAAAACTTGACGGTTTTGCACCAATCCCACACACAAAGCAAGATTTATTATACATGACAAACTCATCTCCTAGTTGTTCAGATTTAACTGGTTCTAGTTTCTCTTATTACCTCTAGGACTAGATTACCTGTTTCTATACATCTCATCATATTTTACTGGCTTTCTTATAGGTTTGTCAAATGATCTTACTGGTTTAGTGGCTTGTTCTTGCTTTGGTTCACTAGACTCTACACTAGCCTTTTTATTTTCAGATTCAGACACCTCAGGTAAGAAGGTGTCACTAGCACTTTCAAACACATCATCAGTCTTTTCAGGGAAAGAACTTTTAATTATAGGGCCTCTGACAAATGTGGGTTCCTGAAATTCTTTTAGGCCAGTGTGGGCAAGGTCTATTCCATGAGGTGATAGGATACCTCTGAATGGTGGTGGATGGTCTTATATCCCATACCAGATTTGGCTTTGCCAACCAGTGCTTTTTCCAGGAATTTATTCACTCTCTCAGAGTTATAATGTTGTGAATCTGTAAGTTGCTCAACACTTAACTCTATATTATCTTTGATTGTAGTGACTTTCTTTAGTTCTTCTTTTAACACATTTATGGTGATGTCTTTAAAAGAGATTTCCCTATGAAGCACAACAGTTGTTTCAATAAACTTTGATTCATTTTCTTTATAGTGCACAATTTGTTTTTCTAAAACTGCTAAGCCTCTTTTATGATTTGCTAAGTTATACTCAGTTTTAGACATTTCTTCAGACACATTATTAAACATGGTTTTTAGCTCTAAATATTTGCTAAATGGAATACATGTATCTAAGCAATTTATTTCAATAAGTACCTCAGATACCAAAGCCATGTTGATTGGGGTCTCCTCTTCATCTGCCATGAAGCTCCAATCATATCCAGCACCATCAACAGCCACCATTGCTTTTGAAGAGGAGTTGTCAGCATCAGTGTGTCTCCCCTTGCTCCTAGGGCTTCTGCATTCCCTGGCAAAATGCCCAAGCTTGCCACAGTTTTAGCATTCAACCTTTCCCTTGTCAAACCCAGCAACATCTCCATCATTGATCTTAATCTGCCTTCCAGTTTTCTTCATGAATCTTTTTGCCCTCATACTAATCATGGCAATATTCCATTTGATGTCCATCTCTTCCATGTCATCTTCATGGATTTGTCTCAGATCATCATGAGTGATCTGAGATCCTTGACTCTGTTCAGCTATGAAAGCATAGATTGTGCCTTCATTGATGCTTGCTGCAGTGGGTACAGAGCCATTAGTATTAACATTAGTACTAGGAATACTAACATCAAAAACTCTCCACATCATTGCTAGTGACACGGTGAGCCACAAAGGCTATGTTTTGTGACCTAGAACTGGAAGATGCAACTGCTTTTCTCTTCATGTCTTGTTCAATCACCTTAAAGCTATTGAACAAATTGTCCAACTTCATGGTTTCAAAATCTGGATTGTTCTTCCATACAATGACATGAGTGTCCCATTTTGGTGATGGAAGACTTCTAACAAACCTGAGGTTGACATCTTCCTTGGAAAGCTCCACATCCAATACTACCAGTTGACTAACAAGTTTTTGAAGCTTATTATAAACTGAGTCAATGGATTCAGTTGCACCAGCAGTGAAGTTTTCAAACTCTTGCTTCAAAAGAGTCTTCTGAGTTTTCTTGGTGGCAGAATCTCCACCAAATCTGGTTTCAATGGCTTTGAACAAACTCTGAGCATCTTTGTGTTTGTTGAAGGTGAGTTGATGATCATCAGGTATTTCCATGAGTAAGAGACTTCTGACCTTGAGATCATTGCCTCTTAGAGCCATTTCTTCATTGGTGATAGGATCACCTTTTTCTTTCACAACTTTCTTACCATTAACTTCTTCAGTGACAGTGGTTTTGTAGGAGTTTCCATAAAGCACAATGTTCCATAGCTTGAAATCAAGTACCAAGAAGTACTGCTCTATGTGCATTCTCCAGAGTTCATAGTCATTTGGCTGCAACTTAGTAACTCTGTTAACAGCATTGGATTTGTCAAAGTCCATTTTTTCAGACTTGTCACACAGGATCTTCTAAAAACAAAGCTTCAGGACACAAGCTTTGATACCACTTGTGAAGTCCCAAACCTTGGATCAAGAAAACTTAGCTTGCAAACGTGTTAGTTGCCTTGGATGGTTCCAAAACAACAATGAGAAACTTTGTTGTAGATGTACACAAGTATGCGGAATCTACTTGAATGCACTTAGAAGATTAATGTAAAAACAATGTAACACCAACAGCTTCAATATTATTAAGCAATAATACGAGTACTCTCCTAGTACTAGGGTTTACAACCTTGAAGCTCTACTTTAGACGGCTAGAATATATGATGTCAATTTAACCTAGCTAGGATCTCCTTTTATACACTAAGGAGATCCCTTACAGAGATAACTATGGACTAAGTATATCATATCTTCTATTGAAATAGAAGATATGTTGTTACAACTCTTACACGACATTCCTTACTTACATCAGTATAAACTTAAAGCTATCAGTACTAACTTTCTCACTATCAGTACTAACTAGTTAATACTTATCATAAGACACTATCAGTACTAACTCTACTGAAATAAGTATTAACTCCAATAAGCATATTTCCCAACAGACTATTTTAAAGAAATCCTTGAGATGCTGATTAGGATCTTCGGAACGAAGTCCATGGAATGCACATCTGTTTTGCACCAACCGGATGGTGTCGGATCGCAGGGCCGTAGTTTGAGCTTGATCGGGGAGCTCAATAGTATTCCTATAGCCTTGGTGGTTTGGTCTAGAGTATTCGCCAAGAGTACGGCCTCTTGGCGGGACAATGATTGGTGGATCAATAAGTGGTGGCGGGTTATCACCTTCCATGATGAAAAGTGATGGGCTACGAACAAAGGTCACTGATGAGTGTGTAAATACTCATCATTTTTGGTTAAATCTGAACTGCAAAACGTTTAAAAATGCTCAGAAATGCATCAAAATACTGAAAATATTCCAAAATTGCATTTTATATGTTTCAGATGCAAAATGTTTAAAATCAGATGAAAAATGAGCTAAGTTTGCATAATTGGCAGTTTCAGTCCCCCAAGTTTCAAAAATTGTCAGAAATAGTCCCTGAGCACTTAATTTCAAAAGAAAAATCACCAAAGGTCCTTTTAAAATCATAAGTTGTCAAAATTAGTCCTTTGGTGAAAAATATCAAAAGTTGTGAGAAATTACAAATTTGGTCCTTCAAGTTTAAAAATTGGCAAAAATGGCCCTTGGAAATTTGAAAATGTCAAGTTTGGTCCTTGTACTATGGAAACTTGTCAATTGTGGTCCCTTGAAACAACTTTGCAAATTGGCAGCATTGGTCCTTGCATTTTCAGAAATTACAAATAAGTCCTTGTGTTATTATACCCTTTAAACCATTTTGGACCCTTGTCAAAACCAAGTGACCCCCTGCCAAGCCAATTGGACCCCCCTCAATTTGACCCCCGTCTAATATTATAACCCCTCCCGGTCAAACCTCAGTCAAACAAACACCCTTTCCCTCCTTTCCCTCCCCCATGTCTGCTACTCCACATCCAGCCACCAACACAAGCCTACCAGCTCACCCTCTCACCCCTCCTTGTTCCCCCCACCTCCACCAAACTCCAAAAGCAATTAATGCTTCCCATCTACCACCATCTCCCCCCACTGGCTTATAAGCACTTTTGGCGCCAAAATCAATCAAACGGCCAAGATGAGTTCAAGTGATCCAATGGCCAGGGAAAAAGGTGGGAAACAATCAGAGAAGTGAGAGAAGATATTTTGGGTATAAAAGAAGCAAGAGAAGAAGCAAGAAAAAGAGAGTCTTGTAGTTTTTAAATTTTCATTAATGTCGTTTTTAATATAAAAGTTTTAGTTAAGTTAAAAATCTGTAATCTTTTGTTGTATTGTACTCTCCTTAAGTTGTTTTATCAATATAAACCAATTTCAAGTACCAATTTAAGTTATATTACCATTTCATATTGTTATGTTCACTGTTGCTATTTTCAAATTCAAAATCTTATGTTGAAGTTTCAAGTAGCTTATTTATAAGCTCAAACAAGCTTACATAAGCTTCATATAGCTTTTTGCAAGCTTGCATTTAAGTTTCAAGCCATTTTGGTTTTTGGTCAAAGAAAGTCAAACTGGGTCAAAACTGAAGTGGAAATGGATATGGTTGTTGCAGTGCTGGCTTTGGGTTGGTTCAGAGTTAATGGGTTGATAGAAATAGGGTAGTGGTTCACTGGTTCAGTGGCAAGCCATAGTGGCTGGGACCATTTGTAAGTTATTTCCAAGTTTATTGCATAATCTGTTCTTGTACTCTAGATTGGTTTTAATCTGTTTATTAAGTGATATTTAAGTTAATTAAACTCATTTTGATCAATATCATTGGCTAGTTAAGTAGTTGGTCTCATTAAATTTACAAATCAGTTATATAAAGGTGTGTTTGGATTTGTTGTTTAAACTGTCTTAGAGGCTTATTCAGTGGTAGACTCTTGTTGTTTTTGGCTTGTTTAGTTCTATTGTACTCATATCTGTCTTAAACTTGTGCCTGCAAACCACAAAAGTCAAACTGATCTCAAATCTGTCTTAATTACAAATATGTTGTGATTTTGAAAATTCAAAAACTTGTTTTGTGTTTAAAATTCTTAGACATTGCTTGCATTGAGTTTGTTTCATCATACAACATCAATATCAGTCCAAAAATTGATTGCAAATCTCACCAAAGTCAACTTTTCTCAACTGCTCAAAAAGTCAAAAACATGAAAAACCTGTTTTGAGCCCAACTGAGAGGAATTTTCTTGGATTCATTTTTGAGCCAAATTAAGTGAAACTTGGTATTTTAAAAACTTCAGCTGGTCTATTCACTTATCACCATTTTTGTACATTTTTGTGAATTTTTTATAAGCCTCAAAAAGGCTTGTGAATTTGGCCTTAGTTCCCCTGTGCACACACTCAGTATTAACTGAGTGTGCACAGGTTTTGTGCAGCCCTTGCACAGAGCTCACCAGAGCTCATCCAGGGCTCATCTCTGGTTTAAACATAGCTATCCAGGTCTAGATTAAGTTCCAACAATTGCTTTTCATTTTCAGCTTATTTTGTAGCTTGTGCTTGAGCTCAAAGTATGTCCCTTAAAACTGTTTTAGCACATAAGCTCATAACAATCAAATCTGTGTAAATGGTGATTTAGAGGTTAAAAGCAGTTGAGATTAGTTGCATTTAGGTACTTGTAGCATATTAGAGCTTCTGTGTTCAGTTGGCGCTTATTGGTGTTCATTTGCTTATTTCAAAGTGCTTATTCACTAGCACTTGGTATAGCAGTTCCATATTCTTGCACACAACACCCTGTTTTTATATTTTTCCTAGATTCTTCATATTATTTTAGACTTATCTTGAATTTTTCAGATTTTTCTAGGTCAGTTTGGTATTTTTCTTGAATTAAAACAGTTTTTAAGCCATTTTAATTAGCATTTAATACAATTAAATCAGAAAAAGTTCAAAAAAATAAGTTTTCAATTTTATTAGGTTAAGATAAATATAAAAAGTCAAAAAAATATTTTTCCAGATTTTTCTTAGTTAAATTTGTATTTTTAAGTAATTTAAGTAGTTTAAATAGTTTTTAATTCATAGAAAATAGAAAAATAATCAGAAAAATACAAAAATAGTTTTGAAAATTCTCTTTTATTATTTTAGATTTTTCCAAGTCAAAATATTATTTTTCTAGCTTTATTTCATATTTTCTTGTATTTTAGGTATTTATTTAATAAGTAAAAATAGTTTTTAATTAATAATAATTAGATAAATAGTTTTAAAAATAATTTTCTTTTTCTAAATATTTTCTTTTATCATTAGGTTTGTAAAAATGTCATTTTCATATTTTTAGGATTTATATTGCTTTAGTTTTACATTTTTCCTTTGCACGTCACGTAGTTTTTAATTAAGTTTTATAAAAGAAAAAAAATCAAAAACATCATTTTAAATATAGTGATAGCGTTTATTTACTATTTTTTTTATCTTTTTAATTTCCTTTAATTTGCATATAAGCCCCTGTAATTATAGGCTATTTCTGTAGTTATAAATATTCAAATCTTTTCCGTTCAAATCTCCCGATCACTATCCGTTTGGTGATTCATCGCATAGCTCGCTGGGACATAACGACCCGGGGAAACACTATACTCTCCAGATCTTCATTGCATTCGCTTCTGAGCTGTTTTAAGTTTGTTACGGTCGGCCATTCACAAGTGGCCGGCTTGAGTGATAAAACTTGACTGTTCGGGAGCAGATCAGTCACGAAGAAGGAGGATAGACTACGAGGAAGCTAAAAATGAGAAAAAAATCTTACTTGATAGGAATCAAGCAAGGAAACCTAAACGAGATGGAAATCTAACTAGCTATTCTATTCCCCGGCAGCGGCGCCAAAAACTTGATGCGCATATAACGCGTTCGGGGTCAAAGGAAACTTCATTTTCGTCGAGCAAGTTTTTCAACACCCTAGGCAGTGAACCTAATCGTTGTAGTGTAGTATTGGGTAAGCCTCGGGTATTGATATCGTTCTCTAGGGGAATAGGAATGCTAGTAAGAGATGTACTACGCTAAGGTTTGAGGTTGAGGAAGATTAATTTTTTTTTTATCTTTTTATATATTTTTTAGAAAGCTAAGGGTAAAATCTCGGGGTTTGAATTTGAGGGTTGGTACTTCTACCGATTACTCTACTTATCTAATTATCTAACATAAGGGGTAGTCTATGTCTATTGATGTGTGTTCGTATGATGATTAAAAATGTGTCTACCTAGATATTATTACTCCCTAGTTATCTTTTATTGGTGGTTGAATTGTCACGTCCTTATTCTTAACGCATTGTGTCTTCTAAGGTCGTAGAGTATGCTTTTATCCTTAACTCTTTGAGAATACCTTAAGGTTATTACCTATGAGATCTCTAGGATTCATAAACTAACACTAAGGTTATCTTTGGATATAAACTAAGGATCACAAAGATTACTCAAGCATTAAAAAAACAACGATGACCTAGTGCAATCCTAAGCCAATTACAATTAAGATAAGAGACAACCAATCAATAATTAATAACTATGTTTCATAGATCTAAGCAAACACACAATAAATTTAGCCGGACATGTTAAACATGCAAGCATACACACATACAATTGAAGACATAATGAAATCAATGAAGTAAATAACTTATCTTGATGTAAAATAGGGTATGAGAACACTAAGATACTGTCCAAACCGGACCAAAATCGTTTTAGGTTTTTACTCCACAAGTCTACCTCTTAAAAGTCTGAAAATTCAATTTCTATATATAATTTTACATATGCGACGGCATCACCTTATAGTTGGGATGCCGTCAGATGGCCGCCATTTGGGTTTCATCTTGGCCAAGTCATTATTGGGACGGCGTCACGTTGGGTTGTGACGACGTCAGTCTTCAGTAGTGACGTCGTCTGAATCTGGATCTAGGCCGTCTGAGAAGAAAAGTCTTTGTGACGCCCTTACTCTTCAAAGCCTGACATCGTCAGGTGCAAAATAGCAAATTCGCTCCTGAGTCGTCACAAAATAGGGACGGCGTCGCCCTCTGTTTGGGACGCTGTCAAGTGTAATTCCAGCAGCTTGAGTGTCTTGATCTTGACTTAGCCATTTTCTTCATATATTCACTCCTTTTCGTCCAAAAATGCATCATTCTAGCATTTTGCTTTCAAGAGACCTAAAAAGTGAAAAGGAATGAAATTAAGCAGTAACGGATATAAAAGTGGGCGATTAAGGGCTTAAATGACCCCTTAAAAGTGTATGTTTTAAATCCTTATCAGCCATCACCAATCACCACCACCACTCACTGCCGCCACCCATTTTCCACCACCACCACCACCACTCACTACCACTACTTACCGTCGCCACTCACTCACCCCCACCAATCACCACCGCCACCTACTGCCACCATCGCCACCACCAATCACCACCGCTACTCACCGCCGCCACCTACTGCCACCATCGCCACCACCAATCACCACCGCTACTCACCGCCGCCACCTACTGCCACCATCGCCACCACTTACCACCACCAATAACCACCACTTACCACCTCCACCCGCTGCCACCACCACCACCACCACCAATCATCATAGTCACTCACCAACGCCACCTAGTGCTACTAACACCACCACCACTCAACATCGTCACCCTCAAGTGGTGGTGGCGGCAGTGGGTGGCAGTGATGAGTAGTTGTGGTGATTGGTTTTGTTGATGGTAAATGATGGTAGGTGGTGGTGGTGGTAGTGGGTAGCGACGATGAGTGGTGGTAGTGTTGGTGGTGGTGAGTGGTGGTGGTGGTGGAAGTGGGTGGCGGCAATGAGTGGTGGTGGTGATTGGTGATGCAGTGGTGGGTGGTGGTGTGTGGCGGTGGTGATTAGTGGTAGTGGTACGTGGTGGTGGTAGTGGGTAGGTGGGTGGTGGTGGAAGTGGGTGGAGACAATGAGTTGTGATGGAGATTGGTGGTGGTAAGTGGTGGCGGTGGTAGAGGTAGGTAGTGGTAGTTGGTGGTGGTGGTGAGTGCTGGTGCTGATTGGTGGTGGTGGTGGCAGTGGGTGGTGGTGGTGATTAATAGCGGCGGTGGTGGAGGTGGGTGGTGGTGGTGGGAGGTGGTGGGTGGTGGTGGTGACTGGCGGTGGTGATTGGTGGTGGTGGTGGCAGTGGGTGGCAGTGGTGAGTGGTGGTGGCGGTGGTGGTAAGTTAACTAAGGTCTCTGTTGTAAAAATCGGTCCAGGCGGCCGATTAATCCCCGCATAATCGCTGATCGCTCAGTAAGCGCCTTGATTTATCATAATCGGCCTATTTAATCGTTTTGGTTAAAGATCGCTTAAAAATCGGTCAACAAACCGATTAATCGGACAAAATCGAACAAAATCGGTCTAACCGGACAAAATCGCTTAAAAAGTGGTCAACAAAATCGGTTAAATATCAGACAAAACCACTTAAAAATCAGTCAACAAACCGATTAATTGAACAAAATTGGTCAAAGTTCGCTTAAAAATGGTCAACAAACCGAGTAATATCTATGTTTTACTTTAAACTTTGAATAATTATGTATTATGTTTTTATTTGAACACTTGAAATATTTGAACTTTGATACACTATGCTTTTCTCATACATATAATATAATACAATATCTAAAATTACAATTTTGTGCATAAAAATTCTAATCCGATTAATCCCCGATTAATCCCCGCCTAACCGATTAATCGCTAGTCCCTACCCGACCGCCTCACTAGCGCCTAGCGATTTTTACAACCTTGACTAAGGTTATGTATTAAGAACTAACAAAAAAATTTAACTGGCATTATCTATTGAGGACTGACGGTGCAATTTTTTTACTATGGTTAGAAATCTAAGGTTAACAAATTACATACCTGTCAATTATTTTGAAAGTTATTTGCTTGCAATGAAAGAATATGAGGTGCGTTACCTACATCGGTAACTTGGATAAAGTACGTTGCGTATTTATTGACTTCACCCTTTCCTATACTAAATCATAAGTATAAGATCATGTTTTACAAAAACACTACATTGATCCGAATCAAAAACTTTGATGACAACAATATGGGTTTCGAATTTGTAAGCATCGCTCGAATCAAGTCTAGAGAAGTTATGAAAAACAAAACCATGTGTAACTACGTTTATTGCACGATTTATTGTGAGTTTTCAGTATTAATCGTCAACAATCACATACATCGATTAAACAAGTAAATTATAATTATTTACTTATTGTATGGTATATTGGGAAGGTGGATATCGTGTGTTAATACTATTAACGTGTAAACCCAATTTTTTTTAAAACATTATACACGGAAACTAACTCATCCATCAAACGAGCCTTAAAGCTAGTATTCTTATAAGCTTAAAAGGTTCTTAACAAAAAAAAAATAGAGAGAAAAGTATCAAAAGGGGACAAAGTCTTTTTTGAGGTCCCAATTATGGTCATTTTTAAGCCAATTCTCAAAATGGTCATATTCAACTACTTAACTACGCAACTCCACTCAAAATTTAACGCATGTCCAACTCCACAACTGCACTCAATACTCGACAAGTGTCCAAATCCGCAACTACTCAACTCCGCAACTCCACTCAATACTCAACAAGTGTTCAACTCCACTCAAAATTTAACACGTGTTCGACACATGTCAAGCAATGAGTTAAATTACGAAGCTGAGTAGTTAAGTATGGCTATTTTAGGAATTGGCTTAATAAATACCATAACGAGGACCTAGGAAAAAAATTTGTCCCTTTTTAATACTTTAAAAAAAAATAAAAAATAAAAAAAATAATAAATAAAAAATAAAATGGTTTAAACCATTATTAGATGACAAATAAAAGAAGCAATTGATTTTGTTTCCATTTACAAAATCCCATAAAATTGTCTTCACCTCCTCCACTTCTCCGTTTAAAATGCCACAATTTGTCTAAATAAACTCACACCTCAATTCCACACACACACACAGACCCTTTATTGGTTTCACCCCATTACCCACTGTTTCATTACCCAAAGACACAAAGCCAACCCTAAAAAATAAACCATTTCAAATCCAAAAAAATTTAATTTTCATTTTTGTTGAAGAACAATCATAAATATGATAGATTTAGGTACCCTTTTCAAATAACTAAACTGGGTGTTTCTTCATTTCACTTGTTAAGGATTCAGGTATTTTCTTTATTATTATTTTTTTCCTATTTTATTTAAAGTATTGTATATATATTTTTTTTAGTTTATGATTGGTGTGTTATTTGGATTTAAGGTGGCTTTATTTGATGTTTGATTGATAGCTGTATCTGCTCTTATTATTAAAAGTACTTTACCTAACTTTTTTATTATTAAATCATCATTTCATTTTGATTCTTACTATTTATTTAGGGGTTTTTAGATTTTATTTTTTTATAAAGCTTTTTATGATGATTTATGGGTTATGTTCATATGGGTATAATGTTATCAAGCTTAATATATTTTTTAAAATTATGAAAAATTATATTTTTGATGTGGGTATCTTTTCTTGTTCATTTTCTTGATATCTTCACTGCAAAATAAATTTTTTATTTATGTTGTATTGTTGTGTCATGATAGTGACTCTGCATCATCATTGTCAAGAATATGCCGTATATTGTTTACTACAAGATCTCCAAAAAAAAATTATAAATCTTTTATTGGTGTTTTTTAGTACTCCGTATATCACTTATGTTATGTTTTTAATGTTGTCTGTAAAATAAGGATTTATAAGAAATGCATTTGTTTTTATAGATGATTTTGACTATTGCTTGACTTATTTTGACTCTGTTGGCCAGGTTTGTATAATTCTTGTTTATCATGAAAGGGCAAACATCATGGGTTAGTCATTGTTTTAATGATAGTTCTAGAACCAATAGTGATTTCAATTCGTATTTGGAGGTTGCTGATGAGGGTAAAAATGACGATTTACCCATGATCTCAGTCGATTCATTCCTACCGGATGATTTGTTAGAGAGAATTCTGTCTTATCTCCCGGTTGCTAGTATCTTTCGTGTTGGTTGTGTGTGTAAAAGATGGAACGAAATTGTAAGTTCAAGACGGTTTTTATGGAACATGTCGCCTTCGAAGTCACAAAAACCGTGGTATTTTATGTTCACTAGTTCAGATGAACCGGTTGGATATGCTTATGACCCTGTACTAAAGAAATGGTATGGGATCGAGCTTCCATATATGGTTCAAACCTCGAGATGGTTCATAGCATCGTCATGTGGCTTAGTTTGTTTCATGGATAACGACAGTCGAAGCGAGCTTTATGTGTGTAATCTCATCACAAAATGCTGTTTTCGCCTACAGGAACCACCTGGTTTAAGGTTTTGTGACTATAGTGCCCTTTCAATATCGGTTGACCAAAAGTCAGCAAACTATATGGTATCTGTAGTCAAATCGAGACAAGTCCCGGAAAATTACTTCCAGTGGGACCTCTCGATTCATGTGTATGATTCAGTGATGATGACGTGGAGGACACCTGTCACAGAGATGTTGACAGGATGGCGAGGTGGGGATGAGAGTGTAATATGTAATGGGGTTTTGTATTTCTTGATTTACTCAATTGGGTCGCTTCAGGAACATCGTCACGGGTTGATTAGTTATGATCTTTCCAGCCGATCAATGTCTCATAACTTGTTGACTAAGGGTTTTATTTCTGTTCCTTGTTCGCTTACATGTGGTCGATTGATGAACCTTAAAGGAAAGCTAGTTATGGTCGGTGGGATTGGGAAACAAGACCGGTTGGATATCATCACGGGAATTGGGATTTGGGTTCTTGTGAATATGAAAGAATGGCGAGAAGTGGGTCGGATGCCACACAGATACTTTCAAGGATTTGGTGAGCTTGATGATGTTTTTGCTAGTAGTGGGACCGATGATCTTGTTTATATTCAGAGTTATGGTGCACCAGCTCTTTTGGTGTTTGATTTGGAAAAGAATCAGTGGCGATGGTCTCAAAAGTGTCCCGTTACTAAACGGTTTCCCCTTCAATTGTTTTCGGGGTTCTGCTTTGAGCCAAGACTTGAAATCTCACCTTAACCGTAAGGATTTTCTGCGTATTTTTCTGGACTATTGTGATCTAATATCATTGTTCTTAGTTGCGAATTATGTGTTACACAAGATTTATGATACATTTGGCACATCTTGTGTTATTAATTATGTGCAATTTATTACACTAACTTATGGTTTTTGGTGTTAAAATTTTATCAATAAATGAAATTTCAGTCTTTTGACTGTTTAAAGTAACCTGCAAAAGGGCAAAAGAAACAGTATATTTTATAAGAATGAGTGATTTTCTCAAATCTCAATGGTAAAATGGGTAGAACATATGCAATTATGCAACTTGTAGTTTTGTACAATTCAATGCAACATATTTATTATTTTTCATTTCTCATTGAATGCTACTAGTATTTATTTTGATAGAAAATGATACATATGTTGTACCTAATGATTAAAATGAATGGATGTATCTTTTGGTAGTTTGTAACAAGTATGGTGTGTTCTTTTTAGTACAATCTTGCTAGACCGAACGTAGTGGCCTAGTCAATGTTTCTGTACGTTAGCGCCATATCATCCTCTTCTCATCACTCGTTTTATAATTTTCACCTTTATAATAGTTATAGCTTTACTTACCATTTAGACATACCAAGGAGGCAAGGAAACACAAATATGCTCCCATCACACCAAAAAAAAAGCTTCCAGTCAATCGTGTCTCCACCTCCTATTTATCTAAAATTGCGGCCCTTCGCATGTGAAACCTCCCTTCCGTAACAACGATAACGTGTGAACAAGCCTCGTCCACTGCTGTGACACGTGTAACGCTGCTAATGGGCCACAACATCGGCGCGCATGCCTGTGTGGGTGTGCCGTGGTCCATTTTCGTAAATGAATGAAATCCGGTCCGATCTCGTAAACTGGGTTACGTATAGGTTCAGTTATTGGTGAAGGAGAAAATTATGTTCTGAATGTACTTATGTTTTGGCCCATATCTGTGCATGATCTTCCACCAAATTCTAGAGATATTGAAGTTTGGTCTAAAATGGCTTCACCTATAGTTCAGTGGTTACTAGGCTTGGAAAGGTTGCACCTTTGCATTTATGGTGATACATTACACTAGCTAGACAAAATAACTAGACTCCATTTTGGCAAACATAATGTGTAGCTCTTTTCATAGGTGTAATTCCCAAATCTTTAGAAGGCACAGCTGTTAAGGTACATTGTACAAGGTATGGATGCCTCGGATATCGAAACTTTAGCTACTAAAAATGAGTGTGCACAGTAAAAACCCATCTTACAGTTGTCAACATTTGTTTTTACATATTTTGAGTTTTAGAGGAGGACCCCCATCCTATTATTGAAGTCTCTTTCATTGTTGAAGGTGGTAAATTGTAGTAGGTATGATGTCTATCCTTCTATGCTACCCCTTCAGTTCTTTGTTTACCGGTGCAGTTAGGGTGTTATTCATCTTTTGTGTTTACCTATGATTTTAACCTTTAGAAATCTATTTTGTCAAAAACTCCTCAATAAAAATAAATAACGGGGGAGAGCGTGTGATACGATGGCCTCTTTTGACCATTTTGATCTTGTCCTAGCTTTATTATGATCAGCAAATTTATTTCTCAAAATATAAGCCTTTTAAAAAAATAGGTGAGAAGGAGATCGGTAACGGGATGTCGACCCTCACGCCAAAACCCATCATCGACATCAACCTTGTTTGCCGATGTTCCATAACGAGCCAAAGCATATGCCCAGTCACTTTCTCATACTGTTTTAAGCACATAACTAGACATGTTACTTATCCCACTTATTTTCATGCTAGCAAGTAGCAAAAATTACTTGCGGTCAGTCAACTTTAGTATGGGATTTTTTTTTTTTTTTTTTTTTTTTTGAACTCTTGTGTGAGATAACAACGTTCAATTCATGTCTACAATACTTTTGTGAAGGAAAAACCCCATCCTTCTAAAAAGTAAAGTGTATTGTTCAGTTATATGGGTTAGATGCTTCACATAATGCACACTCATTCTGTTTGGCATTATGATCGGGGAAACAACAATAACATTAGAAGCGACTTAACTTTTGAGTTCATTCATTCAAAAACTCCATTGACATTTAAATCTTCAAGGATACATTCTTATAGGTAATATAATGTTTTTTGTCGTCTGCCGCATTCACTTGTGTTCCATTTTGTTGCTTCAAGCTGAAATCCTTCTCCACATTTTCTCAAGAGAAAGTTTTTGCAGTTATGTCTCAACTTTTTCATGTTTATTGGGCTTTGAAATTTCAGCTCCCCGAATTACGGACATCCAAGACATCGTGCAAGTTTTATAGTATCATAGTAGAACCCTTCATTATTGTATTTAGTTGTTCTTGTTTCTTTCCAAGTGTAATCTTTCTTAATTTTCAATTTTGTTGAAGATTAAGTTCATTTATATATTTTTATTGTTTTTCAGGCAAAAAAAGAAAAAAAAGAAAAAGATGCTTCACATAAAAATTAGAGACTAAAAAGTGTTGTTGTTAATGGTTTAGAAAAAGTTCAACTTAGCTTTACAACAAAGGGACATGCTCCACCTATTGAACATGGAGAGCTAGAATTTATTCATCATTTGTAAGAAGGGGTATTTGGGAACTTTTTAGTTTTAATTATTTTTTTTATAAAAATGTATATATGTATTATGGGAATTGCTAATAGAGTGCCTACTGGGCATTGTTTTAGACACATTAAAGAATTAGTTGGATGTACGCAACTCTAAAAAATTATAACAAATTAAAAAGAATTTTGTTGTCCATTTAAAAGATTTGATTGCTTACCGAATCTGTGTCCTTATTCGGAATGACCTTGTTATATCAAATGTTATTTTTCATATGAAATATCTGTGTCCTTATTCGGAATGACCTTGTTATATCAAATGTTATTTTTCATATGAAATTTTAGGTGTCCTATATGGAAATAATTATGCATTAAAAAGAGAATTAAATTTGATTAAACTAATTTACGTTACATTACACTCCGTTGCGATCGTCATTAATTACTGCAATTTTAAACATTTTCTTTAACACAATGACCTCTATATATACACAGCAAAGTTATAGATGTATTCCTATCTGTATCTCAATATATTTTTTTCTACATCCAATATGAAGGTTTTTGGTGTCTTTGTTCTTATCGTCATGGTTACATTGTTAATGGACAAAGTACAATCACAACCGGTATGCGACGTTGATGATATTACCGATTGTTATCCTGTTGGCCCTAACGATCCGCCAAACAGGAAATGCTGTGCCGAATTAAATCAACATAGACGTTGTATATGTAGCTTCAAAAGACATCCAGAATTGCGTCATGTTATTGACTCTTGTAATCTCCATTACAATGACCCATGTCTAGATAATTAGTTTATACCTCTTTTACTTGCAAGTCATCTTTATATACAGTAATAAATAAGAGAATGCTCATTCATATGCTTGTTGTTTTATGCTTTGAATTTATTTGTAAACTTTTTTGGTTTGTGAACAATCTTCTTTCATCTCACAAGATGTCGGGAAAACTAGTTTATGCCTCCTTTACTTGCAAGTTATCTTTTATCACTCTATTGTTGTGATAGAGTAAATTAGAAAAGAAAAACAATAATAATACAAAATGCACTTCTTCTTAAGGTAAAGTTCATTCATCCGATAGTATCATGACAATAGTGTTGAGGTAAGTTAGTTCTAGAGTACATAGCACGAATGGTTCTTTGTGGTTTTTGTATAATTCAATCGTCCCTTCCAACTTGAAAGTACTCTGCATAGCTTGTTCTAACCCAATCAGAACGTGAAACGGCACCCAAAATTGTAACTAACACCAATAGTCCTTGTTATTTTAGATTTGTTCTTGGTGCTCTTGAAGATGTGAAGATCTCTATAATTTGATTCTAAGAATTCTTTTTGTTTGTTTGTTTCAAGTGAAAACCCAAAAACATCATCAAGATGACAACTAGAAACTGTTTTACGTTCAAACTTTACTAGGTGAACATTTTGCGGATAAAGATGGCCATCGAAAGTATTTAGAAGCGGTGAGAGATACTTTGGTTACACCGCGCATATCTAAATTTAAGGGGTAATTACGGATTCGCCCCGATCGCTCGAGGTGTCAACATTTTCTAGACTCAGCTTTTAGTTATTCCCTAAATAGACTCAGCTACTTGCAACTTTTCTAGTTTTAATATCAAAGCGCCAAGTGTCACACGAAATTTTGTGAACCCAATGATTGGTTCTGCCTTTTACCAGTTATGTATTTTAAGCGACCTAGACCCAACGACTTTTTAAGATACGAGTGACCTTCTGTTTTGTCCTTTTAAAAAAAAAAGTCAAACTTTCTAAAATATTATTTTATTCTTTAGCGCTTTCCTAATGCTGAGCAACTTAAACGAATTACTTTAAGCGATTTTTTTTTTTTTTTTTTTTTTTTTTTTTTTTTTTTTTTTTATCACTTTTCAAAATTATTATTTTTAAAATAAATTTTTAAACATTAACACACATACACAAACACTCCAACTACCCCAAAACACACCTACTTAAAATTACTTTTCCTTTTAAAAATTAAACCTGTTAGCCTCGCTTTTTTATAAAGATAACGTCACATACGTGAATTGGACTAGATGCGTAGTATATTTTGCCCACAGGGACTAGTATTGTTTAAGTGGCAAAATAGTGGTTGGATGAGCCTATAAATATCCCTCATGACTCTCCATGAGGGGTTAGCTGAATCATTAGGTGTGTGTGTTTTTGTTCTTATCAATATATTATCCTTGTGTTTTCTCCTCCCTCTCTCTAGCTTCTCTCTCTAAACAAGATGAATACTTTCATCTTTAATCACCAACCAAGACCTCCCGAACCACATAAATCTTATGTTAAACGGTCCTAACAAGTGGTATCAGAGCTAATTGTAATTTTTTTTTAATAATTGTAAAAGTTGGTATTTCCTCTTCTGTAATTGGATTACGAAGGGATTTGTGCTTAAGGCCGAAGAAGGAGAAGTAGTGTGTCTACATCGGGGTTTTTTACCAACTTGGATGCAATACTAAGTGAGTTATGTTGTTATGATGTTCCAAGAACGACAACCATTGTGCTAGAATCAAGAGTCTACTTTCTCCGCTGCGTGTTGGAAGAGTGTTGTCGATTCAGGAGGGAGCAAAAGAAAAGAAAAAACGCTCACTAGTTAGGAGGGAGTAATAACCTAACTAGACCGTTACAGTTGAAGTTCAGAGCTACAAGGATTTGTGCCGTCAGTGCCAAAGATCAAATGCCGAGATCGTCGGAAGGTAGAACTTCAAGTTTGCCTCAGTATCTAGACTACAGAGACTCTGCGCTTCAACAAAGTCAACAATGTTCATTACTATTGTAATTTACTTTGTTTTGTATTTATAGGTCTCATTGTAACCATTCACGTGTGACGATATCTTGGAGGGAGATTGTTAGCCTCGCTTTTTTATAAAGATAACGTCACCTACGTGAATTGGACTAGATGCGTAGTATACTTTGCCCATAGGGACTAGTATCGTTTAAGTGGCAAAGTTATGGTTTGTTGAGCCTATAAATACCCCTCATGACTCTCCATGAGGGGTGAGGTGAATCATTTGGTTAGTGTATTGTGTGTTTCATTTATAAAAGTTATCCTTTGTTTCTCCTCCCTCTCTCTACTTTCTCTCACTAAAAGGATGAAGATATTCATCTTCTTCCACCAACCTCGACCTCCCAAAACCACATAAATCACATGTTAAACGGTCCTAACAAAACCCAAATCAAAGAGTGAAATCAAAACCCTAAACCTTTAATCTACTCGAAAGCATAATTCAAATCCTAACTGAAACCCTAACTCAAACCCTAACTAATTAGTCAATTAAAGCCCTAAATGGCAAACTTAAGCGGATTCTTTGATGCTAAGGTTACGGTTCGTCCCAGGTAAAGTTGCTTGCAAAGATTAAGTCTAAGTTGGCAAGCAATCAAGATCGACTTAGTTTGTTTAGAGAAACTGTTTTTGGGCCATGGTTAGATATTCCTAGTCAAAGCAATGATAATCATTTGTTGAATTTCGTTTTACAACACCAGGTATATATCCCTCAATTGCTTGATTCTTGTCCCCCCATTACCTACAGAATTGGTAATGTTTTACAATTTGGTCGTGGAGAGTTTTTATTGATGACCAGTTTTCGTTTTGGTCCTTTGCCTGACCCTATAGAAGTTGATCATAGTCCTTTTGGTTTGCGTGTCTTTCCTGAAAAACAGTTTCAACGAAAGGTTACTGTAAAAGGTAATGAGCTATTACAGTTGTTTGAAAATGAGACACTATTTTAAAAGTTATCAAATGAGGATGCGGTTAGAGTGTGTCTTTTGATAGTGGCTGAGGTCGTGTTTATTGGTCGTGGACCTTAGTACATCGTTCCTAATCATTTGTTACAATTAGTGGAGGATTTTGTGGCATGGAATGCCTATTCATGGGGTGAGTTCTTGTGGCGACGTTTCTACGTCAATTTAGCCAACGTGGTACCCCGACATTATCAAGCTTATTACAAAGAGAAACTGGAAGAAAACCCTTGTAAAACTGCAACATATAATATATGTGGCTTTATCTGGGCTTTTAAGGTTAGATTTATACACATTTTATGACCATATCGGTTTTTGTTAACTATTTTGGATAGAAATTGTTTCTACTGCTTTTCATTGTACATTAGTTTGATTGTTTTCGTTCATGTTAGATATGGATTCTTGAGAGTTATCTCAAGAGTAGTTCATGGTGGACCAAAAACCCGACAAAAATACCACGTGGTCTTGCATGGTCAAAGGGTAAAACATTCTCCAAACGTGATTATAGTAGACTTTTTGGTCCGGTAAGCATTTCCATTAGTTTGTATTTGTCAAATAAGTAACGACTTCTTTATATTTGTTTTTGACATTATAATAATTTTTTTCCCAGGGTTCGAATCCAGTATTGGCTCTTGTTCCAACTAATGAAGAAAGGTTACAACCATGGTTTATACCTAGTAATGCTTATTTTAGAGAGTTGGATCGTATAGAAAGACAATTACCTGCGGATGATGCCACTACTGAGGTAAAATGCAAATTTTGTAACATTTCCTTTTCATCCTTATCAAGTACATGCGTTTATGCGACTATTCATGTTGAAAATTGACCAATGCACATTCTGTTTCAACGTTGCTTCGTAGGTACATGAAGTTGCAGCTGATAAAGAGGTGGCGGTAGCTGATAAAGAGGTGCCGGTAGCTTCTAAAAAACAAAATTCGAAACAAACTGACATATATGCTGAGGTTGCGGCATTGAAGGCAATAGTATTTATGATCGATAAACCCGGAGCCAATGTGGAGGTCCTTACTGATCTTAAAAATAGAATTGGTGTTGTTGAGGAAGCTCAAAAGATACAACGTCCGCATGTCAAGATGCTCTTTAATTCCTTTTGAATCAACATCATTAGTTTGAGAATAGTAACATTTTTTTCATCAACTAATGATTATGTATATTTAACGACAGACTTCAATAGTTATTCATGAAACATCGTAAGCAAGGCAATGTGTTGATGAAGCTTTAGTTTTCAAAGATGGCATGGTAATGTACTTTAATATTTGTTAATCATTTAGGTCTCCTTTCTTTAGTACTATATTTGATTGTATATTTTAAATTTCAGACTTCAACTCCTATGCACGACAAATCTAATGAAGATTGTTTTCCCAAAGATGTCATGGTAATATGAATTAATATTTATTAACCCTTTAGGTATTTTTTATTTAGTTATAAATTTATAATATATTTTGAAATTCAGACTTCAAGTCCAATTCATAATGAAACTCGGAATGTGTTTACTGATGAATCATGCGAGAAATCGACATGTGTTGTTACTGATGGCGAACAAGGGAGGCTTAATTATCTAGACCCTATCGCTTATCCATCCTCCATGTCGCAGCTTGAGGGTTTATGTCTTCCAGATGAACCATTCCCGGTAGTTGATCACATGCAAGTAGATGTTCCCAGTCATCCATTGATGAGTGTCTAAATACTCATCATTTTTGTACCATTTAAACTACAAAAAACATCTGAAAACACTCAGAAATGCATCAAAATGATAAAAATATCACAAATAAGTGTTTTATGTGTTTTAAATGCAAAAATATCAAAATCTGGTGAAAAACGTATAAAGTTTGCATAATTGGCAGTTTTAGTCCCCCAAGTTTCAAAAGTTGTCAAAAACAGTCCCTGGTAAAACAAAATAAAGAAAAATGTTATTCAAGGTCCCTGAAATATTCTAAGTTGTCAAAAATGGTCCTTGAATAAATCTTTTGTCAAATGGCAGAAAAGGTCCCTCAAGTTTCAAAAATGTCAAGTTTGGTCCCTGGAAATTTGAAAATGTCAAAACTGGTCCTTGTAATATTGGAACTTGTCAATATTGGTCCCTTGTAACAAGTTTGGAAAATTACAGGTTTAGTCCCTCTAATTTGGCAGATTTGCAAGTTTAGTCCTTGTCATATTAACCTAATACTTAGCCTTGTCAAAACCAAATTGACCCTGCCACTTAACCAATTGTGACCCCCTGTCACTTCCCTTTTTGACCCTTTGGTCAAAACCAGTCAACCAAACAGTGTTCCCTCCACCTCCTGCTTTCTTCCCCACTTGCCTGCTATACCCTGCAACTCCCCTCTCCCATCACCAACTTCTTATCCCAACACCTCTCACCCATCATCATCACCCCTACAAATCCACCCCCCCCTAGTTGCTAGCTCAGAAGCCCCAGAGGTCAAATTACCCTTTTCCCGCCAAAAATCATCAAAAGCCCAAAGCCCACAAAACTCTCCCATTGGCTCTCAAATGAGGTGGGATGTGCTCAGAAACACGTGGCAGAGCTTTTTGAGTATAAAAGAGAGAAGAGGAAGCAAGATTTAGAGAGTAGTTAGTTTAGTTTTAAATTTGTATGTCGTTTTTTTTAGTTATCTTAATTAAGTGTTCTAAAATGTAATTCTAAGCTTTAATGTATTAAACTCAAGTTAATTTATCATTGTAATTCACTTTTAAGCAACAATATCAAGGTTTTGTATAAGTTTATATTTTCAAGTTAACTGTTGAAATCTCAGTTTCAAAATCCTATGCCCAAGCTTTTAGTAGCTTATGTTTAAGCTCAAATAAGTTGTTTAAGCTCTTTATAAGCTTTTGGTAAGCTTGCAGATAAGTTTCAAGTAACTTGGGTCCATGGTCAATGAAAGTCAACTGTGCAGTGATACTTTGGTTAAAACAGTAATGGCAGTGGAACTAGGGTTGGTGCAGTGCTCACTTGGGTTGGAAATGGCTTAGGTAGTAGGATTGGGTTTGGTTTGGCCTGCAACACAAGCTGGACCTCTTGTGAGTATTGTTTGTCTCATTTTCACTCTTAGTTCTATTTGGCATTTTGTACTTGTATCTGTTCTTGTGGTCTTTATTGGTTTTAATTTGTTTACATAGTTGTATTTAAGTTACCTAAGCTCAGTTTGATCATCAATGTTAGCTAGTTAAGACCTAAGCTCATTTTTTAGTTCAAATCAGTTATTTAAATAGTGTTTGGATTTCTTGGCAAAAATGAGTTAGAAGGCTATGCAGCAGTTACTGTCATTTGCTTTACAGTTCTTTAACCATTTGAAACTCATTTGAGTCAGTTAAGTGTGCCTTAGAACTTTAAAAGTCAAAATCATAGTTAAACTGTCTTAGCAGCTTAACTGTTGAAGATTTTGCAAATCAAAATCTTGTTTTATGTTTAAAACTCATAGATATAGCATGCATTAGGTTTAATTCATCTTATAACATCATTTTCAGTTGGGAAATTGAGATCAAAACTCATAAAAGTCAATTTCCATTTCTGTCAAAAAAGTCAAAAACATTGAAAAACCTGTTTTGAGCCCATCTAGAAGGAATTTTCATGAGCTCATCTCTTGGCCAATTTCAGTGTAACTTGTGGCTTTTAAAACTTCAGTTGGTCCCCTTTCTTATTGTCATTTTTGTTGAATTTTATCAAATTTTTAGAAGTCTCAAAAAGACTTGTGAATGAGGGCTTATGTGCCCTGTGCAGGGCACTGAGACTGCACAGGGCTTGTGTAGTTTTTGCAACTCTTGCACAAAGCTCATCTGAGCACCTCTAGGTCTAGTTTTTAGTTTTAAGGTTCTTGGCCAGGTCTTCTCCAAGTTCCAATTGCTGGTTTTCCTTTTCAGCTTATTTTGAAGCTTGTGCATAAGCTCAAACCTGGTACCCTTTAACTGTTTTCAGCCATAAGCTCATTTCATAAAATCATGGTAATTTGCAATCCAGAGGTTATTGCTTGTTGATTCTTATTGCATTTTGGTCATTTTAGCTTATCCAAGCTTCTGTGATCAGTGGGTGGTCCTTGGTGCTCATTAGCTTATTCCAAGTGCTTATTTCTAAGCACTTGTGCTTGCAGTTTCATTTTCCTCCAAGCAACCCCCTGTTTTTATATTTTTCCTAGCTTCCTAGTATTATTTTAAGCTTTTCCTGAAATTTTCATATTTTTCCAAGCTTGTTTGCTATTTTTCTTAATTTAAATTAGTTTTTAAGCATTTTTAAATAGCATTTAATACAAAAAATTAAGAAAAGCATCAAAAAAATAATTTTTCATTTTTATTAAGTTAAGATAAATATAAAAAGCCAAAAAAATATTTTTCCAAATTTTTCTTAGTTAAATTTGTATTTTTAAGCAATTTAATTAGTTTTTAATTCATAGAAAATAGAAAAATAATCAGAAAAATACAAAAATAGTTTTGAAAATTCTCTTTTGTTATTTTAGATTTTTCCAAGTCTTAATTTTATTTTTCTAGGTTTATTTCCTATTTTCTTGTATTTTAGGTAATTATTTAATAGTTAAAAGTAGTTTTTAATTAATAATAATTAGATAAATAGTTATAAAAATAATTTTCTTTTTCTGAAAATTTTCTTTTATCATTAGGTTTGTAAAAATATAATTTTCATATCTTTAGGATTAATATTGCTTCAGTTCATATTTCCTTGTATACGTCGCGTAGTTTTTAATTTCAGTTTTATAAAAACATAAAAACAAAAACATCATTTTAAATATAGTGATAGCGTTTATTTAATATTTTTTTTATCTTTTTAGATTATCTTTAATTTGCATTTAAGCCCCTGTAGTTTATGGGCTTTCTCTTTAGGTATAGATCAATCACTATCCTTTCCCTTTCAAATCCTCTCGATCACTTTACGTTTGGCTATTCTCGCACAGCTCATTGGGACTTAACGACCTGGGGAAACACTATACTCTCCTGATCTTCATTGCATTTGTGCTTAAACTGTTTTAAGTTTGTTACGGTCGGCCATTCACAAGTGGCAGGCTTGAGTGATAAAACTTGACGGTTTTGCACGGATCACATATCAATTTACCTAATTTGAATCACCAATTTTCTCAATCGGATGTTGACGTACGTATATAATTTCACATGCACTATCTATAGTTGTTTGTACATTTGGTCATCTATTATAGTTGTCTTTCAAAAGGACAAAGCTGTCACTTTCAAACCGCAAAAGACAAAAACGTCACTATCAAACCGCAGTCCTCAAACCGCAACCAAGAATCCACTCCGAGGCTCAAACCGCATTCAAGAATAAGTGACCTTTTTCAACTAAAAACACCTAAAATTCACCCTTTTGAATGTTTTTGCTTGGTTTCTTTTGCACAACTTGATCCTAGAAGGTTATAACAACCATAAAAACACTAACTTTAACACCACAAACCTGAGAATCAAAGAGAGCCAAGAATAAGATCATAAACCTTCCAAAACCAACTATTTTGGAAGGGGGTTGAATAGTTTACCATTTAAAATCTTTGTTTTGAAACTTATTGTAAGATAAATTGATATTGATCGAAGATATGTTAGTGAAGAATAAACAATATGCAAGCAATATATAATGAGTAAATAAGAAAGGAAACAATCAAACCATGACAAGTTGTTTATAGTGGTTCGGTCTACAAGGACTCTTTTTCCTTGCCCTACTCCACTCCTCGAGTCTCCAACTCGAGAGTTATCTTCACAGGTCAACAAGCTCCTTTAACCGGCTGAGAAAACCTTTACACGTCGCTTACACAATATTCCTGACACAAAGCTAGATGTCGAGTTCTTTTACAAGGGTACAACCACTCTCACACACTATGTATTTTAATGACTAAAATACTAACCACTCACACTCAGAGGTTTAAGATGTTTTGGTACAACAATGATGTATGAACAAGACTAGATCATACAACAACAAAACAAACAAGCCTTCCAACTATTTGTTGAAGCTTGATTATGCCTTGATCTTCTTTGCTACAAAAGAGGATCACTATAAGGATATGAAACTGAGTTAGAAATAATAGAGAGAAGGAATGTATGTGATTATGCTAGAAAGGGAAGAGAAAACAACTTGGGTTGGCTTGCTATTTATAGGCCAAAGTGTTTTGCTGTCACCACGGACCACGGAACCAAAAAAGGGTTCCGCCCTTGTATTTTTTTGGTTTCGCCGGTCTGACAGCAAGATTACAAATATCTTTCCAAAATCTAACCAAGATCATGTAAGATATGTAGAGTCCAAATCTAAACAAAATATCTTATGAAATCTTCTAGAGATTTCAATGATGCAAGCCATGATGTCATATGTTGTTTTCTATTTTTAGGAATATAATGTTAAATGTAAATACATATGTAATGTTGTGTTTGAGAAACTAAAATATACTTGTTCTAAAAATGTTGGCACACATTATGGTTTAGAAGGTTATCAAAGTTAATTGATACATGACTAATCAAAATGTAAATGCTTGAGTGATGAAGACTTTATTTAAGGAAAGCTTGTTTTAATATCTATTAATCTTGACAAACTTTATACTTTACAAAAATGAAATTTATTTTTGTCGTTAAAAAAACTTAGGTAAAGATCATAAAATATAAATAACGTTTAATGACGATATTTGTATTAACAATCTCCCCCTTTTTGTTGAGGACAAACATAAATGTATTTTTATCAAAAATGTAAAGTTGAACAAGAGTTATAAAAATATGAGATTAATTTAGAACTTGAAAGAACTAGTGAGTTAGATAAAGTTGATAATAAAAAGTTTATTTTATCTTATAACTAGTTTGTCCAATTATTTGGTCTTAAACAATTTTGACTTTTGGTAAGTCAAAGTATGATGTTGATTTTTAGAAAGTCAAAGGTCAAGTTCTATAATATTCTCCCCTTTTTTGTCTAAACAAAAAGAAGAGGCGAAGCGGAAAATGTAATGAGCTCGATCTATTTTCTCCCCCTTGGCCAATGCTCCCCCTAAATTTGGTGTCAAGAGAAGGATACATGGATTGTGAAAAAGCTACAAAAGAAAAGTTAGTAATAATAATCATCACAAGTATATAAGCATTTTCAATCATCAAGTAACAACCAACAGCTATATAAGAAACACCATTCATTTGTTTTCATGATTTGGAAATCATGAAATGGAACACAATGTATGTGTTAGTAGATAAAGAAAATCCTAAAAAGTTGGAAAAATAAAGCAAAATAAAAAAAAATCCTAGAAAATAAAAAATAACTTAGAATTTAAAAGAAAAACTAGAACCCTCTTATTGAGGTGGTGGATTAGCAAGAGCGTTGATTCGCTCTAGTATGTTGTTGAGGATAAACCTCATTTCATCTTGGAGCTCATGAACCATAACCCATGTTCGTTCGCTAATGTGGGCAGTCCGCTCACAATTTGAGCAACCGTGTCTAGGTGGGAAAAAGGGTTCATGATTAGGTGGTGGTGGAGTGGTGGAATGGTGGAATTGTTGTTGGTGTTGGTTGGAGTGATAAAGGAGGAGATCAAAGCATTTTTTATTTGCATAGCTTCATTAAGGTGAGAATACAACATATTAGAGAAGTTTTGGAGGTGGTCTAGTTGGGCTTCTATCTCCTCTTTGAATTGTGGGTGATCTTCCTACTTAGATTCATCAATGTCCTCGATATGAGGAGACAATGATGTTGGTGGTAGGGCATGGTCCCCATACAATGGTCCATGAATGTCATTGTGAAGTGGATGGAACAAGCGAGGTTGAGGTTCTAACGGGACGTTTGGGTCAAAAGATGGGCGTGGTGACTCATGAGCGATTCGCTCAATTGTACCAAAGGATGGTCGTGGAGGCGGATTAGTGGGCCGAGGAGGTAAGTCCCCTAAGTCCTCAACAAATGGGTTTGGAGATTTTGGTGGTGTGGAGAATAGTTCTAATGGTATGAGATTTGGAGATTTAGGAGGTGATGGTGATTTGGATGTTTGGATGTTTGGATTGGAGCCGGTGGCGGAGAGGTTTTGTAGGTGGTGGAGTGGTTATTACAATAGGTGATTTTGGAGGTGGTGTAGGAGTGCTCAAAGTAAGAAAGTTCTCATCTCTTATGGGAGATGAGATGGTTAGAGGGGAGGAATCGAAAGATGAGCTAATGTTGACAAAACAACATGGTCTAACACTCATTCTAGCCATTTTCTTACATGGTTTGTTTGATGGAGAAGAGGTGGATGACTTAGTCATTTTTGCTTAAGTTTATTCTAGGAGAAGATGAGAGAGACTGGAAAGGTGTGAGGATGATCATCTTTGAAGCTCTTAATTTATAGGATTATGAGATTATGGAGAATTGTGTTTGATTTGATGTTAATCCATAGAAATGGAGTGATTTCTAATGATTTTGAAGAGTTTTAATGCTAGTCATATCATCTAAGTCAAGGCATACAAGAAGGTTTGAGTGAAGTGTAACACCCCAAAAATTTCACAGCGGAAGCGTTCGGGTCATGGGGTGCTACTAAATCAATATACACAACACAAGGTAACAAAGAATGGAAATTCTATTCCATTTTCAAAAGATATATTAATTTAAGAAATAGTTTTACATCATTGTTTCAAAGTGCGGAAGTAAAGCCCATAAAAATATATGTTGTCCCATTAAAATTGTATTAGAATGTTTGGAAACACTTCGGATGCCAGTCTTCAACGAATGCCTTTGCCATTGCCCACGCCAATAAGTAAAACTGAGAAAAACATGCTAAAATGTCAACACAAAGGTTGGTGAGTTCATAGGTTTAAGTTTAAGAAATCAAGTTGGACCACAGTTGCACATATAGCATCTCCGTGAATGACACTATATGCAAAAAGGCTATTACGCTAGTCCCAAGTTCATGCGACCGAAACTACGACAGTGTGCATGCATCTAGAAGCATGATAAATAAAAGCCCAGCAAGTGTATTTCCAGTACACTCAATCAATACGATATGATATACGCCCGATGTTTGCGTATCCGGTCAAACTCGAACGGGGGGTGTCATCCCCAATAGATCTATTCATAACAATTGCGCCTCCCCAAAGGGAACTAAAGGTAGCATAGTGGGATTCAAGGTTGTTTCACATAATAGTGTTTTCAGTTTCAGGTCCGAAAAGAGTTTTGCATGTTTCTCACCCCAAAGTTTTATAAAACAAGTAAATAAGAGTAAAAGTGGGGCTATAAACTCACCTTAGCAGCACGGTAAATAAAGTATCGAGTATTCAAGAGTGTGTGTGAAGATCCAACGTGAAACCTAGATTATATAGATAAATCTCAGGTTTGATTTAAGTTAACGACCTAAATGCATGATGTTCGAATGACTTGTAGCTTTATCCCTTGTGTGGTATTTAAAAGTAAATTTTTAAATCATTAGTTTAAAATAACGTTAAACATCTATAAAAATGTTTGAAGTTTCAAAAATACAAGGATTCTTATTATTTAAAATGTTTGAAGTTTAAGCATACAACATATCAAATATTATTAAGTTATAAAGTATGAGCGTTTATGTTATAATGTATTAAAATATTTAGTTAAATGTTTTAATTCAAATGATTTATGTAAAAGTGCAAGTATATATATAAGTATATATATTAAGCTCAAGTTCTTATGATTTACAAGTCATATATGTGTTTTTAAGTAAAGCATCAAGTCTATTAAAGTGAAGGGGCTGAAACTGTTAAATGGTGGAAGTGCCAAAAATAACAAAAAGAAATGGCAAAACAGCCATTGCCCAGATTCGAACATGGGTTGGTTATGTGAAAGTCTGCGCCACACCCAACTGAGCCACATGCTCTTTGGTGTTACTCTTGTCGTTTAAATATGTATAAGGGATTTGCGACTGACTAGAACTTGTCATACATTTCCATCCCAGAATGTAGGGTGGCATGCATTTGTGTTTCATTCTTGTTTTCACTCGGTACGGGGTATCTATATTTCATTAGTTTTCTTGCATGAATGTCTAACATGTAAGTGTGTATATATAACTTAATATTTGAACATGCATATTAAGTTCCCAAAACAAAGATTGTACTAAGTTGGAAAATGTTTAATCCTTGGAGTTTATTAGTGAAAGTTAACGTTAAAGTTTTACCACACAAGCTTTGTGATATGCTAGGTTCGATTTGTGTCATGCATAAAGGAGATGGGTTTAGAGAGTTTAAAGCACAATGTAAGCGTTACTAAGAAACTAAACACAAGTTTGAACCATCTACGAATTGAAATGGGTCAAGAAGACTTACAACACCAATAGTGGTGGTGAAGAGACTCAATAGAAGTGTGGTGCGAAGGAAAATGAGAGACGAGACACGAGCTAACAATCTTGCACCTCTTCGAATTTGCAACCCACGATCAAAATAACAATCCAAAGTGACTAAGACTACTTGGATGACCCAAAGTCTTCTTGTTTGTTCCTCCTTGGTGGCTCGACAGTGAACAAAAGAAAGAAAAGAGAGTGTTTTGTATAGTTTAAGTGTGTGGGGATTTTATGAGATTATGAAAGGTATTTATACACGATTTGAAGTATGGCCTTAAGGATTGACTTGTCTTTCATTTGCATGTGTCCAAGGTGAGATGAAGAGGATGCTTGTGATGTCTTAATCAAGTGAAAGGGATCCAAGAGCATGCTTTGACAGAAACCATAAACACAGATGGGGACCTTGATTCCTTGTCGATTTTCTCCCATGGGAAAAGCCAAGAGGGTGATTAATATTTTGATTATGGTTGACTTTGAAGGTGGGAAGGTAGTTTGGGTGGTTTCTCTTTATGGGAAAGATGGAGGAGCGTGTGCAGAGGAGGGAGGAAGAGAGGGAGACGATTTTGGAGGAGATGAGTAGCAGGTGGGGCGTGTTTTCTGAGGAAGATAGAAAAAGAAAAGAGATGATGAGGGGGGCGTGGGTTTGCACATGGGATCACTGAAACACATGCACATGTGGTACCAAAATATGACAAGCATAATATTAGTAAAGTTTGTTGGGTTTTGATATTTGACCAAGGTTGAAGTTTGATTCTTGTGTTTGTGAGGTTTACAGAAACATAGGGATAACATATACTAGGATATACTAGCAACAATATTGAGTAGATGCTTTATTAAAGGTTCATTGGGTTTTGGTTTCTTTTGCTCAACACACACACTCACACGTATGTATATTAAGACCAAGAGGTTTTATTTTGCTTGGTTGCTCGTTGCTGGGGTTACAGCCAACAAGGGAAAAGTTGTACCAAAAATACTTGAATGGTCTTGTGTTTGTCTACACACGCATCACATGGTAGACCAAAGAATGAATTTTTGTTTTGGTATCTCATCTGGAACTTGTGCGTTCACAGAATACATAGAAACACAATATCATGTCAACTTTTGGGATAAAAGAAATATAGGGTGCGTCGGTTTTTTTTGTTCAAAAAGAAATATAGAAACAATATTTTCAATTTACTTGCAAATATGCTATTAAGTGTGTTTTGGCTTGAGACTAAGTAGTGGGCTAGGCCCAAGGGAAAATAAACATTGGGTTGGTTTGGACTTGGCGGGTAGACGAGAGCCCAAGAGACAAGGAATGAGAAGTTGAGTCGGGTTGGGCTTAGAGGCCCGGTACGAGATAAAAATATAAAAGTTTATTTATATATTTATTTCATATAATTTTTATTATCGAGGTCGAGGTGAAAAAAAAATATTCCGTGACTTGTCGTGTTTAAAGTTCGAAACGAAAGAAAAAAAATATAGTCGCGAAAATCGATAGGGAAATTTACGAGTGGTTATAGTACCTACCCCTTAAAAGAAACCACGTCCTATGGTGACGAGATGTGAGTATATACTCTTAAAATATGACGTGGGAAAAGAGGCTAGTCGTTCAAGAAAGATTCGGTGACGTGAGGCGATAAGTAAACAAAAGATAAAGGATTCATTAAGCGGAATACAACGCGGTTTCATAAAAGAGTATAATAGTTGAGTTTAATATAGAACGAGTAGTGTCGTATGAGGTTACGAAGGGTAGAACATAATAGTGAAATAAGAGATCGTGACTAGTGATAGAGGTGGTTTAACTACATGTGCGAGAATCAAGTAGTTGTATGTTACATAAAGAAATAACATAGAAGCAGTGATGAGTTTTACGTTACATAAAGAAATAACGTAAAGGTCTATACAGTGACGAGTTGTACGTTACATAAAGAAATAATGTAGAAACAGTTATGGCATAGTGCGATATTGTAATAGTGGGCATATTAAGCAGTTTAACATAGAGGGGTAACAAGTATAAGCATTCGTAGTCTACTCTACACTCTCCTTAAGTTAATTATTTCTTAATCTCATTAAGTTTGTTACATCAACATTATTCTCATTTAAACTTCGCGACCCAATCAAACAAGAACAACCTTAAAGTTTAAATGAGAATTAGCTTATACACATTCAAACTTCGCAACCCAATCAAACAAGAACAACCTTAAAGTTTAAATGTGAGTTAATTAAGAAACTTAACGACTTTGAGAAATAATTAATTTATTTCAAACAAGAGCTTATACGAACCTAAAATACAGTAGTAACACTGTAACATATTGGATTTCACAAACACATCATACCATGATCAAACTAGGCGTACAACTTAAGGTTTTAGAGAGAGAAAGAGTTAGAGGTTTGGGAACTTAGTGAGAGAAAGTGAAAATATTATTATGAGCTCCAACTCTCTACCTTGGGAGGTAGAGAGTATTTATAGTCTTACACAAATCGCCACCTACGGGCTGTGGATCAGGCATACAGTGGGTAAAGACCCTTCCGTCCTCCACAGTGTTACTTAACTAAATACTATTTAACATTAAATAACTACGACTACGAGCTTTCTAATGATTACATATACTTGAGGTGACCGACACTTTAATGACAGAATTTTCTAATTCCTAACAATCTCCCCCTAAGGGAGGTCACCTCAATTTACACAGAATACAAACAGATATTACATTGAGATTGTTCTTGAATTCTTGTTTAAGTTCTTTGCTTAGTAGCTCATAGTCTTTGATTCTTCATGTTATCCATGTTTGAATAATTCAAGTGGAGGTCTTTAACAGATCCACGTGATGATGAGTTTTTAGCCAGCTTTGAGATCATCAGCTTGCATAAATCTCTGACTCTTCCATTGTGGTGTTGAATTTGTGTGATTGTTGTGATAGTGGACCGACATGCTCACATTCTGGATCATGAATTCATTTCATCAGTGTAGCGGAAGCTTTAGTTGATTCATGATATTTGCATCAGCGTAGCAGAAGCATGGAGTGAAAATATCAGAGTCATTGATGCTCTAATCATGATTTCTTTTGAAATGAATGTGTTGTGTGAGCATGCGGCTATGGATTGACCTCTCCATTCTGATCAGCTGCAAACGTCAGGTGTACCTGCATACAACAGTTAGCAATAAAGCGCACGAAAGTGTCTTTGATCACTTTCGTTGAATTGAGGTACACGGCCAACGGTTCCCCGTTGATCAGTACAAGTATTGCCTGTGATCAGGTATAATTCCGAAAAATCTCCTTGACAGGGTTTCGCAGCTGCTCTAGCTGTTCTCAAACCGGAACGTCTCAAAGAAGACAACACGGAGTGAGTGAACCAACGAATTTGAGATTCACTGATTGATGAAAAGAGATTTGAAAAACAATCGTGTACTGCTCAAAATAAAGTGTTTTTGCAATACAACGAAGGTTTTAAAGAAAAATCAATTATCAATCATAAACACCTTTTATTTTTGAAATATTAATACACAGTCGATGTGCTAGAGAAAAGAGTTTTAAGCACAACGAACGGTTTTTCAAAGGTATCCATCAATTCTTTTCCTGGACCAAGGTTGATTCAAGATTGAATCGCCCCATCGTTTCTATCCAGTTGTCACATGGTTGATCTATTGGATAGATATCACATGCCACCTACCAAGAGCTTGTTTGATGTTGGCTCTAGAAGGCTTTCCATCTTCATAGTGAATATGTTTGCATATCACTCAGATGTTCTGGCAATACCACAAGAATAATGCGTATGACTCTTAAAATATCACATTGTGTGAAACAGAGAGTCTTCATTGACAGTGTACTAAAGAGATTTATTGATGATCTCGAGGCTCTAGACTCAATTGTGCACATTTGGTTCCTATGCCGGAGACTAGGGAGAGGGTCTCCTTCTTCAATATCAACCATCTCTAAGAGAAAGTCGATAGATGATGTCGGTCCCCTTGTGAGAATGAAACAAGTCCTTTTAAGAGGAACTTGAGTAGTTTGGGAAGATGTAGTGCAGTGCGTCACTGGGTCCATGACGTCTTGTCTTCAATACCGGTGTTACCTTAGTAACAACCAGTAGCATATGTATTGAACCCGGTTTATGCCCTAAGGTTGAGATATTGGAGGGCTATTTGTTTTCACCATTTCCTCATTCAATTCTTTTTCATTCTTCAACCCCTTCAGTGCTTACCGAGACTTCATAACTAGAACCTTGTTGGGTTTACTCCAATTCTAGTTCTATCTGAGTCCGCACTCTTCCCATATCTCACTTTTCTCCTTTTTTCATCATACATAAGGACTTCAACACTATCTAGTGGATTGTCCCTGGGTAGATCCCTCCGGTTCTGGCGGATCATGGGAACTAATACCTAACCTTATCATCCTTATATCACTATACATAAAGTAAGTTTGGTCGGTCTATTTGGTATTGTTCATCTGCCATTGGAACCAATTGAAAACCATTTGAAAATCAATCCAGATACTTGTGATATATTATCAAGGCATTTTGTACCTGAATTGTTTTTGATATTTTAGAAAAACGGCTCCCCCTCAACATGTGCAACATATGTTTAAAACCATTTTGGCACATGGAGGCACGAGGAAGAATTCACTTCTTTTGGTAAATATTTTCTAAAAATATCGATATTACTTTCCCGATCAAAAATCAGTGATTCACATACAGTTAAAGATATTTTCAGGAAAGAATGTGGTTTTCAATAAAAATTGCTCCCCCTCAATATGTGCATCGAGTTTTGAAAGAGTTTTGCACATATTAGGGAAAGCCTGCACTTTGGAATAAATTAATCACGTTTCAATCCCTTTTTGGTTTAAAATAGATGCTCCCCCTTAACATGTGCATGGAAATTTTGAAATCGTTTGGCACATGAATGGAGGAGAGTTTGCTAAACAATTATAAAACCAATTATCGAGTTATCAGTTTAAATCCAATTTAAATCACAAATTCTCCCCCGATTACAATTTTCAAATCATTTGAAATTTGAAATCTTTATAGATTTAAATTGTTTTTGAAAGCTTTTGAGAAGAATTGTGACTTGCTTATAAAAACATTTAACCGATAAGGATCAAATCTTCAGACTTTAAACTCCATTGCCTAGACATGCATGAGTATCTTTTGAAAACATAACATTAGCAAAGGTTTTGAATCAATTGTATAATACATTGTTCATTTTGATTTTCCAAAAGTAAACCTTGCTCATTTACGTGCCAATTGTTTAAAAATGCTCTTTTTAATTCGATTGAAATCATTCTCCCCCTCAATCAATGACACAAGTTGTTGATTGAGAGATAGAGATTTTGACAGATGATAAGCCCAGATGATTTACAAGAATAATAGAGTACGAGGTATTTTCAAAACAATCTTGTTTTCATTAGATGACAAATATTTTTCAGAAGAATCATTAGACGGAAAAATATTTGGAAAGAAAATCATTTGTCTTTTTGGTGACAAATATTTGTTTTAAGAATCAGAGCATGAGATTTGAAAAAATAAGATTAAGCATGGCTCTGTTCTTTCTTTTTAAAACGGGTTACTGCCTGAAATGACAATAAACCATAGTTTAACTTTCTCCTAATTTTTTTAAACAAGTTATGTACATTCGAAGAACATCTAAAAGCCCGTGACATTCTTTGAATGTCAACACAAAGTTCATAGATGATATCGAATAAGGAAAACATGACAGAAAAACAATATTTTTGGAATTTTTCAAGATTTTCTAATTTTTAAGGATTTTGAAAATTTTATATTTTTCTATTTGCTTTTTGTTGGTTTTGTACTTTTGTATTTTGCTTTTTGAATAACTATATACAAGAGATGGATGAAGAATGACCTTTACTCCTCGTCTTCCTCTTTAAGACGTTTGAGTGTTTCCGGTTGTAGACTCTTTAGACCAAAGGATAAACTCAAAACGTTCTCTAGGAAGAGCTTTGGTGAAGATGTCTGCTAATTGGTATTCAGTCCTCACAAAATAGAGTTCCACCACACCGTTCTCCACTTGCTCCCTGATGAAATGATGTCGAGTGTCGATGTGCTTTGCTCTTGAGTGTTGAACGTTGTTGCATGAGAGAGCAATAGCACTTTTATTATCACAGTACAGAGGGATTTTGTTGAATTCAAAGCCATAGTCAGATAATTGGGATCTCATCCATAGGATTTGAGCACAACAAGATGACATGGCTATGTATTCAGCCTCTGTAGAGGATATAGAAGTACTCATTTGTTTCTTTGAAGACCAGCTCACAAGCTTATCGCCCAAAAACTGAGCACCTCCAGGTGTACTTCGACGTGTATCTTGACATCCTGCATGATCAGCATCTGCATAGGCTGTTAGTGACATACCGGTGTCCTTCGGGTACCAAAGTCCCATATTGGTGGTTCCTTGGAGATACCGAAAGACCCGTTTAACCGCTTCAAGATGCTTTTTGGTAGGCTTAGCCTAATATCTAGCACACATGCATACAACGAACAAGATGTCTGGTCTACTGGTTGTGAGGTACATTAGGGATCCAATCATACTGCGATATTTCGTTTGATCTACCATGATCCCTGAGTGGTCCTCATCCAGCTTAGTACGTTCTATCATGGGGGTGTCAACAGGGTCACAAGAGTCAAATCCAAATTTCTTTAAAATATCATTAGCATATTTAGATTGATTTATAAAATGCCTCCGGGACTTTGTGAAATTTGTAATCCCAAGAAAAATGACATTTGTCCCATCATTGATATTTGAAATTTGGAACCCATTTCATTTGAAAAACGATCACATTCATTGGGGTCAGTCGAGGCAAAAATAATATCATCAACATAGATTTGAACATGGATTAAATGTTTGCCTGACTTTCTGGTGAACAATGTCGGATCAACTGCTCCTTTTCTAAATCCAGTAGATAGAAGAAACTTTGATAGCATATCATACCATGCCCTTGGAGCTTGCTTCAAACCATAAAGAGCCTTCTTCAAGCGATAGACATGATTAGGATGCTCAGGATTCACAAAACCTTCAGGTTGGCTGACGTATACGACTTCTTTAAGATCTCCGTTAAGAAAAGCCGTCTTTACATCCATCTGATAGATCACCATGTTCTTACATGCAGCATTAGCCAAAAAGATTATGATTTCCTCGATACGAGCAACTGGAGCAAATGATTCTTCAAAGTCAATACCCTCCTCTTGTCGGTATCCTTTTGCAACCAATCGAGCCTTGTTCTTTAAAACATCACCATGCTCATCAAGTTTTACTTGGAAGATCCACTTAAGAGCAATGATCATTGCACAGTCAGGAGCATGTACTAATTCCCATACATCTAGTCGATCGAACTCATGAATTTCATCTTGCATGGCATTGAACCAGCTGTCTTCATTCATGGCAGTTTTAACATCTTTTGGTTCGACCTTGGATAATATGGAGTTGAAGAAGCACCATAAGGCATCAGTTGCAAGTTGTTTGCGAGTGGATACTGGACGAGAGGGATTTCCAATGATGTTGTCCAATGGGTGATCATGTGTCCATTTTCTAAAGTGTTCGTGTGGTTGTTGTTGAGGAACTGAAGTAGCAGAGTCGATTTCTCCTGATGAAGATGATTCAGGAGCAAATATGTTTTCAAATGGGACATATTCAGGAGTAGCAAAGGGATTCTCTCCATCAGGGGTTCCAGAAGCAATTCCATGATGTACACTCGATGATTGATGATTTGTTGATGAGACAGAGTGATCAGCAGCAGGCGCTTCTTGGCTTAATGACATAGAAACTGAAGGGTTAACTTCATTGACAGGGATAGGAGTAGCCTTTGTTGATGGATTTGACAGATCATAAGCAATTGGCTCATAGTGTTCATCAAACATTGGATCAAATAGTTTCTTCAAGTCATCTTCTGAAGGAGGTACATAAGGAGTTGCTGGCGAAGAATTGTATACAAGAGTAGAACTGATGGGACTACTTGATGATGCGGGTCCATAACTGGGTTGTCTTGGAGCCATTGGACTGGTCAGCTCATCGAACGTAACGTGAATTGTTTCCATGATATTTCGGGCTCTTTTGTTGTAGATTCGGTATCCTTTTCTGCTTGGTGCATATCCTACAAATATTCCAATGTCCGCTTTAGCTTTAAGTTTGCCTAAGTCTTGGCCCTCATTAGTTGGATAACACAATGCACCAAACACATGAAGGAATGAAAGATTAGGTTTTCGGTTGTGAACAAGTTCATATGGAGTTTTTCCATGAGAAGTGTGAATAAGGGATCAATTTTGAGTATAGCATGCAGTGGCAATGGCTTCAGCCCAGAGAAACATTGGAACCTTTGAGTAAATCAACATTGTTCTAGCAGTTTCCACAAGAGTTCGATTTCGTCTTTCAACTACACCGTTCTGTTGAGGAGTTCGTGGAATACTTCTTTGATGACTGATTCCAACACTTTCATAAAACTCACTAAGTTGTTTATTAACAAACTCAGTTCCATTGTCTGTTCGGATGATTCTGACAGTTTTGTTAAGTCGAACCTGCAGCTGTTTGATAAGTTTGATGATGATATCTGGAGTTTCATCCTTTGTTCTCAAGAACTTAACCCATGTAAATCGAGAATAATCATCAACCACAACTAACACATATTTCTTCCCATAAATGTTCTGCACTCTCATGGGTCCATATAAATCCATGTGAATGGTATGAAGAACTTCCATAACTGAGTTTGTAGGTTTGGGTTTGTGGGCATACTTCTTGCTTTTTCCCAATTGGCATGCTGAACAAAGATGATCCTTTTCATACTTTAGTCTAGGTAAGCCTATAACTAAGTCCTTTCTGGAGAGATCATTTATGGTGCCGAAGTTCAAGTGATTAAGACGACGATGCCATAACCATGACTTTGTTTTCAAAGCCTTTGACAACAAGCAAATTGGAGAAGACTTCATCATATCTTCGATAGAGATGGTGTATAGGTTTAAACCACGTGTTCCTCTTAAAAGTTCTCTACCATCAAGTTCTCTAACGAAACAAGTATGTTTTCTGAAGGCAACTTCTAGTTCAGAATCACAGAATTGACCGACAGAGAATAAGTTATGACCAAGACCTTCAACGTAATATACCCTGGAGATAACACTATCACCTACAACATAGTCTCCATAACCCATAATTGCACCGAAATGATCGTTCCCGAATCTAACAGTCCCGATGAATTTACTCACGAAGTTCATGAGCCACGACCGGTCTCCAATCATATGCTTGGAACAACCTGAGTCCAGGTACCACAAAACGATTTGAACGATCTGCAGTTGAACACAGACAAGAATGGATAACTGGATAATTGGGATCCCCATGCAAGAATGGGTTCCATTTGGTTAGTAACAATGATTGGACCACCCACATCAGAAGTAGAAACAATGGAATCATCTGGGATAGATGCAATGCTAGTGTCCATATTTGACCTTTTCAAAGTATGTTCACTTCTTAAGGGAATAGTTCTACCAGTAGGCATCCATTTTCTAATGGGCATTGATCTAGATAATTTAGGGCACATCTCATTAAGATTGATTTTGCAGCCAGTAGGTATCCATTGATAACCTATGTTACTAAATTTCCTTCTTGTGGGTGTCCAATGTTTTCTAACTTTCTTCCGCCATTGCTTTCTAGCCTTCTTAGCATGATTTTTTTCATTAACTATCTTAACAGGGCATTTAACCGCATTAATCAAATCATTCACACCACATTCAAGATTAGTAACAGAAACCACGCAATCATCATTACATGTTTTGCCAAAAGTAGCAGAATTCGCATTAATTACAGTACGCTTAGAGCTAACACTAGAATCAACACGATTCGTTTTATTCAAATTCTCCCTAAGGTGATCTTCTACTCTCTTCCATTGAAAATTCCTAGCATGCAAGGTCCTATCATTCTTTGTCTTGCCTTGAGGCTTTGACCCGCTTGCTTTGGTGTCACTTCTTACTCCTGTAGAGGGAATTGGAACATTAGTTGGTTTTGCTACTTTTTGCATTCCTGAACTAGAAGTGCAGGGATCTGAACTATTTGAAGGCACTCTAGAGTTTACTTGCTTAGTACTGGGCATAGAATGAGTTGCATACTTATCACTAGGCATCGAGCAAGGCATCACAGCTTTACCTTTCACACCTAAGGATTTAGGACATGTTGCTATTAAACATTCTAACATATCCTGAGATCTTTTGGCCTGAATGCAAGCAAACCTAATTTCACTATCAAGTGGCTTATTTATGAAATCCTCTTCTACAATCTCACAGAGACATTCAAGACTATCCTTAAGGCGAGCAAGATAATTATGAAATACAAGTTCGTTATTTCTAAGATGAGGAGGAATGTATTTAACAATCACAGTATATTTAGAGTCTGCAGATGACTTTGATGCAACATTCTCATTGAAGACAAGTGGCATTTTCCCTTTTTCCTGACTCCTCAGATTCTCAATTTCCTTTTGTAAAGAATTTATTTTTTCGTTATTCTTGTCACGAGTGACTTTCATTGAATCACACAACTCTTTAAAATGTCGTTTAACTTTTTCATTTTCTTCTAGAAAACTCTCATTTTCTTTTTGTAAAACATTAACCAATTTTTGAAGATGAAAAGTTTGAGAACACTGAGAATCTAAAGGTGGAGGCATTTGGGAGCCAGTCACATTGTTCTTTTCACCCTTCAATTGTGAAATTTAGGTTCTCATTTTTCTGATCGTGTTACAATGAGCTCGAATCTGTTCATCACGTTTGCTAATTTCAAAAACTGCATCAAATTCAGGAGCATCAAAGGATGTCTTGATGATTCGCTCCCGAACAGTCAAGTTTAATCACTCAAGCCAGCCACTTGTGAATGGCAAACCGTAACAAACTTAAAACAGCTCAGAAGCAAATGCAATGAAGATCAGGAGAGTATATTGTTTCCCCGGGTCGTTATGTCTCAGCGAGCTATGCGATGAATCACCAAACGAATAGTGATCGAGATGATTTGAACGGAAAAGAGGGATTTGATTTATAACTAAAGAAAAAGTAAATAAATTACAGAGGCTTAAATGCAAATTAAAGAAAATTAAAAAGATAAAAAATATTAAATAAACGCTATCACTATTTGCAAAATGATGTTTTTGATTTTTCTTTTATAAAACTAAAATTAAAAACTACGTGACGTACACAGGAAAATGTGAAACTTACACAATATTAATCCTAAAAATATGAAAATAACATTTTTACAAACCTAATGATAAAATAAAATTTTGAGAAAAAGAAAATTATTTTTAAAACTATTTATCTAATTATTATTAATTAAAAACTATTTTTAACTATTTAATAATAGACAAAAATACAAGAAAATATGAAATAAAGCTAGAAAAATGAAATTATGACTTGGAAAAATCTAAAATAACTAAAAAGAATTTTCAAAACTAATTTTATATTTTTCTGATTATTTTTGTATTTTCTATGAATTAAAAACTATTTAAAACTACTTAAATTACTTAAAAATAAAACTTTAACTACGAAAAATCTGGAAAAATATTTTTTTGACTTTTATATTTATCTTAACCTAAGAAAAATGAAAACTTATTTTTTTGAAACTTTTCTGAATTAATTGTATTAAATGCTAATTAAAATGACTTAAAAACTGATTAAAATGAAGAAAAATACCAAACTGACCTAGAAAAATCTGAAAAATTCAAGATAAGCCTAAAATAATATACTGAATCTAGAAAAATATAAAAACAGGGGCTTGTGTGTGGGAAAATGAAACTGCAATCACAAGTGCTTATAAATAAGCACTTTTAATAAGCCAAAGGACACAATAAGCTACCAACTAATTACAGAAGCTGTAATATGTTATAAATACTCAAAAGCAACTAATTATAACTACTCTTAACCTTTATTGTGCAACTTAAACAGATTGGAATGATTGAGCTTATGTGCTAAAAAACAGACTTGGGGGCCACTTTTAAGCTAAAGAATAAGCACTTAAATAAGCTGGAAACTAGAAAACAAATGTTGGATCCTACACTAGACCTGGCCAAGAACTTGTAAACCAAAAACCAGACTTGGAGAAGCTCTGATGAGCTTTTTACAGGCCCTGCACAAAACCTGTGCACACTCAGTTAATACTGAGTTTGCACATGGCACTTATACCCATTTTGACAAGCATTTTTAGAGCTTATAAAAAATTCACAAAAATACACAAAAATGATAATAAGAAATTAGACCAACTGAACTTTAAAAACCTACAATTTCACTTAGTTTGGCCCAAAGATGAATCAATGAAAAATCAACTCAGTTGGGCTAAAAACTGGAATTTCAACTTTTGACTTTTGAAACACTTTGGAAATTTTGACTTTTGTGAACTTTGAGATCAATTTGTGGATTGAATGTGATGTTATATGATGAAATGAACTTAATGCAATCTATTTCTATCAATTCTAAACACAAATCAAGACTTTGTTTTGACAAAATTCCAACAGTGAAGCTGATTAAGACATATTATTGTAATGTTGACTTTGAGCCTTTGCAGGGGCAAAATGATGACAGGTATGAGTCAAATAAAGCTTAACAAGCCTAAACCAACAAATCTCAACCACTGAGCAATCCTCTAACACAGGCTAACCACTGATCCAAACACACCTTTATATAACTGATTTGCAAATAAAATGAGATAACTACTGATCTAGTTATTGCAGGCACTAAAATTGATTCTAA
The DNA here is from genome assembly GCA_019973895.1 of Chrysanthemum seticuspe. Taxonomy (NCBI): domain Eukaryota; kingdom Viridiplantae; phylum Streptophyta; class Magnoliopsida; order Asterales; family Asteraceae; genus Chrysanthemum; species Chrysanthemum seticuspe. The sequence goes on from BPTQ01000009.1 coordinate 250,240,497, forward strand.
CCAACCTAATTAACTCTTAATCAACAAATAAAAACCAATATAAACCACCATTACAGATTATGCAATAATTATTGAAAATAACTCACAATTGGTCCTAGCCACAATGGCTTGAAATCAGTTAACCAATGAACCTCTATCCTATATAAATCAACCCATTGAACTCAGAATCAACCCAAATGCAGCACTGCTACACCCAAATCCATTTCCTTCTCAATTTGAGCTCAGTTTGACTTTCTTTGACCAAAAACCAAAATTGTTTAAAAATTGAATGTGAGTTTACAAAAAGCTATAAGAAGCTTATATAAGCTTGTTTTAACTTAAAAATAAGCTAGTTGAAACTTTAACATCAGATTTTGAAGTTGAAATTTGCAACAGTAACCATGAAATATGAAATCTTAACACAACCTTGAATTAACACTTAGAAAGAGTTGTAATACACTGAAACAAAGTAGTTTGATACAATGAAACTGGAAATAACAACTAATGATCTATTTTAGACTTAAGAAATTAAAAACGACATACATTTTAAAATTAAACTAAGTGCTACTCTTTCTCTCTTTCTTCTTCCTTTATTTATACCCAAACTACTTCTCTCTCCAATTCTGAGTGAATCCCACTTGCTTTGATAGCCATTGGATAGCTTGATATCATCTTGGCCGTTTGATCATGTTTTGGCGCCAAAATACATATATGCCAGTTGTGGGTTGAGTGAGATGGAAAGGATGCATTAAATGCTCCTTGGAGTGTTGTTGAGGTGGGGGGAACAAGGGGAGTGGACTTTGAGCTGGAGGTGTGGGAGGTGAAGTGTTGCAGGGTAGTTGTTGAAGAAGAAGAAAAAGGGCGCGGGTAGTGTGTTTGACTTATTTGTTGACTGGGGATTAATATTAAAGGGGAGGTCAAAATGGCAAAGGGTCACAATGGTTTGGCAGGGGTTCATTTGGGTTTTGACAAGGCCAAGGGTTGAAAGGGTATTAATAACAAAGGACTTGTTGTGTAAATTCTGAAAATGCAAGGACCACTTCTGCCATTTTGCAAAGTTTCTCCAAGGGACCAAAAGTGACAAGCTCCAATAGTACAAGGACCAAACTTGACATTTTCCAATTTCCAAGGACCATTTTTGCCAATTTTTAAACTTGAAGGACCAATTTTGTAATTTCTCAAAACTTTTGATATTTTTCACCAAAGGACTAATTTTGACAACTTATGATTTTAAAAGGACCTTTGGTGATTTTTCTTTTGAAATTAAGTGCTGAGGGACTATTTCTGACAACTTTTGAAACTTGGGGGACTGATACTGCCAATTATGCAAACTTAGCTCATTTTTCATCTGATTTTGAACATTTTGCATCTGAAACATATAAAATGCAATTTTGAGATATTTTCAGTATTTTGATGCATTTCTGAGCGTTTTTAAGTGTTTTGCAGTTCAGATTTAACCAAAAATGATGAGTATTTACACACTCATCACTTGACATTTGAGGTTTTAACATTTTCTTTTAGATGTTGATATTTTAATTGCAAAGCAAGATGCTCAACTTCCAATTTAGAAAACTGTTTCACCAGGTTATCATGATCATCCTGTTCAACTTTCTCATGCAATTTAGAGTTGGTTTTCTCAAGCTCAATGACACGATCATGGGAGACTTTCAGAGCAATAGATAATTCATGAAATTGGGATGCATTAATTGAACAATTCGTGGCAGTGTAAAACACATCTTGAGTGATACATTCAGAAATCAGATTCTCATTTAAGGTATGCAAGTTTTTCCTCTCAATCTCATTGTATTTTAATTCACGCTCACAGTCATTGACCTCAACTATCATTGCATCAAATTCCTTTTCCATTTCTTTAATATCTGAATCCATCCCCTTTTTAAGACTCTCAAATTGACCTTTTAATTTTTTAAAGAAAGGCATGACCTCAGTTAAATAACATTCTTTAGTTTGCTCAAAACCCCTTTCCCCTTCAGTTATCCCAGTGGGTGTGATCCTTTTTTTACATGTTTTCTCAAAATCAACAAATAACTGATAAATAATATACTGACTGATTAAGGTCTTGCTCTTAGTGGGAATTGATCTAGGAACTAAATGCATTGGTGTATTGGGGGGATATACAGTTGCAGGAACCATTCTCCTACATGGGGGATTCTGTTCAACAAACTCATCAGCTTTTTTCATGTCCATATCCTTTTTCCAGAACACTTGTTCAGGGATCAGCTGTGTTTGAGGTCTAAACTTGTTAAAAGCAATCCAATTATCCTTAGCATAGTTGGGTGTTTTAAAAATAACAGATGTTGTTTTCAATGCATGAGGGGCTCTTAAGTTTTTCATCCAAATTCTTCCTAGTAACCTCTTCTAACTGCTTATCATCCTCAGTGCACTCAGCGCAACTAGGTTTCTTCCTAGGTTTAAGGATTTCATAGCCATCATAGATTACCTTCTGAGCTTCTCTTGCTTTCTTACCATACTCAGGGTTGGGTTCCTTAATAATGGGAATACTATGCTTATCGCTTAAAAATCTATGCTTAGTGACCATGTGAGCAGTCTGAATGGTGTTCCCTTGTACGTACAACTTATTTTCAAGCTTGTTTTTCAAAGTTTTTAGATTAGAAAAGTCATTCAAAAGTTTTGATTCCTTAGCGTTAAATTTTTGTTTAATCACTTTAACATTTTCTTGAAGCTCTTGCTTTTGCTTAACAGTTTTAGAAAACTTTTCTTGTAAGGAGTTTAACTCTTGTTTTAACACTTCTTCTCTAAAATTACTTTTTCTAATAATTGTACGCATTTGGTCATCCATTTCCTGCTCACGGGTAGTTAACTCAAACTTAGCACGTTGTTCATAAATAGCAACTTGTTCTTTATAGGCATTCAGTTCAGAGGTAACAGAATCATCAGGGGCACATGTAGTGTATTCATCAAAAACATAGTCATCATTGACTGCAGAGGATACATCACTTGGTTCAATCACAGTCTCACTTTGGATCACATATTGATCATATGGGACAATATTATTATTACCCATATTAGCAATATCTGAGTCACAAGTTTCATGTGATTGCACTTTATCATGTATGTTTTGCTGATCAACATCATCATATAGTTTTAATACCTCTAAGATGATTGATTCTTTGGATGGACCAGCTTGCTGTGATGATGAGACCTTTAGAGAGACCATTGGAGAAATGCTAGCCATGAAAATTGTCTGTGCAGCAGGTTCATCATCGACGTCAGAGTAGTATGCATCACAGTCAGTGACTTGAAAGGCATTCTGATGATTATGACCTATCTCCTGAATTGGCTGCTCATCCACATCTGCATCATATGTCTTGGCATTTCCCTCAGCAAGAAACAACAACTCCTCTTCATCCAAAACATCACCATTATCCTGAGCTTGCACAAGTAACATCTTGTCTCTAAAGTACTCTGCATTTTGAGGACGTTTTGGAGATGTGCGGTTCCTTGCTATATGTCCATCACCACCACAGTTGTAGCACTTAATTGGCTTTGCTTGCCCTTGATTTGGATTCCTTCTACGATTCTGATTTGCCACATATCCTCTACCAACTCCACCTCTTCCCTGTTCATACTGCCTTTCTTAAACTGGTTGCACCATAACCTTCCCATCTCTGACAGTAGCTTGATTGTGTGGATTGGATGTTGTTCTGAGGTTATTGTTGGTGTGTGGGAGAGAGTTCATGTTTTGACTAACCATGAGAGACAGTTGATTGATGAAGTTTTCCATGAGTATGTTTGAGTCGGGAGGCTTATATGCTGGATCAGGGATGAGCTTGTAATTACCATTACCCATGGGTATGACTTGAGAAGCTTTGGTGGTAATTCCAACATTGGTGTAAAAAGCTGTAGAGTCATTTGACGAACTAGTTTCACCCTGCTTAGATTTGAACTGTTCAAGAATCCTTCGTTCAAACATAGCATGTCTCTCATTTTGAAGAAGGAAGGCATACGGTTGCTCATAGTTGGTGTTCTTCAATCCTTTGGTTAGCTTCACAGAGGTGACAAACTTGTGCTATTCGGGATTCATGTTGTTCACAAACTTTGAGTTCAGCTGAATATTTGGCATGGTCATTTTGATATTCCTCATATCATTTACAAGTTTGTGGAATCTCACGTAGTATTCATAGACACTTTCTTCTGGTTTCATCTTAAAATGCTCAAATTCATCATACAGTTGTGATTCTCTGTCTTCCTTGGTAATTTCTGAACCCGAGAGAAGCATCTTGACATTATCCTAAACCACCTTGGCTTCAGTGTTATGATTGATAAGCTTGTAGATATCTTTTGGAAGACCCTGAAGTACAATGTTTGAAGCCCTGATATCAGCATCGAATCTCTTTTCTCCTTATCACTGAGCTCATCATACGTCTTTGGTCTGTCCAATCCAAAGATCATTGTTCCATCTGCAGTAGTATCAATTATGTCTCTGGTTGTCTCAATCTGATAAGGTCCTTCATCAATTGACTTGAGAATGTTTACTCCATTTTCCTTTCCTAGACAATACAGTCTGATTCGTTGAGCCCATGAGTCGTAGTCAGTTCTATCAAGCATGGGTGGACGAGTATCAGAACCAGCTGCTTGAACGTCCTCAGCTACAGTAGAGATGATTGTAGGCACGTTGGTAGACATGTTTACAGATTTCACGGGATTTTATAACTCTATGATTAAACTGGGAAATAGATTCTTTCACAGGATTTTACTAAATCAAGAGAAAACCATATTAGAAGCAAAAATCTACCAAGTCGTTATAACCCTTGAGACAAGTCGCTAAGTCACCAAGTTGCTAAGTACAAGTCGCTAAAGAACAACTCGCTGTGAACCAAGTCGCTAAACACACAAGTCGCTAAATAACAACTCACTAATTCCAAGTCGCTATGAATCAACTCGCTAAGTACAAGTCGCTAAGACCCAAGTCGCTGAACACAAGTCACTAAAGTACCAAATCGCTAAGCAGACAAGTCGTTAAAGAACAACTCGCTAAGTATCCAAGTCGCTAAGTAGCAACTAGCTAAGAACAATAAGGACAAGTCGCTAACCCAACCAAGTCACTAGCCGTAGTGGAGCCTCCACTAACTTGTACTATTTTTCGGCTTGTCTCAAAATACAAGTCGCTAAGATCAAGTCGCTATGACTTAAGCTACAACTCGCTGGAAATTACTAAAGCAAGTCGCTACGAAGAAAAGTACTCCGAGACTCAAGTCGCTAAGATGATAAACTTCCAAAACACACTTTTCTATCCAAAACAAGCCCAACCACAGTGATTCAAGCTTTCCAAATCAAAATCCAAGCACTTACAATGATTCTAAACACAAAAGTACACTCAAAATTCAAGCTTTAACACAAGAAATGATCCAAATGATGCAAAAACCACTAAACTTTTTCAAACCCAAAAACCATATAAAACCACTAGAAATCCAAGGATATGTAAGAGAGATGATCAAACCATGGCTCTTGATACCAATTGAAACATATTGGATTTCACAAACACATCATACCATGATCAAACTAGGCGTACAACTTAAGGTTTTAGAGAGAGAAAGAGTTAGAGGTTTGGGAACTTAGTGAGAGAAAGTGAAAATATTATTATGAGCTCCGACTCTCTACCTGGGGAGGTAGAGAGTATTTATAGTCTTACACAAATCGCCACCTACGGGCTGTGGATCAGGCATACAGTGGGTAAAGACCCGTCCGTCCTCCACGGTGTTACTTAACTAAATACTACTTAACATTAAATAACTACGACTACGAGCTTTCTAATGATTACATATACTTGAGGTGACCGATACTTTAATGACAAAATTTTCTAATTCCTAACAACACATAGCACGACTACATCGTGTAACAGTAGGCAAGGCATGGCAGACATCGGCAGCTGTGGCGGTATTGAAGTGTTTTTAGGAAAATTTGGTTATAGTTTAGGTTTTGAAAAATACCTAATTCTCTATAACCTTGGCTCTGATACCAATCTGTAACACCCCCAAAATTTCACAGCGGAAGCGTTCGGGTCATTGGGTGCTACTAAATCAATATACACAACACAAGGTAATAAAGAACGGAAACTCTATTCCATTTTCAAAAGATATATTAATTTAAGAAATAGTTTTACATCATTGTTTCAAAGTGCGGAAGTAAAGCCCATAAAAATATATGTTGTCCCATTGAAATTGTATTAGAATGTTTGGAAACACTTCGGATGCCAGTCTTCAACGAATGCCTTTGCCATTGCCCACGCCAATAAGTAAACCTGAGAAAAACATGCTAAAATGTCAACACAAAGGTTGGTGAGTTCATAGGTTTAAGTTTAAGAAATCAAGTTGGACCACAGTTGCACATATAGCATCTCCGTGAATGACACTATATGCAAAAAGGCTATTACGCTAGTACCAAGTTCATGCGACCAAAACTGCGACAGTTTCTCACCCCAAAGTTTTATAAAACAAGTAAATAAGAGTAAAAGTGGGGCTGTAAACTCACCTTAGCAGCACGGTAAATAAAGTATCGAGTATTCAAGAGTGTGTGTGAAGATCCAACGCGAAACCTAGATTATATAGATAAATCTCAGGTTTGATTTAAGTTAACGACCTAAATGCATGATGTTCGAACGACTTGTATCTTTATCCCTTATGTGGTATTTAAAAGTAAATTTTTAAATCATTAGTTTAAAATAACGTTAAACATCTATAAAAATGTTTGAAGTTTCAAAAATACAAGGATTCTTATTATTTAAAATGTTTGAAGTTTAAGTATACAAAATATCAAATATTATTAAGTTATAAAGTATGAGCGCTTATGTTATAATGTATTAAAATATTTAGTTAAATGTTTTAATTCAAATGATTTATGTAAAAGTGCAAGTATATATATAAGTATATATATTAAGTTCAAGTTCTTATGATTTACAAGTCATATATGTGTTTTTAAGTAAAGCATCAAGTCTATTAAAGTGAAGGGGCTGAAACTGTTAAATGATGGAAGTGCCAAAAATAACAAAAAGAAATGGCAAAACAGCCATTGCCCAGATTCGAACATGGGTTGGTTGTGTGAAAGTCTACGCCACACCCAACTGAGCCACATGCTCTTTGGTGTTACTCTTGTCGTTTATATATGTATAAGGGATTTGCGACTGATTAGAACTTGTCATACATTTCCATCCCAGAATGTAGGGTGGCATGCATTTGTGTTTCATTCTTGTTTTCACTCATTACAGGGTAACTATATTTCATTAGTTTTCTTGCATGAATGTCTAACATGTAAGTGTGTATATATAACTTAATATTTGAACATGCATCTTAAGTTCCCAAAACAAAGATTGTTTTAAGTTGGAAAACGTTTAATCCTTGGAGTTTATTAGTGAAAGTAAACGTTAAAGTTTTACCACACAAGCTTTGTGATATGCTAGGTTCGATTTGTGTCATGCATAAAGGAGATGGGTTTAGAGAATTTAAAGCACAATGTAAGCGTTACTAAGAAACTAAACACAAGTTTGAACCATCTACGAATTGAAATGGGTCAAGAAGACTTACAACACCAATAGTAGTGGTGAAGAGACTCGATAGAAGTGTGGTGCGAAAGAAAATGAGAGACGAGACACGAGCTAACAATCTTGCACCTCTTCGAATTTGCAACCCACGATCAAAATAACAATCCAAAGTGACTAAGACTACTTGGATGACCCAAAGTCTTCTTGTTTGTTGCTCCTTGGTGGCTCGACAGTGAACAAAGAGAAAGAAAAGAGAGTGTTTTGTATAGTTTAAGTGTGTGGGGATTTTATGAGATTATGAAAGGTATTTATACACGATTTGAAGTATGGCCTTAAGGATTGACTTGTCTTTCATTTGCATGTGTCCAAGGTGAGATGAAGAGGATGCTTGTGATGTCTTAATCAAGTGAAAGGGATCCAAGAGCATGCTTCAACAGAAACCATAAACACAGATGGGGACCTTGATTCCTTGTCGATTTGCTCCCATGGGAAAAGCCAAGAGGGTGATTAATATTTTGATTATGGTTGAATTTGAAGGTGGGAAGGTAGTTTGGGTGGTTTCTCTTTATGGGAAAGATGGAGGAGTGTGTGCAGAGGAGGAAGGAAGAGAGGGAGACGATTTTGGATGAGATGAGTAGCAGGTGGGGCGTGTTTTCTGAGGAAGACAGAAACAGAAAAGAGATGATAAGGGGGGGGGGGGGCGTGGGTTTGCACATGGGATCACTGAAACACATGCACATGTGTTACCAAAATATGACAAGCATAATATTAGTAAAGTTTGTTGGGTTTTGACATTTGACCAAGGTTGAAGTTTGATTCTTGTGTTTGTGTTGTATTTGTCAGGTTCACAGAAACATAGGGATAACATATACTAAGATATACTAGCAACAATATTGAGTAGATGCTTTATTAAAGGTTCATTGGGTTTTGGTTTCTTTTGCTCAACACACACACTCACACGTATGTATATTAAGACCAAGAGGTTTTATTTTGCTTGGGTGCTCGTTGCTGGGGTTACAGCCAACAAGGGAAAAGTTGTACCAAAAATACTTGAATGCTCTTGTGTTTGTCTACACACGCATCACATGGTAGACCAAAGAATGAATTTTTGTTTTGGTATCTCGTTTGGAACTTGTGCGTTCACAGAATACATAGAAACACAATATCATGTCAACTTTTGGGATAAAAGAAATATAGGGTGCGCCGGTTTGTTTTGTTCAAAAAGAAATATAGAAACAATATTTTCAATTTGCTTGCAAAAATGCTATTAAGTGTGTTTGGGCTTGAGACTAAGTAGTGGGCTAGGCCCAAGGGAAAATAAACATTGGGTTGGTTTGGGCTTGGCGGGTAGACGAGAGCCCAAGAGACAAGGAATGAGAAGTTGAGCCGGGTTGGGATTAGAGGCCCGGTACGTGATAAAAATATAAAAGTTTATTTATATATTTATTTTATATAATTTTTATTATCGAGGTCGAGGTGAAAAAAAAATATTCCGTGACTTGTCGTGTTTAAAGTTCGAAACGAAAGAAAAAAAAAACATAGTCGCGAAAATCGATAGGGAAATTTACGAGTGGTTACATGAAGAGACCAAGATATGCAATAAATGTGTCCTAATGATTGCAAGATCTTGAAGTTCAGATCAACCACGAATTACAAGGAACCAAATTTTTGGTTCCTTCCTTTTTGAAAAAAGGTTCCTTTGGTGAATTTTTGGAATTTTTGAATTTTGGTGGGAAATGGATATCCTATATGTCTAAGTGTGTTAAACTAGTTCTAATATGAATAAAAAGCAGTAAAAACTACCCTAGAAGCAAATTTTGGTAAATTGGAATGCGGGAATGAGCGAAATTCAGCAACTTACCTGGGCATTCCACGTTACCAAAACTTTACACAGACGGATCCCAAATTTTGGGTCCGTCTGGTCCGCCAGTGCAGGATTGGCGGCACCAAAATATAAAACGGACAGAACCAAAAAATTGGTGCCGTGAGATCCATCGCGTGCAGAAAATTGGACAGACCCAATTTTGACCCGCGGGGACTTATTTTTCTTAAAACATATGCAAATAACTATTTCTAGTTAGGAGCAAGCAATAATGCATAGATAAAAATAGTGGAGCATCTATTTTCAACAAGGGCTAATGATTTTCACTTAAAAGTGAAAATAGGTAAAATTTGATAACACCCGTGTGTTATCCCCTTGCATGAACCAGATAACATACATCAATGTTTTAAGTTAGTTTATCATCATACGAAGCAAAAACACATAAATAATATCATACAACATTGTTTCTTGTCTTGTTCCAAACACCCTCTTAAACCTCACCTCACTTATCCAACTTCTTATAAATCTTGGTCATCATCCTACTAAGGCACTTGAACATCCCCTTGGTTTGTTTGAACTCCTCCATAGGGTTATCCACTTCTGGAAGTGAGGCATAGTACTCATGTGGTTGAAGCCTTAAGTTAGGGAGACCGTCTTCGGAGCTATTTGATGATGATGAAGGAGTTGGAGGTTTTGGCCTTTTTCCTTTTGCCTTAGTCTTGGACACTCTTTCATCACTCAAGGGCACAAATATGTGAGGGATGAGAGAATAATCTAGTTTCAACCCTCTAGGACTTGGTGGAATGGGTGCATAAGCTCTATAAAGACGGGTGAGTAGCATCCCGTATGGAAGAGCAACGGAGCCTTGAGTAGGGATGTCTACCATTCTACTAGCAATGTAGTAAGGCAAGTTGAATGGTTGACGAGTGGAAAATCTATAGAGCATGTAACAAAGTCAAGCATTGATGTTGTCTCTATTTCCTATGGTGCTAATGACATTGGCTCTAAGGAGTTCCTCCGACTTTTTGAATTGAGGCTTAAGCTCATTGAGTTCCATACCGTATGGATCTCGGTTGACTTCCTTTCCCGCTCGAGTGAGACGGGTTGGTGCTACCCTATCATTAAAGAGGTGCACACGAATTACGTCCTTGTCTACCAAAGGAGTTTGGTAGGGAAGAGAGCGGTCATGAATAGCATCAAGGATAGTGAGTACCCACTTATCCGAGTAAAGACAAGTACCACGGCAAGGAATTCCTAACACTTGAGCAAATTGGTTGAGAGAAATGGTGTAGTCATTTTGGTTGATCTTAAACTTGAGAGACATTTTATCATCCTCATTTGTGAAGGAAACAACACTAGCATAGAATTCTAGGACAAACCTAGGGGAAATTGGCTCATCGATGTCAAGTAGACAATCGAAGTTGCTAGTGGCTAGTTCTTGACGGAGATTTGTTCCGTCGACAAAAGATGAATGAATGGTCCTACCCTCATGGAAATACCTTTTCTCTAGACTCTTAAAGATTTCAACTTGTTCTTTGGTAAGGCCCTTATTTTTGTGATGTTGAGGGATGTAATCAAGAGTGTCTTTGTGATCGTAAAATTTTGCGGCTACCATGTTTGTTCCTATAAGCAAGAATTTACAAGTTTTAGTAAAAACGAAAATAAACTTAGCATTTTTGTTCTAGTGTGTGCCTATATGCAAACAATTTGGAGTTTCGGTTATCTCGACTCATTTTATGCATAAAATAGTTTTTATTGGTAGTGTTTGGCAAAAGGCAAAAGATAACCCACACGCTCCTAATTTAATGTAGCTTCATTTGAATATACCTGGGAATGCATATTAGCTATGCATTACCTTTAGTATTCAAGAGACATTATGCAAGTGATGAAAATAACGTTTCTATTTGTATTAACAATGAGAAATTGTTTACCTACAAGTGAGAAGTTTTTCAAAATTTTGGCATGCGGTTTTTGTTTAATTAGGATAATGCCTTATAGTAATTAGCTTCTAAATAGTGGGAAACATGATTAGGTTATGCAATTTGACAATGTAGTTCATAATTTCAGTAATTAGTTATGCAATTTAACAATTAAGTTCATGTTTTGTGCAAGAATATACATAATCCCCATGTATTGGTTTTGTGCATAAATTATAACCCTAGACTCAGAATTAAGAGAAATAATGTAGTTAGGATACTTACAATGATGTTTTCTGTAGTGATTAGTAGAGGAAGAAACCTTAATAATGAGTTAGGTATGTTTGTGGTTCATTTTGATAAAGTGGGTTGTGGAGAAGAAGGTGTTTTGTATTTAAAATTTTTGCTACTGTTAGCAACACGGACCAAACGGACCCAAAAGATTGGTTCCATCCGTGTGGTCGTTTGGTGTCGTGGGCACTGTAGCAGAATTTTGCTATATTGTTTTGTTTTGGTTATTCTAAGGTTTAGGCTATGTTTTAACTACATGTTTGGTTCCATTTGTTAGCCTTAATAGTTTTTATTAGAAGTGATGGTCATTCACGATTAGGAACTTTGTAACGTGTGTTAGATATCGTGATAGAATAGTCAACGGGCTCGTGGATTGGACTAAGCTAAATGGGTACTAGCTATGTTAAGCTTGCCTTATATCCAATCCAACCCATGTCCAAGCCCACGAGGCCCATAGAAAGCCTTTTAGGGCATCATGTATTCCAACTATAAATACCCCTTAAATGGTCATTTGAGGGGTGTGCTTGAAAGTGTGTGTGTGTGTGTGTTTTTCTTTGGAATATACAACTTATTGTGTTCATCCTTCTCTTCACATACACGGTTTTAACATCAAGTCACCATCTTTCTCATCTTTAATTTTTTCATCTTCACGCTTTGTTTGTGTTTGTGTTAAGGAGTTCTACGCGTATAGTGAAATAAGTGTTGGGTTTGTGATAAGGTTGATAAAAGCAAGGTCCTACAATTGGTATCAATCGCCTAACAATGGTTTAGGAGTGGTTGGTTGAAGTTTTTTGTGGTTTGTGTTATTACGCGTAAAGCTCTTGGTAACAAAAAGTGGTTACGCTTAAAACTTTATTTTTTGCACTAAAATATTCAAGATTCTTGTGGTTTGAGGTTTCTTTAGTGTTAAAGAGTCTAGTTTTGGAAAAAAGTTTGAAGCTTTACGTGTTTTACATCAGTTTTAAACTCGTGTTTATTGACGTGTAAGTTTCTACGCGTAAGCTTTCTAAGCTATTTGGGTGAAAAAGGTCAAAAGATTTGTGTTATTGGCGTCTTTTTAAGGCTGTTTGTGCATCAGAAAATGGTTGAATCATTGGAAATTTTTTTACGCGTAAGTCAAAACCCTCTTTTTACGCGTAAGAAAAGTCAAAACCCTTTTTCTACGCATAACTTCCTACGCATAACTTTTTGGCTAAGAATCTTCGAGCATCTAAGGTTACTCAGTGCTTCCCTCACTTGGATAAGTGTGTGGAACACTTCGACTTGTGGATATCTTTTACGCTGTGACAGAGTAAAGGATTTTTGGTTCTAAACCTAAGTTTACACATAAGCATAAACGCCTACGCGTAACAATCTACGCATAAGTTCCACTTACGCATAAGATTTCTACACCTAAGCATTTTTGTTTACGCCTAAGCCTTAAGTTTACGCGTAAGATACTGTTTACGCATAAGAATCCTACGCATAAGCATTTCTACGCTTAAGAACTGGTTTACGAGTAAGATTTTGAGCAAAAATTCAAACGGCTATAACTTTTGAACCGTAACTCCGTTTTCTGCGATCTACCATCAAAACGACCGTGAGAACGAGGAGAATAGACCACCGAATAAACTTGGGTCAATCTTCAGGTCCTAAAAACGCTCCGAACAGAAGTTATTGAGGTTTTTAAGTTTTTAGACCAAATTTTCACTACAACAACCGAGCTTAATCTTCATCAAACACAACTCCTTTATCATTGAATCGATCCTACATCAAGTTTATCATATCATACCTTCATCTATGGCAACTCAACAAGACATTCATGCAGCCGGTGCTGAAAATCGTCCTCCTATGTTGGAAAAAGGTGGTTATCTTCAATGGACAAGTCGAATGCTTCGTTACATCAAGACAAAACCTAATGGAAAATTGATGATCAAATCCATTCAGGATGGACCCTTCATACCTCGACAAGTCCAAGACACTGGAAATGCTGATGCAACACCTCCCGTCCCACCATTTTTTCGTCTTCAAAAAGAATCGGAATACTCTGAAGAGGATCAGAAGAAAGTCGAAGCAGATGACATGGCAATTCATATTGTCCAACTGGGTTTACCAAGAGACATCTTTGCTGCTGTAGACAGTTGTGAAACTGCTTTCGATATGTGGGAACGAGTTAGACGACTTTGTCATGGAACAGAAATTGGTCAACAAGACACAGAGAACAAGTTGCTAACTGCTTGGGAGAAGTGTACATCTACTCTAGGAGAATCCATTGAATCCTACTATGGAAGGTTCTGCACTTTAATGAATGAGCTGATCAGAAACAAGTTGACACCCAGAACTATCGTGAGCAACATCAAGTTCTTGAACAATCTACCAGAAGAATGGGGACGATATGTCACTATTGTCAACCAAACAAAAGACTTACATCAAGTGAACTTTGATCAACTCAACGGTTTTCTGAAACTAAACCAAAATGAAGTGAATGAAGTCAGGCAAGAAAGATTAGCAAAGAATCATGATCCATTGGCACTCATTGCAAAGACTCAAACTCCAGTGAATACACAACAACAAGCTTCATCATCTTCCACTAACAACAACTTGCAGCAATACATCCCTCAACAACAAAACTATCCACCTGAACAACAACATTACCAGGAACAAGGAATCACTGATCTTGAAATGGAACCCGAAGAAGCTTTGTCACAAGTATTTTCTTTATTGGGTAAAGCATTCAGAGGTCGCTTTTCCACACCAACTAACAACAACCAAAGGATTTCATCAAACACTCGCAACATGCAAATTGCACAGTCGGGTGTGAATATGGGTCTTCAAGGACAAATGGTTGGAGTTATTGGGAATCAGTAGGGATATGCTACTGGATTTCGCATGGGTAATCAGGCGGTTCAAAATCAGGGTAATCAGATGGGTCAGAATGTTGGGAATAGAGCAGTGGGTAATCAGAATGGGAATGTTGCAGCTCCAGTCATTGGGATTTATGGAAATTTGAATCAAGGTAATCAGGTTACGTGTTATAACTGTCAAGGATTGGGTCACATGGCAAGGAATTGTCCAACTAAGCCGAAAAAGAAGGATCTTGCGTATCTTCAGAAAGCCATCATGTTGGTACAAAAGGAACAATCTGGACTTCAATTGAGTGCTGAGGAACATGACTTTATGGCTATTATGAATGATTTGGAAGACCTCGAGGAACTCAATGCAAACTGCATCTTCATGGCAAATCTTCAGGAGACTACGTACGACACTGATTCTGACGCACCTCCTGTCTATGACGCCAACGCAGTATCTGAGGTACCAATCATTGATCCATGCTATAACAATGTCATATTTGATGTGTCTACTCATGACGAACAGCATTCTGTGACATCAGCACCTACTTATGATACATACCTGGACAATCCGAGTTGTAGCAATACTAACTTTGAAACTCCAGATGTGGATCCTAGTGGAGACTGTGTGGCACAAAATACTGAGACTGATGAGGAAACACGTGCTTATTTTGAATCATTAATCAATAACTGTGGCATTGAAATCGAAAAAGTCAAAAAGGTCAATCGCGAAGTTAAGGCCGCGAATGCTAAATTGATCGCTGAGCTTGAGAGTTACAAGGAGAACGCAAAAGCCTTTGAATTTCAGAAAAACAAAGAATCAGAATTAGAAATTGGTTATCGAAATTTGGTTTCTAAAGAACAACTTTTGCAAATCAAGTATAACACACTTGATGTGAATTTGAACTTGAAAATTAAATCTTTAAACAAGGAAATTTCTGATTTAAATAACCAACTTTCCAAACAAAAAGAAATGTTTTCTAATCTTGAAAAAGAGAAGAAGCAGTTGATTACTGATTTTTCAAAACGAGAAGATTCTCTTCTTGATGAAATTCTTGATAAAAATGAAAAAAATCCAAACTTTAGAAAATTTGCTTCTTAAAACGGGTCACTCTGCTCAAACAATCAAGATGCTTTCTAATCAAGTAAATCCACGTTTTCATACTAATAATAGAATGGCACTTGGTAATGACCCTTCTTCGTTTCTCAAGAAAGCTCAGAAATCTCAGAATGTGCTAAACAATGGAAATGTTTTACATGAACCCATTATTGTTCGTGATTCTCTTGAAACGTTAGAACTATCTGAGGAGATTAGATCAAAAATGAAACAAAAGAATCCGGAAATCAAACCTATTGATTATAACAAATGGAACAAAATTAACGGAATTACTTTTGTTAATCAAAAAGAAAAGTCAAAATTCTCCATCACACCAAGTGTTTCAAACAAAGAGTCAACACCTGTTTTAAAATCTGTTTCAAAACCAGTTGTTGTCTCAAATTCTCTTTCGAACATTGAACAAATGTCTTCAAACAATCCTTTTAACACAAGTGATGCGAGAAGTATTTTAGACAATGTGAAAACTAGAATTGCGGTTCTTCAAGACACTGTTAAAACTAAAACCACTATTACACCTAACAACTGGTTCTCTAGTTTTGACATCGAACAAAGAAAGTTCTTTGAAACTCAAATTGCCCCTCAGCTGAATGCCATCAGTGTAAGGGTAATTCATTTTGAACAAGCGTTTTTGAAAGAAACAATTGACTTTGTCAAGGACCATAAATCCCTGATAAAGCAAGCTAATGATTGTGTTGAACAAGTCAAAGTTTTGGAAATTTTAAATGACTCTCTCTTCGAAGATGTTCTGACTACTGATATTATGTCCATCATTTTGCAAACATATTCTGTTGAAGATCATGAAAGACTCCAGTCTGAGACCTCCAAAATTGTTTCAAAATATGAAAAAGCACTTGAGAAACTTGAAAAAGAAAATGTCTCATATTTTAAACAACTTGATCGAAAAACTGAGGAATGCAAGTATGACAAATTGTCGTATGAGCGTGCCTACAATGACATGAAAACGAAAAATGATCTTTTGAGGGCTCAGCTGGAAAGTCAAAAAGGAAAGGCAGTGGATACTAAGATTTCAAAACCATTGACTGAGGAGAAATCAAATGTTCCCAAACCGGTTTTTAAACCAAAAATGTCTGTTTCAATGCCTCCTCCAAAAGTCAATGAGAAAAATGTTTCATCCAAACCAGTCACTCCACCTGCCTTGCCTAAACAAAATGTTGATAAAGGAAAAGCGGTTATTGAGAAACCAAAAGTTTTAGCTCCTGGCCTTTTTAAGATGAGTACCACTAATGCGTCTGCCTCCACATCTAAAACATATGGAACAAACGACATAAGTTTAGAAAAGCACTCTAAAGAGACTAGGAAAGTTGAAACCACTTCTCTAGATAAAAATGTGAATCCTAATGAGTGTACCTTACCTTCTACAGGACTAGGAAGCACCTCTAGGAGCAGCAGACTAAAGCCTAAGAGCAATACAAGGAACAATAGAGTCTCGCTTGCCTCTAAGAGTAGTCGCTTGAATAAAGAGAAGAAAGTAGAAGAACACCCTAGGAGTTTACCGCTTTGTAATAAGAAAGACATTTCATCTGAATGTAATGAACCTATGAAACTTGCTAAGTCTAATGAATCTGTTGAATCTTTTTGTTTAACTTGCAAGAAATCTTTATCTAATGTTCATGATGATTGTGTTTCTAAGAATGAGATTGTTAAGCCTGTTAAGAAGAATGTTCACAAAAGAACTTATGCTAAACGAATAGGAAGACTAGTCGCGAGACTTAGGCTTTACACTACTGATAGGGCGCATAATGTTTACTTTAGGGATGACATTTGGAAACCCACAGGTAGAACTTTCACACTCCAGAATGGTAGATTGAGTGATGAACCTGTCTTACCATTAGATGACTTCTATGAGTGTGATCAGGATTTTACCTCTAACCCAAAGGAACCAAAATCAAAACGATTTCCAAAATCTTCTTCTTCTGTTATTGGCAGGTTATCGAAATATGTCTTTGGATCATCGAATCGGGTTGCTCCAAGCACATGACCGGGAATCTGAAGCTGCTGATCAATTTCGTCTGGAAATTCATGGGAACCGTACGTTTCAGAAATGATCATGTAGCAGCTATCATGGGTTATGGAGATCTACCTTTTGGAAATTATTTTATCACTCAGGTTTACTATGTCCAAGGGTTGGGACACAATTTGTTCTCAGTCGGGCAGTTCTGTGATGCAGATTTAGAGGTTACTTTCAGGAAAAATGCTTGCTTCGTTAGAAACTTGGATGGCACTGATCTCTTAACTGGGAATCGTGATATAAACTTGTATGCTAGCGACATCAATCAAATGGCCTCTTCATCACCAATATGTCTTATGACACGAGCATCTGGAACTCAGTCCTGGCTGTGGCATAGAAGGTTATCCCATCTCAATTTTGACACCATCAACAATCTTGCCAAAGACAACATCGTCAACGGACTTCCAAAGTTCAAATACACCAAGGATCACTTATGCCCATCATGCGAACAAGGAAAAAGCAAAAGAGCATCATATAAACCCAAATCCGTACCTAGTTCGGAAGCAAGGTTGCATATGTTGCACATGGACTTATGTGGCCCAATGAGAGTTGAAAGCATTAATGGGAAAAAGTATATTCTTGTTATCGTCGATGATTATTCGAGATATACATGGGTTAAGTTTCTGAGATCAAAAGACGAAGCATCAGGCATCATCATCACCTTCCTGAAACGTATTCAAGTACTTCTTCAAGCTCCAGTTAGAGTTGTAAGAACAGACAACGGCACAGAATTCACTAATCAGGAGTTAAGAACTTATTTTGAAGATGTTGGAATTACACATCAGACATCAGTTGTTAGAACTCCACAACAGAATGGGGTAGTTGAAAGAAGAAATAGAACTATTGTGGAAGCTGCTCGCACAATGCTAATCTATTCTAGTGCACCGTTATTTCTATGGGCTGATGCTGTTGCCACTGCTTGTTTCACTCAGAACCGATCCCTAATCCATCCAAGATTCAATAAAACCCCATATGAAATAGTGAACAACAGAAAACCTGATATCTCTTACTTTCACGTGTTTGGCGCTTTGTGCTATCCAACGAACGACAGAGAAGATCTAGGTAAACTGAGAGCAAAAGGTGATATTGGAATCTTCATTGGATATTCAGATAACTCGAGGGCATTCAGGGTGTATAACAGAAGAACTAGGAGGATCATGGAGATGATGAATGTGAAGTTTGATGAACTTTCACATATGGCTTCTGAGAGACTCGCTCTAGAACCCGCACTAAACCATCAGACTTCTGGACACATCAGTTCAGGACTCGTACCTCAAAGAGCTCAATCAACTTTGTTTGACAATCCTAAAGAACAAGAATGGGAGAATTTCTTCGAGTTAATGTTCGATGAATACTATGGTGGAACTTTGACAAATGCATCAAACCATCATTCCGCTGCACCCGCTCAAAATCATCCTCCACCACCACCAGAAGATGCATCTACAACGGTCGAAAACAATGCACCAACTCCATCAACATCATCTACATCTACTCAAGTTCTTGCACCCGTTCTACCATCACTTGATGAGCAAAACCAAAACCAGAACGATGCAACATTAGATGACGACTTATTTGGAAACCCGTTTGCTACGGAATCAGCTGAATCATCTTCAAGCTTACGAGAACCATCTAACTCGCATACGTATAACCAACGGTATCCTTCTACTCTGAAGTAGACAAAAGACCACCCAATTGAACAAGTTATTGGTGAACCTTCAAGGCCAATTCAGACGAGGCGCCAACTTGCCACCGATTGCGACTTATGCGTTTACCTTTGCTCAATTAGCAATATCGAGCCAAAGAACATTCGTGAGGCAATGGCAGATCCCGCATGGATAGAAGCAATGCAGGAGGAACTTCTCCAATACCATCTACATGAATCTTGGGATATGGTTCCAAGACCAATTGACGTTCGCGTCATTGATCTCAAATGGTTATGGAAGAACAAAAGGGATGAAGAGATGACTGTAATTCGCAACAAAGCTCGTCTTGTGGCCAAAGGATACAGACAAGAGGAAGGGATAGACTTTGAAGAGTCATTCGCGCCGGTAGCTAGACTTGAGGCAGTCAGGATTTTCTTAGCCTATGCAGCTCACAAAAACATCACGGTTTATCAGATGGACATTAAGACCGCGTTCTTGAATGGAACTCTGAAAGAAGAAGTGTACGTGAGTCAGCCAGAAGGCTTCATTGACTTGGAACATCCAGACTACGTCTACAAACTCAAAAAGGAAATCTATGGTTTAAAACAAGTTCCGAGAGCGTGGTATGACAAACTGTCCTCTTTCCTTATCCAAAACAATTTCACCAAAGGCACAGTTGATCCTACCTTGTTTACACAAAAATGCAAAAACGACATTTTTATTGTTCAGATTTATGTGGACGACATCATCTTTGGGTCCACTAATCCAAATCTTTCAAAACACTTTGAAAATCTCATGAAAAGCAAATTTGAAATGTCCATGATGGGGGAACTAAAATTCTTTCTTGGTTTACAAATACATCAGTCCCCTCGTGGAATTTTTATTAATCAAGCTAAATACATAACTGAGATTTTGAAAAATCATGGTATGGATAATTGTGATTCGGTCGGAACACCAATGGTAACTTCACCAAAAATTGGAGCCGATTTGTTTGGGAAACCTATTGATCCGAAGAAATGTTAGAGCATGATTGGTTCTCTCATGTACCTCACTGCTAGTCGACCAGATATTCATTTTTCTGTTTGCTTATTAGCACGGTTTCAGGCAAAGCCTACCGAACTGCACCTCAAAGAGGTTAAACGGATCTTTCGGTACCTGAAGACATCCATTCACACGGGACTTTGGTATCCAAAGGAATCCGGATTTGATCTAATTGCTTTTTCAGATGCGGACCACGCAGGTGATCAAGTTACAACAAAAAGTACATCCGGAGGAGCACAATTCTTGGGTGAAAAGTTAGTCAGCTGGTCTTCAAAGAAACAAGATTGCACTGCACTTTCAACCGCTGAAGCTGAGTATGTGTCTCTATCTGTGTGTTGTGCTCAAGTTCTATGGATGAGAACACAACTCACAGATTATGGCTTTACTTTCGATAAAATACCTATGTATTGTGACTCGAAAAGTGCCATAGCCATATCATGCAATCCTGTTCATCACTCAAAGACTAAGCATATCCGTGTCCACTACCACTTCATCAAAGAGTACGTCAAAAATGGTACTGTTGAATTATTCTTCGTGAAGACTGATTACCAACTCGCCGATCTATTAACCAAAGCCCTTCCAAAAGAAAGGTTTGACTATTTAGTTCGACGAATTGGAATGCGAAGCCTAACCCCTGAGGAGTTAGAACGTCTTCTCGAATCTTCTTGAAAATGATTTTCCAAAAAGCTTCGTTGTAAATATTTTTGAAAAACAAAATACAAAATTTGAAAAACCAACAAAAGCAAAATATAAAAATATAAAACTTTCAAAATACAAAAACAATATAAAATCAAAAATCCAAAAATATTCTTCTCACGACATGTCTCTCGTATAATTGATATTCTGTACGTTTCTAGAAATGTCATTCAACAATGATACGGGCATGTACAGATGCTTGAGCGAGAGTTCTTTAATATGTTTTCCAAAACATGTCTTTTCTCAAAGTTTCTTCATAATAATGGCTTTCGTATACTTCAGTACGAAACCCGGACTAAAATGATGACTTTTGATTATTCTCAAATCAAAACTCGTGCTTTTTAATGAAAATCACTAGTGTACGCTTCAGTGCACTACATTTAAAAATGGTGAGAAATCATCATCATCTTGAGCACCTTTTCAAGATTGTTCAAAAATATTTTTAAAAATTTTTCAAAATATTTTGTGCTCAAGATAACTCCCTCTAAACCCTTTAATTGATTATGCTTTATTAAAGGGGGAGTATAAAATAAAATGTTCCAAATTCATGCTTAAATCAAATCCGTTTGTCTCCCCAAAAGATTCTAAAATTTTGTTTAATCCATTGATATAAAAAATATCACGAATATGCTATTTTTGAGGGGGAGGAGACGTGATTAAAATGTGATCAAAATGTTTAATGATCGGTGTTTGAATCTCAAAATGAGCTCGACTCAGTTGAAACCAATGAATTGACGAGGAATCATGTACCATCTCGAGAAACTTTCTATGGACTTGACCAGGACGGGTAATAATTTCAAGCTAGTTCTCTAGTGATGTAAACGTGTCTCGAATCGGTCTAGTTCATTTAGAGTCGATCAATTCAAAAAGTGCGAACTCTACCCTCTATGTGCAAATTTCTGTCAAAACTTATAAGCACATGTGAAGGGGGAGTGTTTCTGAAAATATAAAACTCACAGAGTGTTTCAAACATGTTTTCTATCATAAACACTCTGAGAGATTTTCAAGAAAAATGGTTTTATGGCAACAATAGGACAGTCATGGAGTTATAAGGTGACTAAGGATAGGAAATCAGTCCTATGATCCGCCAGAGCCGGAGGGATCTATCCAAGGACATCACAAATAGTTAGTATTAGAAGTCCTTAGGAATGATTGAAAAAAGGAGTAATGTGAGAAAGGAGAAAGAAGGGGTTGAAGAATCAAAAAGAAAAGCAAAAGAAAGGGTGAAAAGAAATAGCTCTCCATAATCAACCTTAGGGCAGAAACCGGGTTCAATTCATCTGCTACTGGTTGTCACTAGATGACACTGGTATTGAAGACAAAGACGTCATGGACCCAGTGACGCACTGCACTAAACCTTCTAGCCACTCAATTCCTCTCAAAAGGGATTTGTTTCATTCTCACTGGGAACCCTACATAATCTATCGACTTTCTCTTAGAGATCGTTGGTATTGAAGAAGGAGACCCTCTCCCTAGTCTCCGCTCAGGAAAACCAAAATGCACTATTGAGTCTAGAGCCACGAGATTCATCAAAAGATCTCATAGGAACACTTGTCATGACATCGCTTGTTGTTCATCATTAAAGACACAAGTGATTAATTCTAGAGTCCTACGCAGATCTTAGCAATCTGCCAGAACATTTATGAGAAGTTTCACATCTGTGATCTTCAGTGATTGAAT
The DNA here is from genome assembly GCA_019973895.1 of Chrysanthemum seticuspe. NCBI lineage: Eukaryota > Viridiplantae > Streptophyta > Magnoliopsida > Asterales > Asteraceae > Chrysanthemum > Chrysanthemum seticuspe. Next base: position 250,263,055 of record BPTQ01000009.1, read on the forward strand.
GGAAACTCCTGCCAGGGTCAACATCAAGCAGCCCTGACAGCAGGTCACTTCGGTAACTCCCCGTGGATTACGCTTAGTGTGTCTCAAACGGTCTACAGTCGTGGAGTGATGCTTCGGTGTACTTCAGCGACTCATCTGAACTGTAGATGTACTTCAGTATATCGTGTTATCTCACTTGTGGGACTCCAGTTCAGGAACGGCCCTCGTAAGAATTAGAGACGTGTTTTCACACTATGCTGTTAACACCCTCGAAATTCAAACTTGTAAGTGCCGGAATCCGCTTATTACTAACCTGTTTTATTTTTTTCTTCTTTTGGAAGCTCCAGAGCGGATTGATCATGCAGATTCTCCACATGCTCATACCAAAAACACATGAAAGTTCTCATCATAATCAAAGGCAACACAAAGTTAAAGATGATTCTTCGTCAATGTCAAAGAATCTACAAAGTGTAAAGACTCGAGAACTACATCATTGGTAACCAAAAGATAAATAGAAGTGTGAGCATGGTGGAGAAAGGCGTGGAGACACCTAACCAACGAAGTTGACAACGGCAGACAACCACATTATCTGATCACAAAGCATGAAGGAACAAAGAATTAAGACTATTCTATATCAACACACAAAGTTCAAGCTCGAGAAAAGTAAAGACCTAATCAAGTGGAGCATCATTTGAATGACCACCCCTTAGGGGGAGATTGTTAGCCTTAATAGTTTGTATTAGAAGTGATGGTCATTCACAATTAGGAACTTTGTAACGTGTGTTAGATATCGTGATAGAATAGTCAACGGGCTCGTGGATTGGACTAAGCTAAATGGGTACTAGCTATGTTAAGCTTGCCTTATATCCAATCCAATCCAACCCATGTCCAAGCCCACGAGGCCCATAGAAAGCCTTTTAGGGCATCATGTATTCCAACTATAAATACCCCTCAAATGGTCATTTGAGGGGTGTGCTTGAAAGTGTGTGTGTGTGTGTGTGTTTTTCTTTGGAATATACAACTTATTGTTTTCATCCTTCTCTTCACATACAAGGTTTTAACATCAAGTCACCATCTTTCTCATCTTTATTTCTTTCATCTTCACGCTTTGTTTGTGTTTGTGTTAACGAGTTCTACGCGTATAGTGAAATAAGTGTTGGGTTTGTGATAAGGTTGATAAAAGTAAGGTCCTACACCATTAATCCTAACCCAAGTCTAAGAAGATTAAATGGTTCTCGTTTAAGAGGTTTAGTTAGGATGTCGGCAATGTTATCTTCAGAGGATACTTTCTCAATTGAAATGTTTTCTTTTTGAACATTGTCGCGAAGGAAGTGATGCTGAATTTTAATATGTTTCATTCGAGCATGTTGGACGTGATTTTTGCTGAGATCAATGGCTCCTTTATTGTCTCAAAGTATAGAGATGTCGTTGAGATGAATTCCGTAATCCACGAGAGCTTGCTTCATCCAAAGAGCTTGTTGACATGCCTTTCCGGGTGAGACGTACCCGGCTTCGGTAGTTGAGATAGCGAGAGCCGTTTGTTTCTTTGTGAACCATGAGGTGAGACACTATCCAACAAAAGTACAAATACCACTTGTACTCTTTCTATCGACATAGTCACCGGCATGTTCCGAGTCGGCATACACTATGGTTTCTACACCCGTTCCTTTGGGATACCATAATCCTAGACATGTAGTGCCCTTAATGTATCTGAATATTCGTTTCAAGGCTTCTAAGTGTGATGCTTTGGGATCTTCTTGAAAGCGAGCACATAGACAAACACTAAACATAATGTCGGGTCTACTAACCATGATATATTTAGTGTTATCTACGGATTCACCTTCCTCATCCTTGGTGAGTTTTGTTTCCGAGGACATGGGTGTTTTAGTTGGTTTTGAGTCTTCAAGACCAAATTTCTTAAGCATATCTTTTATGTATTTAGATTGGTTAAAGAATATGCCATCTTCTAGTTGTTTAATTTGAAGTCCTAAAAAGAAGTTTAACTCACCCATCATACTCATCTCAAACTCGTCGATGTCATCAACGTATATTTGAACTATGATAATGTGTGATTCCCTTTTCTTCGTAAAGAGAGTATTATCTACTAATCCCATGGTGTATTTGTGTTCAACTAAGAAAGTCTTAAGCCGATCGTACCAAGCTTTTGGTACTTGCTTAAGTCCGTATAGTGCCTTCTTAAGTTTGAAAACATGATGTGGTTTTTCAAAGACGGTGAATCCGGGAGGTTGAGCAACATATACTTCTTCATTAATGAACCCATTTAGGAATGCACTTTTAACATCCATTTGAAATAATTTAAAGTCACGAGCACATGCATATGCAAGTAAGATTCTAATAGACTCAAGCCTAGCTACCGGTGCATAAGTTTCGTCGTAATCAATCCCTTCTTGTTGATTACAACCTTGTGCGACAAGCCTAGCTTTGTTTCTAGACACCACACCGTTTTCGTCCATTTTATTTCAAAAAACCCATTTCGTTCCAATTATAGTTTGATTTTTAGGTTTTGAACTAATTTCCAAACATCATTTCTAACAAATTGGTTTAGCTCCTCTTGCATAGCAATTACCCAAGATTCATCTTTTATTGCTTCGTTTATGTTTTTCGGTTCAACGGACGATACAAAGCAAAAGTAGTTACTTTGATTTTGGGCTTGTGATCTTAATGTTCTTTGATTTAATTATCCTATGACTTTTTCTAAAGGATGACTTTTCGATTCTTTGATGTTTATAATTTCTTTATTTAATGGTTCATCTTCCTTGTCATTTTCATTTATTTCTTGACTTTCAACTAATTCATCATCTATCAAAGGTGATGTCTTAGAGGGAGGTGGACTTTGGTCGAATGTTATGTTCAACGATTTCTCGACTCTCATTGTTTCCTTGTTTAAAACTATGTATGCTTTGCTAGTTTGTGAGTAACCAAGAAACACACCTTCATAAGACTAGGGATGGCAAAAGCACCCGAAACCGATGGGCAAAACCAAAACACAAACCGGTTGGGTCGGGTTCGGGGGCGGGTTTGCGGGTTTGGATCTGGGTTCAGGTAGAAATATTCTTTTCTTTTCGGGTACGGGTTCGGTTACGGGTTCTAGTAATACCTGCCCGGTTACCCGTACCCGTATCCGTACCCATATACCCGAATTTGTACCCCTTTTTTTGCTAATTTATATGAGGTCCAAATAAGTTTTGAACTCTTAACATTGTATAAAGTTTTTTATACTCTACTCCTTAATAGCCTATATCTTGGTAATTACAAACAATTAAATTAACAGTCACGCTTGACGCTTTAATTCTCACACACATGACACATTAACTCTTTAATCTTCAAAATTTACAAATATTGAAGTCGTTTTCTTTAACTTCTAAAAACTTTGAACATATTAGAGTGTTTTGGTTTGTTTTTAGATTGAGTTTTTTTAACTTGATACTCACAAATTTGTACAACGATGATTTAATTGGGGATAACCGATACCCGCGGGGAAAATCGGTAACCCGATGGATAATAATAATTGGGTACCCATCGGGTATTGGGGCCGGTTCGGATGTGGATATTATAAACGGGTACGGGTACGGGTTCACTAAAACCCGCCCCGAACCGGACCCGTTGCCATCCCTACATAAGACTTTGGGTCAAATTTGGTGAGATAGTCTTTGGTATTAAGAATGAAACATTTACATCCAAACACTCTAAACTATCCTAAAGTCGGCTTTTTGCCTTTATATAATTCATAGGGTGTTTTGTTCAAGAAATGACGTATTAAAACTCTATTTAAAATGTATGTGGAAGTATCAACGGCGTTACACCAAAACTTTTGAGGTATGTTTTGTTCATTTAACATTGTTCTACTCATTTTTTGAATAGTTCTATTTTTACGTTCTACAACTCCATTAGATTGGGGTGTTCGAGGAGCCGAGAAGTTATGTGTTATACCATTTGTATCTGTAAAACCTGAAAATCTAAAACATGATTAAAGACTAAAATACCCTTGGAATCGAAATTTATAAAATACGTAAAATACATTTATATCATTTAACGAAATTAAAACTAAACTTGCGAGTAATTAAAACTTAACGAATGTGTGTACGTGATCGATTTTGGTACGACGAAAGATTTAAACGTTTCGCTAATATGTTGGGTCGCGTTTGTTTTGTTTCGTTTGGATCAAGAGCCGAGAGCCCAAGGGCGTGTGTTTGTTTTGTGTTCGGTTGGGCCAAGCCCCTCCCAAAGCCCTAAACTAAAAATGATACCACCTATATATACACTACATTTACAAGAAATTGAAACCCTAGTTTTGTTGCCTCTCTCTTTTCTTTTCTCCTACTCGGCCGAACCCTAGACTTGGTGTCGAGAGCTTTGTTTCCAACAAGCTAAGGTATAAACGTGTTTATTCGTCTTCCTTTGATGCACCTTAAGTTATTATATTGTAGCTAGTTTGTTTTTGTCGACTTGTGTTTTCTTTTTTCTTTGTGTCGAGCCGTATGAAACCAAACAAGACAAACCATAATGATTTGAACCTTATAATTATTAAAGAGCTTGTTACGTAATAAGTATTATTGAATCGGATCATGAATATGTCAAGTATATAAGGACCGAACCACATGCATGTGAACCGAACCATGTGTATGTTTCGGCCAAGGTATAAAAATATGATAACTTGAATATGTAAAGTACGAAGATAAGCTAGGATTTGCGTAAAGTGTTATAACCGAAACCCTAGGTTTGAACCGAACCATATAAGAGTTTTTGAACATGTATTAAACGAGTAAAGATCATGTGAAACATAAACCCTAAATGATTTGTGAACCATGCGTGCGTTATTATAAGTCAAGTGAGCTTGTGGATATGTAAACGTAGTACGTGGTCATATCTATACGAAGCTATAGTGCATGAATATAAAAGTTGACGTATAACATATATATGAGTAACATATGATTAAGACATAAACGTGTTGAGTAAATAACAAGAGTAATGAGTCATTAAATGACGTAACATATAAAGTAAATGCACGTGGACATGATATTAAAAGAATGAGAAAACCCTAGAACATAAATGAGAATCGATTAGGGTTTGAAGCTAAGTATATTAATTCGTTATTACATGTGTGAGTTATGACGTTTAAACTATTTTCACATTTAACCCTAAACTTTAATAAATGACATAATGAACCTTAATCTACGATATTGTTTTTAAAACACTTAAGTCTTATTTAATTATAAAACCCTAAAGTATTAAGATCACTGAATACATTGAGTATAAACACCAAATATTAAACGATCATTTCGACAATTATGGAATCATAAATAACATGTACGACCGTTAATGTGTATAGGTTCTGTGAAGAAGGAGTAATCCTTTGCTTTCAGTGTTTCTGCTTTTCGATCATTTGCTTTGGAATAAGGTACAGATATTCTGACCTTTTCAGTAAAGGTTCCTTATAACGTTTTCTTTTCGTTAGCTTTTATATTAGGATTTCCTAAGCCTTTGCTATGAACCCTATTTTGTTTGTTTGAGTTGTTGCTTATCTGAACTTTGATTTTTGGATTATAAAACTATTGATTTGAACTACATGATATAAAAACTTTGATATTGAAACATGATTAAATCTTTGATAAAGTATGATTTGTGTCAGTTATGACATTCTGATTTGACCTAAGATAGTTTGACACCCGAGCCAAAATAATAACTAGTCATGGGGGTTCCATGTCCGTGTCAGTAATGCACTTCTGACATGACTCTAGGGCAGTAGAGTGAAGTTCTGCCACGTCCCTTATCTATTATCAGTTATGAGCTCAAGTTATATTATATTATCAATATATGTTTGTGGGGCGTATGGGTGCATCCTAGATCTGTTATCTGTTATCTGTTATGTGTTATATGTTATATGCTATATGTTATCTGATGATTGATGCTGCGTGCATGCACGTCCTTCATAACTCTGGTAGGTCTCCCCTACAAATGTTGCCTTGTGTGAATATGATTTTGATATGATAGGTGTGTCTGGGCTCGAGGTAGTTAACTATAAAAACTTATTCTATTATTTTGATTTATACTTTGAATTGATTATGATTTTACTATCTTTCTTTCACTTTATTTCGTATTCGTTTTCGTTTCGTATTCGCTTTGCTTGTATATCTGTTCACTGGGCTTTTGAAGCTCAGCCGCATTTCTTTTCTTCCGCGGCAGGTATCTAAGCATTGGAGCTGGGTTTTGCTTTGGGATGAGCGCTGAGTGGACTTACCTTAGAGATTTTATCTTTTATCTTATGATGCCATTTAAGACTTTATATTTCAGATATTTTATTTGGAGTTTATTTTTCCGCTGGGACCTATGTATTGAAGTCATTTTGACTTGGATTATTTCAGTATTTATGCTAAGATTTTCTTTTGGATATTTATGTTTGCTTTGATATGACACCATTACTTGTGATTCCTTTACCCTTGTCGGGTCGGGGCGTTACAGTATCACAAAAGTTTCCAAATTGTGTCTCATTGTCGAACTCGTGACCATGATCCGTTCGAATCGACACAATGTTAACACCTAGTTGATTTTGAATTTTCTTTAAGTATTTCAAATTTATCAAAAGCTTCATATTTAGTTTTCAAAAACATTGTCCAAGTGAACCTTGAGTAATCATCTACTATAATTAAAGTGTAGAGGTTCCCTCCATAACTTCTTATAGCGGATGGACCAAACAAGTCCATTTGCAAAAGCTCTAGACACTTAGATGTGGAAACCATGTTTTTAGCTTTATGGCTACTATGAATTTGTTTACTAATTTTGAAAGCTTTGCAAAAGTGTTGGTCATATTTCAATTTTGGTAGGTTTCTAACTAGCTCTTTTGAGGATAGGTTTTGGATGAGTCTCATATTAGCGTGACCTAATCGTATATGCCAAAGAGTAGAGTTATCATCTAAGGTTGTTAGGCAAAGTTTTTCTTTAGATGTTCTATCTATTTTCATGGCATATATGTTATTTTTCCTAACTCCTTTAGCTATGGTGATACCATCTTTTAGTATTTTACTACCATTTTCTTCAAATAGTACTTTATACTTTTTATCACATAGTTGGCTAATACTAAGTATATTAAATCCTAACCTATCAACATGAGCAACATTTTTAATAGTTAGGGATTTATGAGCGATCGTACCTTTGCCAATGATTTTTCTTTTGAGATTGCTACTAAAAGTGACATTAACTCCGTCATACTCTTGGTATATTGAGAAGAGGCTTTTGTTACCCGTCATGTGTCTTGAGCATCCACTATCTTTTATACATTCATCAGGTTCGAATCCAACTTTCAAGCATACCTATGACACAAATAACTCAAGCGTTTGGTCCCCAATATCTCATGAGTCCGTTTGGGTTAAATATACCATTTACTTGGTTCATGTATGGAAATGATGGGTAAGGGTTCCATGGCATGTAATTTGGAGTTTGATATGGTCTAGGGTAGTTTTGATTCCAACTGGTATGTTGATAAGGATTTAAAATGTACACTTTTGAGGGGTCATTTAAGCCCTTAATTGATCACTTTTGTATCCGTTACTACTTAATTTCATTCCTTTTCACTTTTTAGGTCTCTTGAAGGCAAATTGCTGGAATGACACTTATTCGGATGAAAAGGCGCGAATATACGAAAAAAATGGCCAAAGTCAAGAATCGAGACACTCAAGCTGCTGGAATTGAAAGGGGACGGCGTCACTGCTTAAATGCGACGCCGTCGCGACACATCCTGAGACGACTCAGTAGCCAAATTGCTAATTTACAAGTGACGGCATCAGGTTTAAAAAAGTAGGGCGTCGCAACTCAGACGGCCTAGATTTGGATCCAGACGGCGTCAGAGGTTGAAGCCGATGACGTGACAAGCATAAGGTGACGCCGTCACAGAGTTGACGTGGCCAAGATGAAACCCTAATGGCGGAGACCCGACGGCGTCATAATTAAAGAGTGACGCCGTCGCATTTTGTAACACTATATATAGAATCCAAATTTTTCAGTTTTAGAGAGGTAGTTTTGTGGAGTAAAAACCTAAACCGAACCAAGGCTGTCTTGGGCAGTATCTTAGGGTTCCATACCCTATTTTACAACAAGATAAGTGTTTTACTTCATTGATTTAATCATGTCTTCAATTGTTTTTGTGTATGCTTGCATGTTCTCCATGTCCGGCTAATTTACTTGTGTGTTTGCTTAGATAATATGAAACCTAGTTATTGAATATTGATTGGTTGTCTCTTATCTTAATTGTGATTAACCTAGTATTGCGATAGGTCATCCGTTGTGTTATTAATGCTTGATTAGTCTTTGTTGAACCTTAGCTTATAATTACTAGTGGAATTGTAGGCTAAATATCCAAAGATAACCTTAGTGTTAAGTTTATGAATCCTAGAGATTTCGTAGTCATTAACCTTAGGTAGCTTCAAAGAGTTAGGGATAAACGCATACCCTACGACCTTAGAAACACAACGCGTTAAGAATAAGGACGTGACAATTCCACCACCAATAGGAGATAACTAGGGAGTAATAACATCTAAGTAAACACATTTTTAATCATCATAAGAGCACACAACAATAGACATAGACTACACTCACCTTAGTTTAGATAATTAGATGATTAGATAAGTAGAGTAATCGGTAGAAATACCAACCCCCCAAATCCAAACCCTGAGATTCATAATTTCAATTTTCTAAAAAAAACATAAAAAAGATAAAAAATAATCTTCCTCAACCCCAACCTTAGCGTAGTAATTTCTCACTAGCATTCCTATTCCCCTAGAGAACGATATCAATTCCCGAGGCTTACCCTAATACTACACTACAATGATTAGGTTCACTGCCTAGGGTGTTGTAAAACTTGCTCGACGAAAAGGAAGTTCCTTTGACCCCGAACGCGCGTTGTACGCGTATCAAGTTTTTGGCGCCGCTGCCGGGGAATAGAATAGCTATATAGGAGTCCACCTCGTTTAGGTTTCCTTGCTTGATTCCTATCAAGTAAGCTTTTTTTCCCATTTTTAGCTTCCTCGTAGTCTATCCCCCTTCTCCGTGACCTTTGTTAGTAACCCCATCACTTTTCATTATGGAAGGTGATAATCAACCACCACTCATCAACCCACCACCAAATGACCCGCCAAGAGGCCATACTCTTGGTGAATACTCGAGACCAAGCCACCTAGGCTATAGAAACACCATTGAGCTTCCCGACCAAGCCCAAACTACGGCCCTGAGATCCGACACCATCCGGTTGGTGCAAAACGGATGTGCATTCCATGGACTTCGTTCCGAAGATCCTAATCAGCATCTTAAGGATTTCCTTAAAGTTGTCGATTCCATCGAACTCGATGCTACTACTCGGGAGACCACGCGTTTGCGTCTCTTCCAATTCTCTCTACGGGACCAAGCTAGTAATTGGCTTGAGCGACTTCCCGCCGGCTCCATCTCAAGTTGGGATGATCTCACCTCTCGTTTCCTTGCTCAATTTTTCCCACCGGGAAGAACTACTAAGCTTAGGAATGAAATCTTGATGTTCCAACAACGTCAAGGTGAATCTCTCTACGAAGCATGGAATCGATTCAAGGACTTACTCCATAGAGTCCCTCATCACGGCATTGATCTTTGGCTTCAAGTCCAACTCTTCTACGATCATGTCAACTTCCCCACTAAGCGATCCATTGACCAAGCGGCCGGTGGAAAACTTAGTGATCTCACCGCGGAAGAATCGTGGGGTATAATAGAGGACCTTGCTCTCTATGACAAAGAAAGTTGAAATGACCCCCGTGAGTTGCCCAAAACCATGAAGGCAATCTCCTTGCCTCTCATTGACTCATAATCTTCCTACCGTAGGATGCTCGAGTTTGAAGATCAAGTTAAATTCCTAATGAGCTCCTACGAAAATCCTAAGTCTTCACGCCAAGTGAACAAAGTTTCTTCCTTGTGTGAGCCGTGTAGTGGTCCTCATAACACGCGCACTTGCACAAGACTTCCCGAACAAGCTTCCGTTGACTACGGGAGGAAGATTCCCTACAACACCAGGATTTAGGACTTTTAATGACGCCGAAGAAGCATGGAAGGGCAAGCCCAATTTTTATTGGGGACAAACCAAAGAATTCACATCTAATGATTTCTCATGGCCCCCATCTCACGGCCCTAACCAACAAAACATAGAAGGGATGTTTCAACACCTAGTCACATCCCAAGAAGCTCAAATAGCTAAGATCTCGGACCGTTTTAACCAACAACAAGCCGAGATGGATAGGAAGATAGATAACCTCTTGAAAGCCATGACCACTAGTGATAGGATGGTTAATGATGTCTCAACTGCCGAAGCCTCCGGTGTAGAGATTAAGGACCCAAGTAAGTTAGCCAAGCACGTTCAATTTGTCAATACCATACCCTTAGTGAAACCTAATAGAATAAATGATGAAACGAACCATGAGACGGTACTTGAGGTTAGTGAAACTCCTAGGAATGAAACAACCGAGGAATTAGATGAAGTAGGCAATGACTATTTCAATAGGTTTCCTAAGGAAGAAGAACTCTCTCGCCACCCACACTTAGTACGTGATCTCTGTCACATGTATGTTAGGAGAAGCCCTAGGATCAAGTTTGGGAACCCTTGGAATCTTAACATACCATGTTGCATAGGACACCTTTTTGTGGCAAAGGCCTACATTGATCGCAAGTCCCCGATAAATATCATGACTAGCACATACTATAATTGGGTAATGAAGAAGCCTATCCCAACTAGGCAAGATCCCGATAATCCTAGGGTTAGTTACAATTTTCTTGGTAGAGTTAAGGGATTGCCTGTTTATGTAGGAAGTTTTACTTTTCTTACGGATTTCATAGTTGTGAACAATATTAGTACGGCCATAGATCCTAGCTTATCCCACATTATTCTAGGAAAGCCTTTCATAGAAAACACCGGGATGACTTATGATCCGTCGTTAGGAATAGTAAGATTCAAGGATGAGACCGATGATGTAGCCTACCAAATGCCCTTTAAGATTGAGAAACGGATTTCATAGTTGTGAACAATATTAGTACGGCCATAGATCCTAGCTTATCCCACATTATTCTAGGAAAGCCTTTCATAGAAAACACCGGGATGACTTATGATTCGTCGTTAGGAATAGTAAGATTCAAGGATGAGACCGATGATGTAGCCTACCAAATGCCCTTTAAGATTGAGAAATTTTCATCACTATCCAATGATGAAAAAGAACTTAAGTTATCGGTCTACTATAGGAATGAGGAAGATAAGGAAAAGGGAGTTGATTATGTGATGAATAATATTTTCGGGTTTTATAGGGATTGCTTGAAACTAGGACCGGAATATAGAACAGATTGGGGAGAAGATGACTTCTTAGAAAGATGCATAATAGGGCATTACTATAACATGGAAAACCCCAATAGAGACCGTCATGAGGAAGAAGGTGACGGTAATGAAGTCACGTACGGGCACGACTTCGAGTCTAGCTACAAGACTCATAAATAAAGAAAAGCGCTTCGTGGGAGGCAACCCATGCTTAATTGTTTGCTTGTTTGTGTCGTATATCTTTTATTGATTGTTTATTCTCATGTTTAAATTTGTAAAAATATTTTATTTTGTCTTTAACCTCGTCTTAATTACATATAAAGGTATTTTACATAAGGGATAAGTGTAAGGAGGATTACACACCTTTTCAAAAAAAAACGTGAACATGAGAATTACAATTATTTAAAAGATATACATGTGTGTTTGTTCGAGTCAAATGCTTGTATCGAGTCATAATGGATGTTTTGCAGGAAATTTTCCAGATTCTAAAGATAAACATTTTCCATAATTTTTTCCAGAAAATCGCAGACCATTTTCTGTCAGGATAACCTGACGGCGTCAGGAGGAGTAGAAACTGCTTACTAATTTTTCTCGTTTTCTGAGCTACTTATAAATTTTTGGAATTTGCCAGGTCTTAATTTTCCAGAAAAATCTGTAAACATCCATTCCACAAGCATTATATCCTAGTTTAGTAGAGTCTTATATATATTGTTACCGCCGATTTTACGCGAAGGTTTCGTCTGTTTTCTTCAAGTGTGCAGGTTTAATTTGTCAAGAAGAAGATACATAAGATTGGAAGGAGCTTTTAACGCAAACACTCTTCTTGAAGAAAGATTTAACCACTTCTTCACACAGATCCCACCGAGCTAATCAGGGGAGTACTAGTTTCTTTCATTTACCTTCCATTGTCATAACTTTGACACTTTCGGGGAACATTGAGGACAATGTTCAGTTTAAGTGTAGGGAGGGAAAATAAAACATGAACTTTGAAATTATGCTTATCCTTGACTATATGCCTTATCCAATTTCAATTGTGTAATAAACCATGAGAAATATCGGTTAGGGTAATTTTGGCACCAAATTTAAAAAATTTCATGATATGTAGGAGTGGGCCATTAGTCTTAATAAAGCGTCTCATGGATAGGAAGTTATATGACTAGCACCAAAACCCTTTACCACTTAAATTCCACCCAAAATGTGAGGATCACCCTTAGATTTGTAGGAATTAAATCATTCATCCTTAATGCTTCGAGTGTGAACCGGTAGTATATTAGATTCTAGAACTTGTTTTGTGATGCATTCCGAGATCGCTAATAAGACTACACTTGTGTAGTTAGGAATAACTAAATGATAAGAGGCATTAGGATAACCCTTGTTTGATACCCGTAATATAATTACTTCTTCCACATCAGTTGAGTGATTCCCCCACACCCTTGCGTTGTACTCATCTTTAGTACATGATACCCCTAGTTAACCCTTCAGTGCCTATCCTTTTCGCGGTTCTCGTGATGTTTCGGTTTTCCGGAATATCAATGAAGAGCATTGTTGACAATCCACCCCCAAATGTACACCCAAATCGCCTTATCCTACCTTGTATGCACTCACTTTTAGTGCATTATTATTATCATACTAAACCCTTAGTTCAATTATCTAGTTGCTTGCATAAGTTGCTAAGTCGAGTCATATCTTTGTACATAGTTTTGGGACGATTGGGACTCATGGGAAAAGTTAAATTTTATAAAATGACGGGAAGAGAACGTTAAATTCTAATTCCCTTTATTTGCGTAATAATGTACTCCAAGTGTTTTGATCTTTTCAATTCGGGTCAAATTAGTGTTAGAGTAATAAAAACTCAAGTGTAGGGATGTACCTATAAATCCCTATCATTTTGATGTTATCGTAGAGGATGCTAGAGTAAAAGTGTATGAAAAAACATACGGGCTACCATCCTACATCTATCTTTAAATTTATGTTTGTTTGTTTCAATTTATCTAGAGTTTAGAGTGTCGAGTCTTGGCTTAGCAACGCCATTCTTCGCATGCTTGTAACATAAAGATTTTTGACTTGCCACCACTAAATCGCCTATCCCACCAAACCCTTTGTTTCCCTACCGTAAGCCTAACGTTACAACCCTTTAAAAGACCTCTTGGATAGTTTTTCCTAGGTGCTTACGCCAAAGCGATGGAGGTTTGATCTAGTCTCAAGCCTATGGTAATCTATGTACTAGGACCGGTTAATGAGTGTTTATCTTCCATTTCCAATTTGATATATTTCATATACACCCGAGAGATGAGAGTATCCAAACACCACTTGTGAGGTGCTAGTATGTAATTTCCGTGCTTGTTATGACTTTTGCGGGGCTTATATGTGTTGTGAATCATTCTAAACTAATGCTTCATGACCCCTAACTTATAAATTAATTGGCCAAAAGCACATTTGCTTGAGGACAAGCAAATACCAAGTGTAGGGATATTTGATAAGGATTTAAAATGTACACTTTTGAGGGGTCATTTAAGCTCTTAATTTATCACTTTTGTATCCGTTACTACTTAATTTCGTTCCTTTTCACTTTTTAGGTCTCTTGAAGGCAAATTGCTGGAATGACACTTATTCAGACGAAAAGGCGCGAATATACGAAGAAAATGGCCAAAGTCAAGAATTGAGACACTCAAGCTGCTGGAATTGAAAGGGGACGGCGTCACTGCTTAAATGCGACGCCGTCGCGACACATCTTGAGACGACTCAGTAGCCAAATTGCTAATTTACAAGTGATGGCATCAGGTTTAAAAGAGTAGGGCGTCGCAACTCAGACGGCCTAAATTTGGATCCAGACGGCGTCAGAGGTTGAAGCCGACGGCGTCACAAGCATAAGGTGACGCTGTCACAGAGTTGACGTGGCCAAAACGAAACCCTAATGGCGGCGACCCGACGGCGTCATAATTAAAGAGTGACGCCGTCGCATTTTGTAACACTATATATAGAATCCGAATTTTTCAGTTTTAGAGAGGTAGTTTTGTGGAGTAAAAACCTAAACCGAACCAAGGCTGTCTTGGGCAGTATCTTAGGGTTCCATACCCTATTTTACAACAAGATAAGTGTTTTACTTCATTGATTTAATCATGTCTTCAATTGTTTGTGTGTATGCTTGCATGTTCTCCATGTCCGACTAATTTACTTGTGTGTTTGCTTAGATAATATGAAACCTAGTTATTGAATATTGATTGGTTGTCTCTTATCTTAATTGTGATTGACCTAGTATTGCGATAGGTCATCCGTTGTGTTATTAATTCTTGATTAGTCTTTGTTGAACCTTAGCTTATAATTACCAGTGGAATTTTAGGCTAAATATCCAAAGATAACCTTAGTGTTAAGTTTATGAATCCTAGAGATTTCGTAGTCATTAACCTTAGGTAGCTTCAAAGAGTTAGGGATAAACGCATACCCTACGACTTTAGAAACACAACGCGTTAAAAATAAGGACGTGACAATTCAACCATCAATAGGAGATAACTAGGGAGTAATAACATCTAAGTAAACACATTTTTAATCATAATAAGAGCACACAACAATAGACATAGACTACACTCACCTTAGTTTAGATAATTAGATAATTAGATAAGTAGAGTAATCGGTAGAAATACCAACCCCCCAAATCCAAACCCCAAGATTCTTAATTTCAATTTCTAAAAAAAACATAAAAAAGATAAAAAAATAATCTTCCTCAACCCCAACCTTAGCTTAGTAATTTCTCACTAGCATTCCTATTCCCCTGGAGAACGATATCAATTCCCGAGGCTTACCCTAATACTACACTACAACGATTAGGTTCACTGCCTAGGGTGTTGAAAAACTTGCTCGACGAAAAGGAAGTTCCTTTGACCCCGAACGCGTGTTATACGCGTATCATATGTTGATAGTTGGGTTGTATGTTGTAGTTGCTTTTGGGAAAGGGGCGTTTGGCAATAGGTGTTTTAGGCCGTTGTTGAGTAGTTTTAGATCTAAATTCATTTCTAGCAAGTCCTACTCCTAATGTAACAGCAGTATTAAGTTTAAAAACATCCTTAGTTTTCTTTGTTACCTTGACAAATTCACTACGGTCCGTTGCAAGCATGTTGTCTTACTGCAGACACCACGAACCCAATTCTGTCAACGGACGGAACCAAATTTTTGGGTCCGTCTGGTCCGTGATGTACTGCAGCAGATGTGACAGTTTGTTTGTCTTTTTCGGCCGTTTTGGTTTGACTATTTGGAATTAGTACTTCATTAAAACCTAATCTACTTGTGTTTCCTAGTACTTTTTGAATTCTTACTATTTCATCGGCACAAGAAATGTTTTTGTTAAATCTTTTAAATTTAGAGTTATGTTCAATGAGAACTTCTTGTGTGAGTTTTAGCTTTTCTATTTCAAGACTAAGCTCTTGACATGATTTGCAACCATCGTCATTTGCTTTGCCCTTTTCTAATCGTTTTGCCTTTTCTTTTAACTCATAAATTTCGTTTTCTTGCCTTTAGAGCAACGGATTTGACTTTCTCTCTTTTTCCTTTGATGATCTCCGAATCTTTCTCCATCACCATTTCGTGTACTTTGAGATTTCCAATTAGCTTGTCAAGTGACATTATTGAGAGATATTTTGATTCCTCAATAGCCGTTACTTTTGCTCTCCACTTCGGGTGGAGTGCTCTAAGAAATTTCCTGACAAAGTTCTTACTACGAAAAGTTTCATCAAGTGCTTTAAGAGAAGTAACAATAGTATTAAAGCGAGCAAATCCACAATCAATGGTTTCATCTTCAGGGATAACAAAATTTTCATATTGTTGAACAAGAAGATCAATTTTGTTATCCTTGACTTGTGAGTTTCCTTGATGTGTAATAATCAAAGATTCCCAAATCTCTTTTGCGGTTTCACACATAAAAATTCTTTCATATTCTTTTCTAGGCAAAGCATTATATAGAATCATTTTAGCTTCATTATTTTTAGCTATTAATTTCTTTTTTTCATCACTTGAAATATCTTTTGTTGTAGGATTAAAATCACCTTTAATGATAACAAACCAAGGATCTATATCTTTTGACTTTACATATGTTTTAAAACAGTTTTTCCAATAGATAAATCCATTGGTTTCAAAGAGTGGTGGTCTTTGCATAGATTGCCCTTCTTTAAAGTTTTCAGAATCCATGGATCGTTTCAAGTTTGTAAAATACAATATATTTTAGAAATTCTTGAGCAACGAGGCTCTGGTACCAATTGTGGAAAACTAGAAGGGGGTTGGAATAGTTTACCGTTTAAAATCTTTGTTTTGAAACTTATTGTAAGATCAATTGATATTGATCAAAGATATGTTAGTGAAGAATAAACAATATGCTAGCAATATATAATGAGTAAATAAGGAAGGAAACAATCAAACCACGACAAGTTGTTTATAGTGGTTCAGTCTACAAGGACTCTTTTTCTTTGTCCTACTCCAATCCTCGAGTCTCCAACTCGAGAGTTATCTTCACTAGTCAACAAGCTCCTTTAACCGGCGGAGAAAACCTTTACACGTCGCTTACACAATATTTCCGACACAAGGCTAGATATCGAGTTCTTTTACAAGGGTACAACCACTCCCATACACTATGTATTTTAAGGACTAAAATACTAACCACTCACACTCAAAGGTTTAAGATGGTTTGGTACAACAATGATGTATGAACAAGACTAGATCATACAACAACAAAACAAACAAGCCTTCCAACTATTTGTTGAAGCTTGATTATGCCTTGATCTTCTTTGCTACAAAAGAGGATCACTATAATGATATGAAATTGAGTTAGAAATAATAGAGAGAAGGAATGTATGTGATTATGCTAGAAAGGGATGAGAAAACAACTTGGGTTGGCTTGCTATTTATAGGCCAAAGTGTTCTGCTGTCACCACGGACCACGGAACCAAAAAAGGGTTCCGCCATTGTATTTTTTTTGGTTCCGCCGGTCTGACAGCAAGATTAAAAAGATCTTTTCAAAGTCAACCAAATCTAACCAAGATCATGTAAGATATGTAGAATCCAAATCTAAACAAAATATCTTATGAAATCTTCTAGAGATTTCAATGATGCAAGCATGATGTCTTATGTTGTTTTCTATTTTAGAAATAATATGTTAAATGTAAATACATATGTAATGTTTTGTTTAAGAAACTAAAACATACTTGTTCTAAAAATGTTGGCACACATTATGGTTTAGAATGTTATCAAAGTTAACTGATACATGACTAATCAAAGTGTAAATGCTTGAGTGATGAAGACTTTATTTAAGGAAAGCTTGTTTTAATATCTATTAATCTTGACAAGCTTTATACTTTACAAAAATGAAATTTACTTTTGTCGTTAACAAAACTTAGGTAAAGATCATAAAATATAAATAACGTTTAATGACGATATTTGTATTAACATATTTGATCTAAACCAACTAAGAAAACGCACATACAACCTAACTAATCAAACCATGGGCTCTGATACCAATTGTAGGATATTGGATATCATAACACACAAGAAATTAGTGCTTGGCCGAATCTAGAGAGAGAACGTGAGAAAGAATGGGATATTCTAGTGAGAGAAACTTTTGTTGTATGATTAAGAGTGAAAGAACATCCAACCTTCTCCTTTGGTGGGAGAGGGCTTATATACATGAAATAATAACGCCCCTACTTGGGTTGTGGAGCGAGTTGACAGTGGGGAAAGCCCCGACCCGACTCCACGGGTGTTACTCTAACTAGTCTAATAATAGTAAACCTACGAGCTAACTTATGCTAGACATAACATGGGGTGACCGAGTCTTTCATATGGATTTTCGTAATCCTAACATGATAGCAGTGATGAATTGATGTGGAAAAGGAAAAATGGGACAAATTTTTATATAAAGCAAGCTTATAATGATTTGCAGATTGAGGAAGAAAATGTGAGTTAGAACAAGTTGGTATGGTACTCTCAGAATATTCCCAAACATGCTTTCATCCTATGGTTAGCAATTCAAAATAAGCTGGTGACTCAAGATTAGCTCAAAAATGGGGGACTTATGATATGATGATTTGCAACCTGTGCTATGAAGATATGGATTCACATCAACACTTATTTTTTGACTGCAAATATGCAAAACAGTTATGGCCTAAAGTTTGTTTGAAGATTGGCTTGCATTGGGGAGAGATGGAATGGAATGATACAGTTAATTTCTTTGCAGCTATGAAGAATGTGAATACCATTAATAACATCATTAGAAGACTTAGTATTGCTGCTAGTGTATATCTGGTATGGAGAGAAAGGAATTGCAGGTTGTTTAAGGAGGAAAAAAGAAGTGTGAAAGAACTTTTTGAGGTGCTCAGTGACAATATTAGGTTTAGACTTGCAAGCCTAAAAGCTAAGCCTACTAGTGCAGTACTCAGAGCTCAGAATGATTAGAATGTTCAGATGGTAATAAAGGCTAGTGATACGAATAAGTGAAATGTGTCTTGCTTGAAAAGTATGGTTCTGTCAATATGAAGTTGGTATAAAGGGGTGTTTGGGACAGCAGTTGATTTTCATGTATTTGCTGAAATATGGTTTTTAACCATCACAGAGCTTCTAAAAATGACTTTTGGAGCTTCTGTTTGTTTAGCTCATCACATGAGATGGCCTTGTATCATGGATCATAGGATGCTGGATTTTATGTGATCATGCTATTATGTTCTAGGCCTTGGTGGAGGTAATTGCATAAAAGCACGTCACATTAATTTCTTAGCTGAATTTTATCCATAAAGTGGGTTTCCTCAATGTGGAGGGTAGTATGAACTTGTAGGGAGGTACATGGGTTGATTGGAATAGTGAGGGATGCAAGATGACCCTACTTGGTCCTTTCAATGTACCACCAAGGGGGCATGTAGATTCTCCCTCAAAGTGAGTGTTTCCAAGTCCTTGAAGCCTTTTGTAAAGAGGGAAATGTAGAGGACTTGGAAGATCTCTTGATTGGAAGGTTGGGTTTCTAATGAAGCCATACACTTACGCTTCCTTGGCTGTTGTGGGTGTTGGTTGAATGGCCTTGGAGGGGGAGGGTGATATGGAAATGTAATTAGATGGTATTGGTTCTTAAAGGTGATCTCAAAGTATGTTGCTATGCAAATGGTTGTGACTGTAATAAAGTTGTGTGTATCAGATATCAAGTTCATCTGATATAGTATAGTGTTGTCAGATATGTGGTGTAAATGTAATAGTTTGATTGTTTCTGATTCAGAGCATGTTCTAATCAATAGTATCTTTTCTTAAGTTGTACTATATGTTTGGAGTTTAATATATACTTTCACCTTCACACCAAAAAAAATTTGCTTTCCAATCCGAGAGCGGATTAATTTGATCATGAATTTACCTACTTTTTGAGAGACCACCTCCATGAATCCGAGACATCTCCACTAATTAAACCAAGATATGCATACATTGCAAGAGGTTAATATGGAAAACATTAAAATATAATCTTTTTGCCTAGGTTGATAAAATGAAGTGTTTTGGATCTAATTATAAGACTAATGCTAATGGGCGTTGGTGGGCAACCATAACCGAGAAAAGCAACGCGCCTACCCCTCTAGCAAAGCCTTGTTCGATGCGTTGGATGGCAAATTTTGCAAAAAAGTGGTTGCCTCACCAACCGAAAGAATTGCAATCATTCTCCTATATTTTTTGAACGTTGGAGTAAATAGTTGTGGTCGCTTTTGTGGTCACCACTAACTAGTTATGGTTGGGGTGGAGTTATAAAGAAAGAAAGCTGATGTAGCGGGGTTGCTTTGTGAAAATGTGGTCACCACTACCATTAGTCTAAGTTACGAGTATCACTGCCTTCATTTAGTTGCAATTACTAGAATAATTTTGATTTGTTGTCATATGTTCTGTTTATTTATGTCCTTAAATCAACAATTCCTATCTGTACACGTAACGTGTGAAATGCAGGTTTGACATTGTCAACTCGTCAAGTTTTGATGATATGAGAAGCATGTTTAGAAGATCAACTGAAACATATCTATTTGCCTATAAATCTCAGCATAACAAACAAGCAAACCAGCAAATGTTAGGGATAGCAGATGAAGATCAAACATAAAATTCCACTGGATGCTGCAATCGAATATGGATTGCGCATACAAGGCAATTCTTTTTATAGTTTAAGACAACTTTTTCAAATCAGCAAGATAGATCCGTATTGAGACACCGTCAGATTCTTGACCAAGTTTAAGGGAATTCTACTCTTTTATTTGATGTTAAGCAAGACCTTCCACAAAGTTGATTTTTTGTTGTTGTATTTGCTCCACCAGAATTGATTCAAAAGGCATTAACCACTATGCCAAAAAAGTTCAGTAGTATATACTAAGAATTGAAAAAGTTCATTACTATATTAAATAAGTTGCCTTTGGTGAGCAACATATAGAAACACAACAAACGATGTTGACAATTAACTTGTCTATAGGACCCGTAGTCCTGGACAGAGAATAGAATTTACTGTATATGGTAACAACACCAGTAATTGATATTTACAGCAACAATCCTAATACAACATAACCATTATGAGCATGACAAATAGTAAGCAAAACCATGATGGTGTTCGTGCACTTCCTCCAGCAGAGGTGGTTTCAACTGTGTACACTACAATAGGGCTTCGAACCCTGTGAACACCATCTGTCCACACCAGTGACACGCGTTTCAGCGTTTTCGGCTTCATTCTCTGTCCCCTAACAGTGACCACAAAGTTCATCTTCTGGTTTAGTTCCATGAATTGCAGTGTGCTGGGCTCAACAATGAAATTAAGCTTAGATCGGTCTCCCTCGATAGATGCAACATATGTCGAGTTAGCTCGGCCCACGTTAGTAACGGTTCTAGGGAAAGACACCGTAAATGCATCTTTCATGTCTAGTCGAACTGACATGGATGGATAGTTGATATCTTTCAGAGTCAGTTGCGTAGGGCAACTCGCATTTGTGACGGTGAAACTTCCTGCAATTCGAGATATATTGCACCATATCTTGAAATACTCTTCTACAGGAGTTTCATACACAAGGCCTGGATTTATGGCCTTTAGTGGATCAATATTGCCAGACCCATATGCGAATTCGGCTGCTGGGTAGAGGGCAGGATTGAATTCCCGTGCTATGACAGAGTAAAACAAGAAGGAATGAAATGATCATATCATATACTAAGAATTTAAGATTATACTACCTAAAAAATGTTTTAAAAGCTAAGTGTGAGTTTGATTATACTTTCACAACATATATATGATGAGTCTAACTGTCTAGACATCACTTTCTGTTTAACAGGCTTAGGCATAACTTAATATGGATTCAAGTAAGAAATAAATGATATGTTACTGTAAGGGAAGTGCCATCAATGACAGATAGGAATTTGTTTCAAATCTTAGTTTCTAATGTCAAAATACTGTTTCTGTCGCTAGAGGTATTAACTATTGGCACCTTTACCCGCACATCTCTATCTCTAATTCTCTATTACCCGCTAAAATATGTATAGTTGTATACAATTCTATTGCTAGCTAAAAGTAGATAAGTAACACGCTGATAGGGTCAAATAGAAAATACAGATTGTGAAGCTTCTTCAAATACCTTATATGAGTGTGACATGCTTAACTCAAATATTTGATATTCACAACTTAAAAAAATGCAAACAAATTAAGGTGCTTATCATTAGAGGAACTCATAATTAACGTTTTCAGATATTTTTCCAAGTTACGAAAATTTAACTCTAATCAACTAATATCAAATATATTAAGTTAATTAAGAGATTACCAGTAGTCATTAAAGCCGATTTAATGGCCGAAGCAGACCAATTCGGGTGAAACGACTTGACATAAGCAGCAGCAGCGGTAACATGTGGACACGCCATTGATGTTCCGGATAGTATACTGTAGTTGACTGGCCTCTTGTCAAAAGAAGCATCAGATGGTGAACCTAATGGTGAAAACGCTGCTAAGATTTCCACGCCAGGAGCTGTTACATCCGGCTATAATAAAATAGCATGTCATTCAAAATAGCAGTTCATTATATATATATAGATAGAGATAAAATTATATACAAGCAGGGGCGGACCGAGGGACGGGAACCACATAGAACCGTGCGTAACGTAAAATTTGCTCAAAAATATCGATTTTTCTGAAATGCACCTCCTCCCAAAATCTTGTGTTACATGATAGGGGAGAGGTTATAGTAGATGACTTCTGAAACTAAAAGACGTAGGAGAGATTGTGAGTTTGACACGAGGCAAGAGGTCTAAATGTAATATAGGAACCAATATTCATCAAATGCCAAAAGATATTGCATAGTAGTTCATAAGCGATTTTTATATTATGATGAATTTTTTTATGGCAGTTCATATTAGATACTAATTTATCTAATCCATGAAGGTCAAACATGAAAGTCAAAGTCAAACACGAAAAGTCAAATATATGTACAAGTCAAAGTGCCAGTTATTGTCGGTTAAGAAAAACAGTTATTTTAGATAAACCGTTTAATGAAACGGTATGTTGTTTAGTATGTGTCGTTTGGATAGTATAAGTACTCATGTAAATACATTTTTAAACCTAATGATTGATTATAATAAAAACTTAATATAGTTCATAACCGATTGTTCATAGATAGAAGATTAGACCAACAGTTGGCATCAGAGCCAAAGGTTCGAACAAAGACAGAGAAGAAGACCAACGATTCAGGGAATCGTTTTAGAGAAGAAAGACCAACGATTCAGGGAATCGTTTTAGAGAAGAGTTTTTGATTCAGAGTAATCAATAAAGATAGAAACACGATTCAATTAAAAGAAAAATTGAATCAGAGAACAGAAAAGGAGAAGAGGAAGAAACGTACCCGGTTGTGCAAAAACCACCGCCGTGTGCTTTGAAAAGAGAACAGACAAGAGTAACCGAATAACCATCATTACCGGAGAAGAAGATTGAAACACCGATTAACCACCACCGTTTGATTTAAAGAGAACCAGAAGAAAAAAGGGGCGACCAAGGTTTGCCCTAATTGTCTGTTGAAGGAAGAAGAACGTTAAATTGGGGGGGGGGAAAGAAGCCGGTCTTTATTTGGGAACAGAAAAGCGTACCACTTTCAAAAGCCCACAAGAATTAAAAAGGCCCAAGAGAAATTACAGGTTTTACACTTCTTAATACTTGTTTTTCTCTATTTAGTAGAATAGATTTCTTCCATTACAATTCGCGTTAGAAACCGTTAGAATTGTTTGAGAATTATTGTGATTAGGCAGAAAATTTAAGTTCGACTGCTATTAAGATTATATTGGTTTTAGAAGTTGCATATTATTATTGTGGTTAGAAAGAAGGATTTAAGATTCGACTATTATTAGAATTACCAAATCGAAAGATATGACGGGAGATAAAAACGAAAACAGAGTTGTTTTCACCACATCGTTACCATCATATCAATGCCCAGTTTTAAGCAACACAAATTATACATTATGGGCATTAAGAATGAAGAAGATATTAACGGCAAATGGAGTATGGGATTTAGTAGAAAGAGTAAGTACATCAAAAGAGATTGATGTAAAAAAGGATAGTTCGGCGTCAGCATACCTATTTCAAGGGTTACCAGAGGATTTGCAAATGCAAGTTGCGGGATGTGAAACAACAAAAGAAATTTGGGACTCTCTAAAGTCCAGATTTATTGGAACAGAAGATGTACAACAAGCACACTCGCAACAACTTAAATCAAAATTTGAGAGACTTGTGATGAAAGAAGATGAATCAATAGATTCATTTGCTGGGAGGTTGATGAGTATTATTACAAAGGCTGCTACATGTGGATTGACGTTTGATGAACAAACAAAAGTACGGAAATTACTAAATGCAGTGCCAGATAAGTTTGTAACAGTAGAAGCAACCATTGAAATGGTTGTTGATTTTAAGAAAGCAAAATTAGAGGAGATTATTGGGAAACTTAAGACTTATGAAGAAAGGCTTAAGTTTAGAAAAGGAAGTGACGAAGATAATAGTGAGAAATTGTTGTTCACACGTCAAGGGAATAATAGAAATTATGAACGCAACTATGGAAATGATAGACGAGGAGGTGGTAATCAGACACGAGGAAGAGGCCAAGGAAGATTCACAAGAGATAGTAAGAATGGAGATAATTATGATAGAAACAAGAGAAACCATGGAGATCAAAACTACCATAGGAGAGACTTTAGAGAAATAGAGTGTTATAATTGTCATGAGTTTGGACATTTTGCTGCAAATTGTCCAAAACCAAACCGTAGAGAAGAAAAAGCAAACCTTGTGTACGAAGATGACGAACCAGCACTATTGATGGTTACTAGTAACGATGGAAAAGAGATAACATCCTTAAAGGAAGAATCGAGAAGGAAAGGAATTGTCATTGAGAAGGATGAAATTCAAAAATTAGAAGATATGCGGTCAGAGATAGAAATTGATTTGAAGAGTAAATTAGAGTTTTGGAAGTTCGAAATGCTTCAAGAGTTAGAGGTTGAAAAACAAGAGTTTGAGAAGAAAATAAGAAATAGAGAAATGGCATTTGAGAAACAAATGCAGAGAGAATCAGAGAACCTCAAGAAGTTGAGAGATTGCACAAGCAAAGAGATGAAAGAGTTAAAGACAGTAAGAGAATTGTTTGAGAAAGAGAACCGTGAAGTCGTTACAAATGAGAAACATCTAGAAGAAGAAAGAGTTGACAAAGGCGAATGTAAGAAGCATCAAGAGACGCCATCAAGAGTTCCAAAGGAAAGCCAGATTGAGAAAAACATTAAATCATACAACAAGAAAGTTGAACCAGAAGATCGTGATACGAGAAACAGATTATTGGAGACGCAAGATTATGAAATGATACAAATGAAGGAAGATAGTGACAAAGGAGACAAAGATGATCGAGATGAGATTGAAGACAAGGAAGAAAGAAGTCAAATCAAGGAGGAAATTCAAAACATAGTTCACGTTGAAGATCAAGACAAAGGAAGTGGAAACAAGCCAAAGTTCAAAGATAAAGATGATGGAGCTTGAAGATATCGAAGACATGGATTAATAAATTAGGGAGGAGTATTGGATACTAATTTATCTAATCCATGAAGGTCAAACATGAAAGTCCAAGTCAAACACGAAAAGTCAAATATATGTATAAGTCAAAGTGGCAGCTATTGTCGGTTAGGAAAAACAGTTATTTTAGATAAACCGTTTAATGAAACGGTATGTTGTTTAGTATGTGTCGTTTGGATAGTATAAGTACTCATGTAAATACATTTGTAAACCTAATGATTGATTATAATAAAAACTTAATATAGTTCATAACCGATTGTTCATAGATAGAAGATTAGACCAACAGTTCACAAGTGAAATATGGGACTTTGGAGTACTTAAGAAATCTACCTATATGCGCAGTTTAAGATAACTATAATATCAAACTAACTGATAATAAGTTGAATAAAGAATACCTTTACAATATCAGGTAAGAAAGTGCTAGGCCCTCTAGCAGAAAACACAGCAACAAAAGGAGCACCAGGGTTGTGGATGGCTTCACTTTTCAGGATTTGAACTTTAGGCTCTCTGTTTAAATGAAAAGTAAGAATTAGGTGTTACATTACAGAAACCTAAAAAAAAAAGAATGGAATCTTAGCGGAGAGGTTTATATTAACATCTCCTTACGTAGTAGAGTCTATGTAGGTTTTGACCAAGTTGAGCTCATTTGTACTAAGGTGTACAACAGAATATGGCTCGATCCTGGAGATATTTACTTCCATATTTGGGATGATAAAAGCAGGGACTCCAGTAATATTGATTTTCTTAAACTTGGGAACTTTATCGCAAAGAACCACTTTTTGATCGATCGAGCTTCTTTCTAAGCATGGCGGACTACAGTTCCTGTAGTAGAAAATGGCATTAGTCATTCACATGCCTTCCTATTTCTTCTTGTTTAGATTACTTGACATTAATTTTACCTTGCATCCAATTCGGAGCACGTACTTGACAACTCTTTACCATAAACAATTGGCAATCCTCCCTTTCTCGAAGGAAAGACATTAATACCATTCCCCTACATACTCACAAATTAATAGATTTAGAACACTGATTAACAGCCATATTATGAGACCCAAATACAAACAAGCTATATGTAGATTTATAGGATGTAATGACAATACTAACCACTAGAGTTGCATACTTCCCAAGAATGACTTTGTCAACGATTTCTCTATCCGTACCACTTGCCGCCACAGTAAGGATCCATGGAGCATCAGTTGTAATAGTGAAGAGACTAGGTCCACCATTTCCAGCAGAATTAATTGTCAGGATGCCTCTCTCATATGCATGTAAGGCGCCAAGTGCAATCGGGTTGGAAGTAGGTTCAACTGATTCATTAAAACTTATGGATATTGATATGAAATCCACTCCATCAGAAATTGCATCATCAAACGCAGCCAGAATATCCACTGAGTAACAATGAGGATCGCATACTTTATAGACAGCAAGTCTTGCAGAGGGAACCCCTCCTTTTGCAATTCCTTGCGCTATACCATAGAAACTAGCGTCTCTCACGTTTTTACCCGCTGCGATTGATGCAACATGTGACCCGTGCCCAGTATTGTCCCTTGGAGAGAGGTCGTTACCATCAGTGATATACGAACGTGCTCCTATTATCTTCCTGCTCATTGAAATCAATTTGGACTCTTTTAGTTTTCAATTTATGCTAGAAGACCAAAACAGATAATAAATTGAACATAGACTTGAGTAATGCAATACATGATGTTCAATTGTAGGGTGTTGAGAAATCTCTATCCCTTTTACTTATTTGGGGCTGCGGATATGAGGAATGATTAGGAGTTTAGGACAAATAAACCTAAACTAGCTAAGTTGAAAACAAAGATCCTATCATGTCTAAGGACATTAACTCTTAGAAAGCAGTAATGTCTAACGTTCCAATATACTTCTCACCTTACTAGGCACTGTGCAGGTAATGCAGTGTTATAAGCAAATCTGAGGAAAATAAGAGGATACTTTTTCTAAGAAGGTGATTCAGAAAATAGAAATCTAAGGTGGTTGACATGGAAAAAAGGACACTGCTTCAAATTATAATTTTGGTGTTGGAATTGGATCGCTGAAATAATTTAAATTATGTTTGTTATCAAAGTGGTGGTTAGATTGATGACTGGAGATCAAGGGCGTTGGAATCTTGTTGTTCGCGTTCAAATTATGAAATAGATGGTCTATCAAATCACCACAAAGGAAACTAGGCAATCCTTGAACAAACAAAACAGGATATACAGTTACTTAACATCCCATTTAAGTTGTATTCTAGCAAATGAATGGTCTGCAACTCAGTCAGATTACGGTATGATGTGTGGCTGAATCAAGTACCCTTGCAGTCAAGTTCCCTCATTTGTTTTTGCACTTGAGAGGTTGAAAGGATGGATTGTTGATCAAAGCCTAAATCTGAATGGAAATTCTAAATTTTGGAACTGGGGCTTGGAGACAGATTTCAAGGCATAAAAAGAACTGGATCAACTAGTTCAGTTATTTGCTTAAAAAAAAAAAAAAAAAAAAACAAAAACTAGTTCAGTTAACTGGTTTTAGAATATCAAATGCATAAGATGGTTTGTCTTGGTCACTTTATCCCTCAGGAAATATCTCAATGAGAGATACAGGGTAATTAAAGTAATGAAAAGTTAGGGGGTGTTTGTTTAATGGGTATGGTAATGAGGATTGGGTATGATTACCTAATAAATGGTTTGGTTAATAGGTGTGTGTGTGACATTAAAAAAATGGGAATAAAACCCACCAATTGAGATATAATCTAAACCCAAGTGTAGGGGTGGGTTTGCAAAACCATTTAGATTCCCATTGTGATTCCATGTTATAACCAAACACTACCTTAACTCTAGCTTCAGAATCAGAAACAAGATGGACAACTGATTATTTTCCTGAAAAGTTTCATGTCATGGTTTGGATAGACGGATCGGACAGACGAGCAGCAAGAGTAAGTTAGAGGAGCAATATGTCGATCTATACTCGGTGAATGTCTTTTCTGTGAAAGTGTTCCTGAATCTAAGAAGCATCTAACGGTTAGATGTTCTTGGTCAGTTTTGTATTTGCCTAACCTGTGTATTTTATGCTTGTTTGTATCTAGCTTCTCGCTACTTAACTTAAGGTGCGAATAATATCAGCGACTGAAAAAAGAAGATGTACAGTCTTTATTAGCCAAGACTTGGTATATAGAAAGTCACACCAGAATACCAGATTAACAAATAGCTATTGACTTACCTATTGCACTTGAAATTTCTACCACCCTCACACACCCCTTTCCATTTAGCAGGTATAGGACCAAGACCATCATCTTTGAAACTCTCCGACTCTGGCCATATCCCGCTATCAAACACACCGATGATGGTGTCACTCTCAACCAAGAGGTTTCGTTCAATAGTTTCTGAAAATCCTATATACTCCCACGAGTGTGTTGTCTGTAGATAACCCTTTCGATTGGGAAGCACACAGTCGACCCCATCCAATCCTGTTGATCAAATGTTCAGCCGTTAACCAACCATATAATCAATGCAAGTGTAAATATACAATCACGACCACTTATAGAACAAAGTGTATATGTCTCGATAATGCGCTGTATAAGGAAATGCAGTCTTTTATATTTGTCTGCATTACATAATGTTTGGGTAAAGTGTCTATATGTGAATGAAGTGTTTTGCAGATTAAGAACTTCCTGAGGAAACGCGGTTTCTTTTTTGTTCCGGATGAACCATCTTAAAAACAGTATATGACTAATTGACTCCTCTATCCTGAATTAGTGTTGAAGACAAGTATACAACTGAAATGTTTGACACCCATTTTCAATGGCATCTATATGAGCAAAATCCCTGAATTTGACTTGTATACTTTTTAACGACAAAGGAATACACAAATAGCAGAATACAATGTCATCTAAAATACTTTAGAGCATAGAACATACATGCAAATCATGAATTCAAAAAGGAATCTTTAAAAGAAAATTAAAGCGGACACAAAAATTCATGTCAATTTTTTTATTTTTTCTGTCACCATGAGATAGTCTACTGCATATTAACAATACTGAAAGTTTTAAGCATAAACCCACTTTCCACTTGTATATTCGAACCAAGTTGAAAAGAAACAACATTGTAATTTCTGATCACAAGGAGTTGTAACCATTAAAACCCATAACTGAAAATGAAAGAGGCCATACTAAAATATTGTAACTTAAATAATGTTCCCTCTCAAGTTATTATGTTTCTCATGTTTAGGAAAAACCTAAAGACCGTGTCTAAACCCTTAATTTTCTTGCAGAAAAGTTAACGAGGAATGATATTACATTCTTTATTTTATTCAGCTTGCTTCGTGATCTACCAAAAGTTGCAATAAAAACTAGAATGCATACACCCTGTGTTAAGATATTTTATGCATTTAAGTCTTATAAATTTGTTTTAATGAACACCAAATTCAAGGTAAGCATAATTTAGTTAGCATGATCAAGCAACTTACTTCTCAACTTATCTATTTCTTTCTCCGTGAGTTTAGCAGAAAATCCATTGAAATTTTTATAGCTTCGTAACAGTGATTTCCTTGCAAAGCTGTAGATATATATATATTAAAGAGATTAATAAAGAAATCATAAGTTCAAAATCTCAAAGTTTAATTCAAAGATATACCTCGGAGGAACAATATCTTTAAGAATTTCAGAATGGTGAAATCCAAGCGAGTATGGGTGTTGAGGCAGCGATCCCACGAAAACAATACAAACCTGCACAAATTGACATCATATTCAGATATGAGATATGCGCTTATTTAATTCTTTATGGTTTGTTCATGATATATCATCAGGTTGTTTCATATTTATACCTCATGCTACAAAAAAATGTGTAAGTGACTGCATATGTATTTCACGTCCCGTTTTAGAACTTTTTACAAAATATAATTGCTCTAACTATTATCTCTTACGTGGCAGATAAGTGATTAAGATGTTAACACAGTGCCTTAGCCATGATTTACAACCTACACGCATAAGCCTATTGACTCCATGATATGTCAAAAAGGTTCATTCATATTGTGAAAAATTACAGAAAACAAATAGAATTTTGCATATGTGTTTTCGGAAATGTTGCAGCACAAATTTATGAAAATGCATCAGCTTTCAGTTGAGTTATTTAATCTTAAGTTGAAAATTAACAATATCCAACAACATTATATAGTCAAGTTATATTGGGCATTTCAACAAACATTGATAGGCACAATATATAATCTTCATTAAGTTGACAGATTAATGCATGAAGCTCAAATAATCATAAAATTAAGATCATTATATATACCTGGTCCAATTTTGGGAAGAAATAAGTTCACGATAGTGTTTGAATAATAATCCACCAACATTATGAGTTCATCAAAGATGGGTTTTCATAGTGTTTGAAAAAAAAAATTGGAAGCATAAATGTTTTAAAAATATTGTACATTTGAGTATACACAAAATTAATCATGAAAGTATGAGAAAATATGAAATTCAACCTTAATATTTTGTCAAAAAGTGATCTCACTTTTAAGTTTTAGTATGATTGTTTAGGTCATGCTCTCTCAAACACTGCTTATCAAAAATAAGGTCAGCCTTTATAATAAGACTCAAACGAAGCTACACAACCTTATTTCAAGTTTATACAGGCTCAAACAAAGTTATGCTCATCATATGCCCTTGTCTAGGTTAAAGATGTCAAGCATAAGTTTTGTTGAACTTCGATTTTGACTCAACTAAACTAAACACCTATCTAACACTGTTCTTGAGTTGTTTTAGTAAAAAAAATAATAAATAAATAACGTAATAGGAGGTAAACACGGAGAAAACACTTCCTTTAAAATCAATCAAATAACACTTAATTTTCAATCTTTTACTTTTCTTTTCTTCCTTAATTAACTAGTACGTACTGGTGAATACAACTCTTTATATTGCTTAAGTAATACTCGAAAACACGGTGTATTTGTCTCACTTCATTATTAAATGTTTATAAGAAAAACAGTTTATATGACCTTATTCATCTTTACTACGTATTCTTTTTATGTAATAGTAAGCATTTTATAAAGGGGCAATTTCATATCTCCCCTCCTTTTAATTGGAAATTTCATATATACCCAAACATGCATTAAAAACATTGTACATTATGCATTCAATACCTGCACTTTGGGTATATATGAAATTAATCATGAAAGTAGGGTGATATATGAAATTAATCCTTTTATAAAGGGGCAATTTCATATCTCCCCTCCTTTTAATTGGAAATTTCATATAAAACCAGCTAAAAGCAAAGGAGATAATCAGACTAATTAAGCCGGCAATCCTAAGTTGGAGAAATAAAATATATATGGTTAGAATATCTGTAACTCTAAGCATAATTTTGTGTCTAATTTACATGTCATTGACTCATTGAATCATAATGAACTAGGCCTCATCCTCATTGTTGCAACCAAAAAGTAGTTGTCATACAAGTGTAAGCACAATAATTCTTCCTATTTGAAAACATAATTATACTTAGAGTAAATTGCAAGAATCGTTCATGTGGTTTGCCAAAATTTCATATTTCATCCCTGAGTTTTCAAAAGTGCAGGCGGCCTCCCTGTGAGGAAACTTGTTACGATCCCACATCGCCCAAGTATGGGATTGGGCGGTGGTTTATAATGTCTAAGTGTCCCCTCCTCATCAAGCTAGCTTTTTGAGTGAGTTCTACATTTGGACTTATGAACATCGATACGAGCCTAGTATGGGATAGGTTCGTATCAAATTGATATGAACCTATCCCATACTAGGCTCGTATCGATGTTTATAAGTCCAAGTGTAGAACTCACGCAAAAAGCTAGCTGGATGAGGAGGGGACACTTAGACATTATAAACCACCGCCCAATCCCATACTTGGGCGATGTGGGATCGTAACAATACCCCACCCTTTGAAGAACCAACGTCCTCGTTGGTCACGGCTATGTTGGTCACGGTTGGCACCCCTCTTTGGGTCCAAGCCACCACTCCATAGGCCACCACTCCGAGCTCGTTGGTCACGGCTGTGTTGGTCACGGTTGGCACCCTTCTTTCGGGTCCAAGCCACCACTCCACAGGCCACCACTCCATAGGCCACCACTCCGAGTGTTGGAACCTCGAAAGGTTGGGCTGGCTCTGAAACCAATTGATATGAACCTATCCCATACTAGGCTCGTATCGATGTTTATAAGTCCAAGTGTAGAACTCACTCAAAAAGCTAGCTTGATGAGGAGGGGACACTTAGACATTATAAACCACTGCCCAATCCCATACTTGGGCGATGTGGGATCGTAACAAAACTTTGGTTCTGTTTTAGTCCTTCGTTACTAACGACGTTAGTCTATGTAAGTTAGTTTTTTGGTCCTTTGTTACACACGAGGGCATTATTGTCTTTCCATGTTTTGGCACATTTTACCAAAGTTGAATAAAGCCACAATTTCGCTTTTCCCCAAATCAAAACACAGACAAATCCACCACTGCCACAAACCCTAATTTATTTTCCCCAAAACACACATTACCACACACATGTGTGTTTTGGGGAAAATAAAATTAGGGTTTGTGGCAGTGGTGGATTTGTCTGTGTTTTGATTTGGGGAAAAGCGAAATTGTGGCTTTATTCAACTTTGGTAAAATGTGCCAAAACATGGAAAGACAATAATGCCCTCGTGTGTAACAAAAGGACCAAAAAACTAACTTACACTAACGTCATTAGTAAGAAAGGACCAAAATGGAACTAAAGTTTCCTCACAGGGAGGCCGCCTGGACTTTCAAAAACTAAAGGACGAAATCTGCAATCTGAACAAACCATAGGGACGATTCTTGCAATTACTCTTATACTTATAATGGATGACCTTAAACCCACCAAGTAAACTTTCACAAACAATCCCATATAATTCTACAGTGTAGTCCATTATCTAATTTGAAATAAGAAAAATTACATAAAACATTTATAAGCGTTTATTTCACATAACTATGAAAAGTTTTATGCCGACAGTCATTAAAGCTTTATTTATATCCTGTTCAAATCATTAGGTAACCAAATGACCGATTCTCTAAGGTTAAAAGTGACATGTGTATTTCTAACATACCGATAATATGTTATCTCATATGCCACCTTACGCTCTGTTCTCGAGTTTTTTTTTTAAAGTAATGGAAGGGGAGGGGAAGGGAAATAAAAAAAAGGGCATTCTTGAGTTTTTTTAAGATGGAATGGTAGGGGCGGGAAGGTGGAAGGGAGGGAAGGGATGGGCTTTTGAGTGTTATTTTGTTCCGTCCAATTTTGGGCGGATTGGGAAGGGAAACGGGTTTCAACGTTACAAGCCTCAAATAAAATTACAATATTATCCTCATATTCATGCACAGAGCGTATATGTTTTGAAATATCCGATCCATATATCCACAAAAGACTGGTAATCTGATGTTTTAATGTTGTAGAGCAGAGCTGATTATTATTCTGTTATATCGTATGGTCTTGTATTGCAGTTGAACTTATAATTTTTTGTTTCATGTATTTTGCATTTGACATTGTAGTAATTGACAGATATAGATAGTTGTTATAATTAATATTTTAAATTTGGCAAAAGAGATTAATCTTAAGTACTCGAGCATCATTTCTTTATAGTCTTGTGGTTCCAAGTGGATAAATATGGCAAAACACTTAAAGAGCAAAGACCCCTAACCATGCTTTAATATTAAATGTGGTTGACCAACCAAGAAACTGTGACAGGTTCAAGTAAATAAGAGACAAATATGGCTATTGGCTTGAAAACGTTATATGTCAATTTTGATTTGCATGAGCTGATGGTTTACATGCGTCTGCAGTTTACATAAAAGTATCGGTTTGATACTTGTTTTTTCTGTTTCTGTTACAAAAATGGCAAATGTTGATTGAAACTTCAACAAAGTTGAATAGGTACATATTGAGATCCGCAAACGATATAACAAGTAAATGTGAAATAGTAAGTCAACAAAAATGTAAATCATGTTGCTGGAATAAAAGCCGCTTCATTGGCTACTTCTTCAACTTGAGAATTCTCATTTAAATTCATTTCATAATCAGTAATACGTATTAGCCTCTTGTCTTTGTGAAGTAGCATATTGGTAATACGAGAGTATATTGGTAATTTGTGTAGCTTCATTTCCTTTCCTTGCTACTTAAAAAAAAAAACTCAAGAACACAAAAATTAATAACCACTTTCTTCCCATCTCATCCCCTACTTTGCCTTTCCCATCTCATCCCCTTCCTTTCTTTAAATTTTAGACTTGAGAACAGAGCGTTAAAGAATGATCAACGGATTAGCTAATGTAACTCAAATGAAACAAAGATAAACTTTTACAGATGACTGGGACTCTTGTTTTTCTTCTTTTTTAAGTATACAACAACTCAGGTGAAACAAACTATAAATCTGATTTAGCCCTTTGATTCTCCTTAAGCGGCTTCCCATACTTGGCGGAATTGGGTATTGTTATTGTTGTTGTCTCGTTAAGCCATTGAGGTGCTAAACGCTAAGACCCAATAAGGATAATAATATGGAAATACTGTCTCTCAGTGGCCCAGGTTACTAGCCCACTTATGCTGAGTCCCCTGCCTAGAGCCCATTAAATAAACCATTGGCCCATTGCTTCTAATTATTTATAAGAACGGTAATTTTAAGGAAAATAATAATAATAATAATAATAATAATAATAATAATAATAATAATAATAAATAAATAAATAAATAAACTTTTAACAATAAGGTAAACATCAGATTTTGATTTTAACAAGCAGATTTTAAGTTTTAATATCAGGTAGAATTGTAAGTCGTACTACTTTTTTTTTTCAAATAAACAAGGCAATTTCAATTAACCACAAGACAATGTATAACAAGATGTTACAACAGAAAGGACTAAAACCTACTAAGCCAACCACATCACTGCTATATGAAAAAACAATTTAAACTTAGCCAAGAAAAGAGGAAACCCATGGCCTCACAACCTTTCCCCACACTTTGGGCAGCAACCTGCATGAATCAGCAGGGGACATCTACACATTTGATTTCCACAACCTTGACTTATTTGTTTTAAACTAACCAAATTTACACCAAGCCATTATACTCTTGGCATTCACAGTACCAAACACCCCTTTCCAAATCCGCACAACATTTAAACACTACATGATCCACCAGCCACACGTCGCATCTTAATTTATATTTGCTCGATCTTCGGACAATCCGTTCATAGGACCTCAACTGAATTTCTTGAAACACTTTCATATGTGATTCGACCTTTTTCCCAAACACCCGACAATTACCATTTCTCCAAATAATGTATTCCGTTGTCCAAACAATAAGTGGTACTACTGTCCCTTGTGTATGGTTTTTTTTTACTTGCATTTGTCTTTAAAAAGCTATTGTTATATTACGTATAAAACAGAAAAACGACCCCTATAGTTTGTTTTAATTGTCAAAAATGTCATTACAAATTAATTTTGTTCGACTAAGCCATTTGATAATTTTTGTTTATAGTTCAAAGTTCAAACCATTATAAATTAATTGACTTTTGACAATTAACTGCTTTGACTTATGATATTTTTATTTTTTACTAGGGGTTTAAGCTATTAAATAGCCATGTACTTTCTCAAATGTCCCGATATGGTACGTGTACTTTTTTTGCAACCTGGTTAGGTAGTGTACTTTCTCCAATGTACTGATATAGTACATGTACTTTTTTTTTTTTGTCAATATGGTCAAAATCCTACGTGGCACTTGAATTTGTGTGACGTGGCTTGCCCAGTCACCTGGTTTTGTGTGACGTGGCTTGCCCAGTCAATTTTCTTGCCTACGTGGCTTGCCAACGTGGAAAAAAAAAAAAAAAAAAAAAAAAAAAAACTTTACTTTTTTTTTTTTTAAATTAGAAAAAAAAATTTAATTTTTTTTTTTAAATTAAAAAAAAATTTATAAACAAATTTACGTTTAAAAAAAAAAAAAAAAAAAAAAAAAAAAAAAAAAACCCCTTTACGTTTTTTTTTAAATCAGAAAAAAAAATTTAATTTTTTTAAAAAAATTATGTTTAAAATTTATAAAAAAATTTACGTTTAAAAAAAAAAAAAAAAAAAAAAAAAAAAACCTTCACGTTTTTTTTAAAAATTTATAAAAACGTAAATTGGAGAAAGTACACTACCTTATTTACGTTTTTTTTTTAAATTTTTTAAATATTTACGTTTTTTTAAAACTTATTTTTTTAAAGTTTTTTTAAATCTGATTTTTTAAAACTTTTTAAAATGGTGTATGAGGGGTGTTTGAGATGGCTTAGTAAAGCTGCATATCTACTCATTGCATATTTGTAAAAAGGGTTTAAGCTATTAAATAGCCTAAAAGGGTGTTTGAGATTGCTTGTTAAAAAGTTTTTTTGATTTAAAACTTTTTTAAAACTTGTTTAAAAAGTTTTAAAAAATCAGATTTAAAAAAACTTTAAAAAAATAAGATTAAAAAAACGTAAATTTTAAAGAAATTTAAAAAAAAAAAAAAAAAATTATAAAAAAAACGTAAAGTTTAAAAAAAAAACGTGAAGGTTTTTTTTTTTTTTTTTTTTTAAACGTAAATTTTTTTATAAATTTTAAACATAATTTTTTTAAAAAAATTAAAAATTTTTTTTCTGATTTAAAAAAAAACGTAAAGGGGTTTTTTTTTTTTTTTTTTTTTTTTTAAACGTAAATTTGTTTATAAATTTTTTTTTAATTTTTTTAACAAAAAATTAAATTTTTTTTTCTGATTTAAAAAAAAAACGTAAAGGGGTTTTTTTTTTTTTTTTTTTTTTTTTTGTTTTTTTAAACGTAAATTTGTTTATAATTTTTTTTTAAATTTTTTTTTCTAATTTAAAAAAAAAAAAAGTAAAGTTTTTTTTTTTTTTTTTTTTTTTTTTTTTTTTTTTCACGTTGGCAAGCCACGTAGGCAAGAAAATTGACTGGGCAAGCCACGTCACACAAACCCAGGTGACTGGGCAAGCCACGTCACACAAATTCAAGTGCCACGTAGGATTTTGACCATATTGACACAAAAAAAAAAGTACATGTACCATATCAGTATATTGGAGAAAGTACACTACCTAACCAGGTTGCAAAAAAAGTACACGTACCATATCGGGACATTTGAGAAAGTACATAGCTATTTAATAGCTTAAACCCTTTTTACTAGTCATCTCATATACTTTTACCATCACCCCATTCACCGCCGCAACCCATCCTCACCAGCCAGCCTACCATATATAGTAATAATAATGCTAGCCACTATTATTACAAATATATACTCACATTGCCACCATTGGCCATTCGTTTTCAGCCAAACCATGTCACAAACAGCCATTTTAGAAATCAAAAGCCAGCAACATACACACAAATCTAGTGTTCTTATTAGTACAGTGTGTTAATGTTTTAATATGTTTTATTTAGGTCATTGGGTGGTAAGTGTCCAACTTAGCTTGCCAGATCAACAAATTACTCCATCGTCATATGCATAGATTATTTAATTTATAGCTAGAACAAAGTATAAGTATAGATCAACAGACTAACAGACTAACCATTCGTTTGTCGATGGCAGAGACAATGAGAATGAAGTGCATAAGTACGCATGCGGCCAGACAATTCCTCGCCTCCAATTTCTTCATCTTGACAAGGAAGGCACACGATCTCTCTTTTGGATCTAAATCACTTTAACAGTATATATTCTGAGATGGAATTGTAATTGTAGGTGTTTTTTTGCTAATTAGAGTTGTTATATATTTGACTCAATCATTTCATTGTTATGTTTCTATCATGCCTTCCCAATTTGGGTTGGCTCTTGAATGCAAGTAAGTCTTGGCGTGTTTCTTAAAAAATATTGTGAAATGACAAAGATAAAAGTCAGTATAAATATGTTTTAAAAAACATGCAAGATATATATGCTTCTCCAATTTACAATGTGTTCCTCCACCAACTCAACCAAGTGTGGTTTCTTTATGCATGTAAAAGAGTTTTCGAACTTCCAAAAATAATGGTACATCAAATGGAAAATTGAAAATGATGTAGTTAGGCGCACTAATAATTTCTGCTTGAGCCATGCACAATCATGCATACCAACTTTACAACATTAACCTACTTAGCTTGTACATAAGGTTTTATAATAATTACTAACACAATATATAAGCCTCAACTATAGATAAATGGTTCTGGGGTTTTAATTTTTAAACAATAAATTAACTCATCATATCAACAGTCGGAGTGCAATTCAGAATAACTGCTTCAGCACTACCAAAATGCTTGGTGTTATATTTAGGGTAATTTAGGGAAGGACCACACAAAACTCTATTATCAATTTTAACTCTTCTTTTTACAGGAAATTACATTTTGGGCTAAAGTACATATATACCACCTGTGGAAAGGTGAACTACTTTGGTGAATATATCTAAGTGAATCTAACCCGTGTGATTTCCCTCTTTATTTGCCTTGGAGTTTCATAAAGACTGCCTTAATTGTTTGTGATAAGAGCTTAATTAATGAGCTTTTGAACCTTCTGGCTGGGATATCTCTTCAAGATGGTGAGGATAAATAGTGGTGGACTCCCAAAAACTCAGGTGTCTATTTTGTTGTAGCCATGAGACGGTTGCCATGATAGACTGGATATCGATCACACCTTTGTTCTGTGTCAATCACTCTATGTACGTGCTGGAGCTCTTGTAAGATATATCCTCACAAAGTCACAAGTGGTGCGCTATGGATTTAACATCATATCTAGCTTCCGGCTTTGCTCACAATTATTGTTGTTGATTAAAGAGCAAATGTTTAAAAAAAGTACCATACTTGACACCTTTTTTTTTTAGCGAAGAAAATTTTTGGCTTATAGGGGTACCTTTTTTTCAAATTCGTCCTTATTAAGGTATTTTGTTACGTTTTTGCCTTTCGAAAAAAAAATCCTTATTAGCTGCAAGGGGCAAAATTGTCACAAAAATTCGCAAAATACTTAAAAAAGACCGAATTTGAAAGAAATGTACCCGTATAAGCCAAAAATTTTGTTCGCTACCCAGAAAAACAAATGATATCAAATATGGTACTTTTTTAAAATATTTGCCCTGGTTAAATAATAGCATCTCTTAATTAGAAACCAGTGTGGGTATCTGCACACTCTTTTATTTGTAATGGTAACTAAAGAGACGTTTGGAAGATGCTCTCTGTATTGGAGTATATAGTAAAAGTTAATCGAATGCACTTTTTTTTGTTCAAAAGATAAGATGCCAATGTTAGAAACATTTTTGGGAATTGATGGTGAACTCTCCTGACGCCTAGAAAGACACATTAAGCCACAAATTACATGTAATGAATTGATGAAGATTCTCATATAATTGAATTATTGCTTTTCCAGTATGGTTAATAATGGTAAAACTAAACGTGTTTCAATTATCAGTGGCCTACATCTTGTTTTTGTGTTTTAACTACTTCAATCTCTTCGTTATTAGGTTATACAGTATTTAACTAACCAGTATTTATCATTCGTTAATGGTTTCGAGACAAGTTAATTATGACTCGTTGTTTACATATATGAAACTTTTTAAAGTAGTGTCTTTTTTGCCTTAAACACAATAATTTGCAACCAAAAGAGTATAATGTAAAAACTACGTGTGTTGTTAAGTACACTTAGACAAACATTTCTAGCGATCCTAACCCCATTTCCCTGGAAATGGTTTAAAACCCAGTGTTTAACCTGATTGGCTTCAGCTTTTGTTTTATATATTTTGATGTTCAAAACAAAAATCTAGTTAAACTGAGAACTCAGCTGAGTTAACTAAAAAACTTAGTACTAAAATATTACTGAGGATGTCTTAACTATTAAGAAATTACTCATACTATCTTATAAATCATTTAGGCTTTTTCTAAATAAAATATTTAAAATTTAGTTTGCTTATTATAAAAATTCAGTAGTTTATAAAACACACTACTTTAATGCACACATTTAAAAGGCAAAACACAAGTCTTACTAGAACCATAATGTAAATTATTTTAATGCTATTAATATAGTCAATTGATGACGTATAGTCTATATCCGGGTCACGAACCCGACTAAAGTCCAACACTAACTTAGCCCGGTACGAACTGGGCTAAAACCGATTAAATGTTTGGGCTCACGGAGGCCCAAACCCAAAGCTATTCATAGAATAGATATCGGATATCTTCTAATTATGGAGATAATCATTCCCAACCGATTAAAGCGGGATACGCCGAAGGTTGCGGAACACGGAACCAACAAGGATTCCGTGTGTATATAAAAGGAATCTCATCCCTCGTTAAAGGGACGATCAACAAACCCTAACTCTCCTTTAACCCTAAACCGATTACTTACTCTCACGCCGGAGGATAATCGTGGGAGACAATCCCACGATAAGCCTAACGGTGTTTTCTGTCTCTTAGTGCGCAGGTCTCAAGCAACAATCAGCAATTGGTACGAGAGCCGGAGCCCCGAACAAGGAACGCCCAACTTTTGTATCAACAAGTGGCGCCATCCGTGGGACAATTCACTAAGAACTAAGACTAGAATGACGAAGCATGGAAATCAGCGATCGCAAACGGATCTTACTGGAAAGAAGCCGCACATAGGTTCAGCTTCCAAGCAGACTCCTGGGACAACCAGTACTGCTAAAAACAAGGGATTAGGTCAGGACCTGGTCTTCCCTCTGGTGGAACCGCACTCGGGAACAACCCAGGCCACTACAACCACCACCAGCGCAGCAGATCCACTGCGCACTGTTCTTACAACACCTCTTCAATCGGCGCTAGAAACTGACCTGACAAAGGCACCAGATGCACCGGATCGAAATAAGGGCGTAGCGGTAGAAGCGAATACCCTCGCTCTAGAAGGGGTCGCACCGAAATTAGCA
Organism: Chrysanthemum seticuspe; assembly: GCA_019973895.1. Taxonomy (NCBI): domain Eukaryota; kingdom Viridiplantae; phylum Streptophyta; class Magnoliopsida; order Asterales; family Asteraceae; genus Chrysanthemum; species Chrysanthemum seticuspe. Next base: position 250,304,295 of record BPTQ01000009.1, read on the forward strand.
CCAAGGGATTTTGTATCCTAGAATTACGAAACCTTGGCCGCTCTCATGCAAGAGGAAGCGAGAAAGAGGTCGAGTCGGAACCTACAAGCCCGACTCAGTTTTGACTCGGAATACGAGACCTCCCCACCGCGACACCAGAAGGAGAAGCGCGGCAGAGACAGCCGCCGACCTCCTGTGTTCAACAGAATTGGGAAGAGGATTGAGGATGATGAGACATCCAACTCACAGCATCCGGAAGGAAGTGAGGAGGATGAACGGCGTACCAGTGTCCATACCAGACTTGGTAGCCGCAGAATAAAGGACAAACTTGGGCGACGATATTCCCCAAGTGAAAGCCCTCCGAGTACAAACTCTGATGACAGTCGGCGCAAGCGCCGAAGGAAGGAAAATTCGTCCTCTGAAAATTCCTCAGACAACGAGGATAGCGAAACCGGACACTGGAAGTCCAGAAACAGATATAACGACCAGGAGGATGAAGATATATCCCTCACGTGGCGACGTCAAAAGGTGGATGCGTTTACTCGGCGCATCAGTGACTTTTCAGAGAGCAAAAGGAGGCGCATGCCTGCCAACGTGAAAACCTATGACGGAACGGGTAATTCGGATGATCACCTCAAAATTTTTGAATCAGCCGCTACAATTGAAAACTAGCCACAGCCTGTGTGGTGCCACATGTTCAACTCCACACTGGTGGGAAACGCGCGGAACTGGTTCAGCAAGCTTCCACGCATAAGCATCAATGGCTTTGAGGAATTGAGGAAGGTGTTTCGCCTAAACTTTACTCAGCGAAAGAAGTGCGCTAAAAACCCTGTCGAACTCGCCAGGATAAAGCAGCGCCAAGGAGAATCTACAAGCGCATTCATGGAACGCTTCAAAGATGAATGCATGCAAGTTAAAGCATGCCCTGAAGTGCTAAAGATCTCTGGTTTCATGAACGGGATTAACAACCCAAAACTCATCAAGAGGTTGAACGACAAGATTCCTGAAACCTTTGATGAACTCATGAAACGCTCTCGGTCCTTCGTTCAGGGAGAAGCCGCCGCGGCGGATAGCAAAAGAATCTACTCGAACTACCGGTCACAGGAACAACTTGGGAGACAATCCACCGACCGGGGTAGTAACCGTAATAGGAGCTATCGTAACCAGGGGAGCGGGAGGGATAATGACAGATACACCCCGCTGACCAAGACCCCAAAGGAAATACTCGCAACGGAAGGTGCGAACTTTACAAGACCACCGCAAATGCGCACCCCAGAGGATCGGCGCACCGGGAATGGATACTGTGACTACCACGCACAGAAGGGCCACACCACAAATGAATGTGTCCAACTGCACCAGCTCATTGACAAAATGGTTAAAGAGGGCAGATTGGACCATTTGGTCAAAAACATCAAGGAAGGAAAGGATAGACAGAAGAGTGGAAACAAAAAAGAGACACCCAAAGACAAGGCCGACACCATTTACATGATACAATCTTGGCAGCGGGTCACTAGGCAGAAAGTCAGCAAGGAGTTTTCTCGTGGAAAGGAAATCTCTTTCCCCACCTTAACTGCGGACAACGCAGTGGCGGAACCACTCACCATAGAGATAAGTGCGGGGGGTCACGACATCCACCGCATGTACGTTGATGGTGGAGCATCTGCAGACATCATGTATGAGCACTGCTTCAAGCGACTACGCCCAGAAATGGGCAGTCAGTTAAGCCCGGTCAGAACGGCGTTGACTGGTTTCACAGGTGAGAAGATATGGCCTATGGGGCAAATACGATTACCTGTCAGCATCGGAAACGAAAAACACTCCGCGACAGCCTGGATGGAATTTATGGTGATCAAATCTCCCTCGCCATACAATGGCATTATCGGGAGACCTGGGATATCAGCTATGCGCGCGGTGCCATCAACAGCGCACGGGATGCTTAAATTTCCAGTGGAAGGTGGTATTGTTACTCTTTACAATGCCACTATACCACATAGAGAATGTAACACGATTACATGCGAAACGGCACCGATCCCAGAACAGCGTGCAACCAGAGTTCCAAATCTAAAGGTTGCAATTCACCTTGAATACCCGGAACAGGAAATATCCATCGGAGGGTCACTGTCGGACAACGGCAAAGCAGCTGTATGTGCACTCCTGCAAAAGAACTTGGACATTTTTGCATGGGATCCAAAACACATGACCGGGGTACCACGCTCAATCACAGAGCATAAACTGAGAATCTGACAAGGATACTCACCCATACGCCAGAAGAAGCGCGGCCAAGCTCCGGAGCGCGCACAAGAAATCCTGGCAGAGGTACACAAACTAGTAGAGGCAGGAATCATGCGGGAAGTCTACTACCATGACTGGCTTTCCAATCCAGTCATGGTAAAAAAGAGTGACGGCATCTGGCGAATGTGCGTGGACTTCACCGACCTTAACAAAGCATGTCCACAAGACTGCTATCCATTACCAGAGATAGACTGGAAAATAGAGTCTTTGTGCGGATATCCATTAAAGTGTTTCCTCGATGCATACAAAGGATATCATCAAATACAGATGGCTAAGGAGGACGAGGAAAAAACGGCCTTTCACACAAGCCAAGGCGTTTACTGTTACACAAAAATGCCCTTTGGCTTGAAGAACGCAGGCGCCACCTATTAGCGATTAGTAGATAATGCTTTCGAAAAACAGGTGGGCCACAACCTAGAGGTCTATGTTGATGACCTAGTCATAAAGAGCCATACTGAAGACGAGTTAGTACGCGATATTGAGGAAACGTTCAAAACTCTACGAGAGATCAACATGAAGCTGAATCCCAAAAAGTGTACCTTCGGCGCTACTGAAGGCATGTTCCTTGGATACCTGATAGAACCTGACGGTATAAAACCGTGTCCAGAAAAGACACAGGCGGTCATCGATCTTCCTTCACCGCGCACGCTGAAGGAAGTCCAATATCTCAACGGAAAGCTGGCCGGTCTAAACAGATTCCTATCCAAGTCAGCAGACAAATCATTACCCATTTTCAAATTATTTATCTGGTGGGGATGCATCCTATCCAAGTCAGCAGACAAATCTCTCAACGGAAAGCTGGTCAATTAATTAACTCGTAAATAAACACAATTATGCAATTATTAAAATACCCTTTACATAAAAAATACAAATTATCAAGTATATTGTACAACAAACTTAAACACAATTCCTGCATTAAATGTCACTAATACAAATAATAAAGCACATTATACAAATATTCAAGCCTGAACGGGCAACGGGCCAAACGTGCAGCCCGCACGGGCACGGGCCAAACGTGCTAGAGCCTGAACGCGCACAAGGCAAACGGACACGGGCTAAACGGGCACGGGTCAAACGGGATCATGTTATACGAATCGCTTTAAAAAGTCCAAAACAGGATCCAATACTAAACACTAACGTGCTAAACGAGCACGGGCCAAACGAGCTCATGTTATACAAATTGGCACCTCTAATATTAATTATCACAATTGTATAATGAAAAACATTGTCATTAGTTAAAGAGTTGAAAAACGTCAAATGAAATTTTTGATATCCATAAATTTATCGTCAAAAAAAACATAATAAACTAAAATACATGTTAGTTATGATAATTCAAATGTACATATGGGTATCGACAAAAATAGTAAAAATATCTAGAGCGGTATTACTTTATTTTTAGTTTAACTGGCATGAAAAAGCTCGTGCTTTGTTTTAATTTTAACTGCGTATAATGGAAGAATCTATTTTCTTTCGTTAAATGTCTTTAGCACATCTTAAACTTAAATTAAACAATATACAAATCATTCAAACACAAATACAACAATTTAAGAATTACAAATAATAAAGTTAAAAATACAGGCTTTATAATTAATGTTAGTGTTAGAATCAAGGTTTTCAAGATCGGGATCCTACTCAAGATCGTTTTTATTTTTGCAAGATCGGAATCGTAAGATCGGATCAAAATTTTAAGATCCTACTATAATGTCATTTTTTAATAGTTTTTGTAATATTATTCAAATCTACAAATCATTATATATCATTAACACAAAATTATATGAATGTTTCATTAAAATATTGTTTTAAATTACAAATATGAAATGTTTATGAAGATTAACATGTTTTATTTTATTTTTTTTAATTTATAAAATATAATTCATAACTTTTAAGTTTTTTAGTTTACGAACCGAGAAAAGTATGATCGGATCGGATTAGATCTTAAGATCCTATGGTTAAGATCAGGATCTTATAAGATCCTAAGTGTGCTATCGTAAATTCGTAAGATCCTAAGATCAGGATCTGAATCCTGACAAGTATGGTTAGAATATTTTCTCATTCAAAAATACAAGTTCTAAACTTATATTTACAATATTTAATGCACTAATAAATCTATACAACACCTATAATTAATGTTAGTCTTAAAATATATTCTCATTTAGAAATACAACTAATAAACCACAAGGTAAAACCAAACAATCTATTAATGTGGTCATCATAACACATACACTTAAATTCGATTGAAAGAAATCGTATATGCCAAAGTACGAAAAAATTTAGATGGTTTATAAGGTATGAAAAATGTGTAACTTTTGAATACCATGATTCATATTTTGTTAAGCAATATCATATATATGTTATTAATCATATTTTTGCATGAGCTAATGTATACTACTCTATGTTTATACGTTATATAATATAGTGACAAATATTACACAACATTTATTAACTAGTAAGTAACTTTCACCGTCAATCGTCATAACTTCGTAATACTACTAACTACCGTTTTCATAAATTCATTGCATCGCGATGTACGGGTACTCTACCATATTTATATAAGGGTATAAATGTCCAAACACTTAAAATTTAAGTGTCCCAATCATTTATGAAAGTGTACAAATTATCTCCCATAGTTTAAACTAAAGGTCTAAATTACTAGCATACTGAAAATCTATTATCTTTTGCTTTCTTCAACAAAAATCAGTGAGATAATGACAATATATATAAAGATTGTGAATAATGTAGTTAAATTACTTGGTGGGAAACTTTACAAAAAGAATGGAGGGAATTTTGTTGTCACATAAATTTTTTGAGGAGCCTGCAAGCTTTGAGTTAATTTAGTTTATTTCCATTTATTATGGCTTGATACTTTTGTTACGATTTGCTATATAAAAACCATTTTGTGAGGATCTAAACACTTTTGAGACTTGAGTTATAGATACTTTGAGGTTATACCAAGTAGTATGCGGAATCTACTACTTAGCGCTTTAGAAGACAAATGTTATTAATGTATATGGATGAATTAAACAGTGAACAATGATTTAACAAAACGCTTCAATATTATTATTGATAATAATACGAGTGATCTTAACTTATCACTAGAGTTTACAACTTTGAAGCTTAACAAAAGATACGTGCTTTACATCTAACCCTAGGCCTCCTTTTATAGTACAAGGAGTCTTTTACGAGATAACTATCTAGATACAATATTTGTATCAATCTAAATGTATAAGATATACATGCAATCTATTCTATACTTACAAAACGTGTACATATCATATTAGTAGTACAAACTATATGTACTAGCAGTACTAAGTCAGTTAGTACTGCTAGTGTATTCTTTAGCAGTTCCGTCTGTATGCTTGGTAGTACTAAGAACAGTTAGTACTGCTACGTTTAATTCCCAACACATTTGAAGCAAGGAAATCAGAAACGTCATGTTAGTATTCGGCGTAAGTTCTAGAAAAATTGGTAGGTCCAAAATCCATGTTTCTTATGAGCTCAGAAAGCTCAAGATGTATAGCTTTTGAAATGAGAAAAAAAATCATCATTTGATGTTTTCTTCTCAAAGTTATTACGAAATAATATAAGGGTAGTCTGTAAGACAGATTTACTGGATTTTGCGTCAACTTTGAAGAGCTTTTTAGAATAACTGACAAATCCAAAAATTATGTTCTTTACATGGTTGGAAAGATCCAGAAGTGTACTTTCCTATGCTTCAAACGGTTCGCAATTTGAAGGTTTCTAGAAACAGTTATGTTCGTTTTACTCTAGGCTAGTCAAAGGGACAGATTCAATCTGAATTTTAACCACGGACTCATTTTCTTAGATAATTAATAGTTGATTTAATTCTTTTAAGTATTTTTATGATTTCCTAAGCTTTGAAGGATGTTCCCAACTGCCTATTAAAACACATGTAACTCGTGTATTTGAGGGAGGCGAATTCTAAGTTAATCAAATGTGATCTTTATGCTTCTTGTGTTCTGTATCTTTAGTGTTGTTTCACTGAGCGGTGAACTCTCTAACAACTTTGTATCTCTTGGTGGTTTCCAAGGGTGGTGAGTTACGTATCTTCCTGTATCCTTTCGCTAAATTTCTATTTGGTGGTGGAATTATTTTTCCTCTTACACTAACACCGTATCACCATTTTCGCGGAGTTGATTTTCTATTTTGATGGAAATGTTGAATTAAAAGATTTGTTAAAAAAGGCAAGAGTAAAAGTAGGATAAAAGAAAATTTCAAACACAATTTATAAGGGTTCGTTTGGTAGGACGGAATGAAATGTCAACCGAATGGAATAAACGATGTAATGGAATGAATAGTGTAATGTAATGATTCATTGTAGTTATTAATCATGTTTGGTTTGAATGATACGACGTAATGGAATCGATAATAAAATGACTAAAATACCCATTAATGATACAAAGTTTATTTAATGTGGTTAATTCATGATGGAGTTTTATGTAATTTTGATTCCATTACAAGATGTAATGAAAAAAAAGTAAGGGTCCTCTAAGGAATGGTTTTAGTGTAATGAGTCATTACTTGTAATGAATCATTACATTCTATAAATGTAAACAAACAACATTTATTCATTACATCGTAATAATCTTTTCCATTACGGCTTTGATTACGACATACCAAACACTACGTAACTAATACTACGTAATACAGAGGAATCATGTTAACATTAAATGAGTTTTTAACCCATGCTACTATCGCATAAGTTAAAAAACTAAATAAATAAACAAATAAATAAAAGCCTTAAAACAAAACTAAAACAGTCCGTGTATTACGCTCATAAACTAGTTGTAGAGTAATAAAAAAGATGTCCAAGTTAGATAAACTTTTAGACAATTATCTCAAGTATGCAAGTTCTTCTATAAGAAAAAGTAAGAAAAGAAACAATTAAAGAATTGGTCGCTTCACGCAGGTCTAAAAATTAATAATAAAAATGATTTTGTTGTTGATTTTAAATATTTAATTGCTTACAGAATATGTGATGAAATTGATTTTTATATTATATATGGAAATGGTTATGCATTAAGAAGATCATTAAAATTAGAATAAAGTAATTTGCGTTAAGATACTTTCAGTTACGATCATTACTGTGATTGTAAAACATACTTTAACACAATGACATCTATATACACAACCAATTAAGTTATAGATGAATCCGTATCAATATCTCATAGTGATCTATTCTACATATTCAATTCTGCATCCAAAATGAAGTTCTTTAGTGTGTTAGTTCTTATAGTCATGGTGACTTTGTTAATGGACAAAGTGCAATCACAACGATTGGTATGCGACGTTGATGATATTGACGATTGTTATCCTGTTGGCCCTCACGATTCACCAAGCCAAAAGTGCTGTGATGAATTGAAGAAACAAAGACGCTGTATATGTAGCTTCAAAAGTGGATATCCCGAATTGCCTCGTGTTATTGACGCTTGTAATCTTCATTTCAATGACCCTTGTCCGTCTAAATAGTTATATGTCTCGATTACTTGAAGGTCTTATAGACATCATTTTTGATATAATAAATAAGAGAATGCTCATGCAAATACACCTTGTTGTTTAATGCTTTGAATTTGTTTGCAAGTCTTCTTCTTTTACCTTTTATATGTTGATCCTATCTATTCTCATGCATATATTTCATGATATAAAAAAATCAAATTTTTTGTGACAAGAGTACGTAAATCGATGAAAGTCTTGTAAAAAAAAGGCTGGTAGTTATGCTTTTTAATCAACAATTCATATACGTTCATGCTTTTTAATCAACAATTCATATACGTTCATGTGCAATACTAGTCGACACCCTTCAAGTCTTGGTGATATGGGTAGCATTTGATCTTTATAAGATCAAGTGAAACCTATCGCATTGACCTCAGATCTCGGCAACACACACTTGCAAACCAAACATATCACTATATCAGCAGAAAAAGAAGAAGAAAAAAAAGTGTTCATAGATGCTCCAACCAAATATGGAACTGACCTCCCAAACAAGGCTTTGTTTGAAGCTTGAGGATAGTTTTCCAAATCAGAGAGATAAATGCATTTCGAGACACTAGCAGGGTACCCGCGCATTGCGACGGCGGGTACCTTGAAATTCAAACTCCAGGCGTGCAATGTTTTACAATTATATATATATTTCGTAATATTAACTTTACGGATGATGATAGTTTTAAGTTGGAATAACTTTAGCAATAACAAACTATTTCGTTTTTGGCATGCAAACTTTTCCCATATACGATGCGGTTTTAGTCTCATTTTACATGTTTACATCCATTTGAAGGTTATGTCAAATTAAAGACCGCCCATTTTCATGTTCTAAGTTCTCATTTGGCATGTTTTAATTTAAATATCACAGTTTTAATCTAAACTAGCAGGGTACCCGCGCGATGCGGCGGCGGGTACCCTATGACAAAATTTTCCGGTGAACAAATGTTATTTTGTTTTGAGCTGCTGGATTTCAGATTTGTGTTTTGGAAGCTTAATTAGATTGTATATTGTGGTTAAAGAGTTGTATATTTTGGTGAATGAGTGAATTAAATTGTGTATTATTTGTATGTGTTGAATAGTGTGTTTTTAGTTTTATTTGTATTTATACATTGTGCTTAGGTAGTTGTATATATTTGTGATGGGTGTATTAATTGTATGTATATAAGAAATAGTATTTGCTTAAAATCAATTGTGCTTTACATAGTTGTACATTATGTTTTATAAGTAGTATTTGCTTAAATTCTAATTTACGATATCTTAAACTCATAAATGAGAGAGAGGGTCATCCCTCCATTATAAGTAGTATAGATATCACATCTATTTACGATTAAAACGAGGGAGAGGGGGGGTGTTTGTCATTTTTTGGACGTTTTAGGAGCTGCTAGTTTCTTGTTGTTGATTGCCATATTTTTTATCAAGTCTTTTGAAATTGGAAGCAATAACAATTATTAAGAATATATGCTAAACTTAAGCATTTTTTATAAAATTCCACGTATGTCAAAATTATATCAATATTAGACTCGCTTTGTTTGTAATGTAGAGGCCTTTCTGGCCGTATATTTTTTCTTAATAAAATAGCCAAATATTTGTCAGATATTTGATAAATATATAAATTTTTATAAATTTTTATAAAAAGTTGTACATATTTGGCACTTGTAGTTTTAAAAAACTTTAGAAGAATTTTGAAAGTAGTTGATAGGTTAAAGGTCTATTTTGGAAGTTTCTTTTATTTAAAAACTATATATATATATATATATATATATATATATATATATATATATATATATATATATATATATATATATATATATATATATATATATATATATATATATATATATATATATATATATAGTTGATAGGTTAAAGGTCTATTTTGGAAGTTTTTTTTATTTAAAAACTCTATGTATATATATATATATATATATATATATATATATATATATATATATATATATATATATATATTAAACTTCAACATTTTTTATAAAATCGTATGTATGTCAAAAGCATATCAATATTGGGCTTGTTTTGTTCATCGAAAGACCTTTTTTCCACTATTTTTCTTTTTCAAAAAATCAAGATATATATGTTAGATAATTGATATATAAATAGTCAGAAGTTCAAGTTGTATTTTGAAATTTCGTTTTTTTTCCGCTTTCTTTATTGTCGCATGTATTTTGTCATTTTTTTAAGAAATATTAAAATAACACTTTTGGAAATGGTCCATTGAGAAATGTTATATTTATGGGGTGACCTAATGGTACACCCCATAAATCACTAATTTTGCACCCCATAGGGTACTTTTGTACCCTTTTTGTCCTATTATGTTTTGTACTTTTTTTTTGAAGTATATGTAGAGTATATATTTATGTAGTTTTTTTATATGTGTGTATATTTATTTGTGTAAAATATATTTATGTAGTTTTTTACGTTATGTTTTTTTTATTATGTATTTGTTATATTTTTGTGTTATTTTTTATCCGTCTAATTTGTTTCCATTTAGTTAAACAACAACAATAAACACGTTAAACATTAAAGCATTAAACAAGTACAACAACAAATGCTTCTAATACTACTACAACGAAATCTACTCCACATGAAGATTATTAATGTCATCTATAAGGTCATAGAGTATTCCACTCGACTGACATGCGTGATCAACGAGATTTCTTGCCAATTCCAGTGATGCTTCCAGCGTCTTTATTCTTGTCTTCGACATATTGTTTTGAGACAATAACATCCTGTTTCTTGTTTCAAGCATGTTGATCGTGTTATCTTTAGTTTCGCAGTTTGAGCACTGCGTTGAAGAAGAGCCTTTACTAAAGTACTTTTGTTGAAATTCATCCTTCCACATAAAGTATCGACACCCATAATCTTTTGTTCCTGGCTGTTACATGGTGAAACAATTATAAGAAATGTAAGTTATTGATATATTTACGTAAATAAGCAAACGTATAATTATTTATCTTTGATAAAGGACATGCATAATACTTCCGACCATAACTTTTTGGCTTTTGGGATGTTCTTTCAATTATAAGTCCTCGTTCACAACGACACAAGAAATGATTTTTTTGTTCCATCTGGCCAAAGAATATGTATAATAATTTACAACATGGTTATTTACAATATAGAATAATAGTTTATACATGATTATTTATAATATAAATCAGTAACTCGGTGTCAGAATACAAATACTTATTTACAATATAAATCAGTAATCGTTTACTACATAAATCAGAAATCGTTTACTACGTATGTCTATACATGTTTTGTCGTTTAGCATATAGAGTTTCCCATCCCAAGGCCACGTCATGTCTGAACGCCCTCCATTGTGGGTGAGTAGGCGGGAGTGGTGAGTTTTCATCTAGAATCGCATGAACGTAGTGAGCAGTCTGGGCTTCCCCTATATGAAGAATCACAATGGGGGACAATACTTGTGTTGTATCTGGACCGAACCTAAGCGGAAGACACGTAACACATGCTGAATAGGATATACACAATGGAGGACAATACTTGTGCTGTATCTTGAAAAAAATTTAGATCTTGAAAAAAGACTTGTTTGGTTTTTTTTTTAGATCTCACTGTGGTGGTTTTTCTGTGGCGATACATTTGGTTGGTTTTTTTTACCAAAGGTTTCTGTGGTGATACTTTTTAAATCTTGAAAAAAATTTAGATCTTGAAAAATTTTTAGATCTTGAAAAAAGACTTGTTTGGTTGTTTTTTTTAGATCTCACTGTGGGTGTGATGGTTCTCGTTGGTTATTTTTTTTAGATCTAAAAAATCTTATCGATCTTGAAATTTTGTGTTTAAACTGTGAAATCTTTTGATGGGTGGGATAAGTGAGATAAAAACTGTTGGTAAAAAACAATTAAGAAATTTTGTAGATCTTGATGTTCTTGGTGGTTTTTGTTGTTGAAACTGTTGTTGAAACTGTGATGCTTTTTCATAACTGCTTTGTTAGATCTTTTTAGATCTGTGGTAGAAAAAAATTGTCTTCGTTATGGTTGGTTTCTTGATGGTGATGGCTGGTTGTTTAAAACTGTTGGTGATGATGGTGTTCTTGGATGGTTTATGATAAAAACCATGGAACTTGCTTAAGTAGTTGATGATGCTTAAGCTATTTTGAAACCAAAGAAACCATCACAACTGCTTAAGCAGTTGATGATGGTTTCTTGAAACTGCTTAAGCAGTTGTGATGGTTTCTTTGGTTTCTTGAATGGATGGTAAAGTGAGTGTTTATCTCACTTTGCAACCTTTAATGAAAAACTAACCCCATACCCCATCAAACCAGATTTGTGATGTTTTCTTTGTGAAATAAGTTGATGGTTAACTGCTTTTTGTGAAATAAGTTGATGGTTAACTCTTTTTTTTAGAATCTTTTGTGAAATAAGCAGTTTGTTAAAAAGATATGGCGATGATGATTTTTATAAAAAAAAGGTTAGAGTTTTGGCGTGGCATAACTGAATGGACAGTAAAGTGAGTTTCTATCTCACTTTGCAACCTTCGAATTTGCAGCCAACATGATAAAAAGCTAATAATCTCAGCCTATTAATATCTCGATACGTTTTTTACCTCTTGTGTGTAAAATGGTGAACTAGACTGTTAGGAATATTTGTAATCTTTAGTTAAAATTGTAATACTAGTAGGTATGTAGTTCCTACTGGTAGAGTAATAGGTCCTACTGGCAGGTATATAGTTCCTACTGGTATCGTTAGTAGTATAGTTACTACTGATGGTTCCTACTGGTAGTATAGTTAGTCATGGTTTAGTTATTCCAGGATAAGATTTAGTTTGTTAAAGTTGAAGATATGCATGAGATAAATTAGGAAGTGATATGCATATCTCCTCTACACGTTTTCTAGTAAATGCCAATTAGGGTTTCTTTTAGTATAAAAGAAACCATCGGCTATGAAGAATGGACACCTTGGAAAACACTTTCAATAGTTAGTAATATAGATCGATAGAGGATCATTGTTATTTAGTTATTCTTCTTTAACTCTGTTGTTTATATTCCGCGTAAACATCAGTTTATTGTTAGAGTCTCTCTTGTAGTTTGCTTGTGATTACATAAGTATTCTACCTAATTCAACCAACTCAAAAGATTTATCTAGGACTAATCCAACAAGTGGTATCAGAGCCTGGTGAGAGTCTCTGTAAAAGAAGAAACTTGTTTTAACAAATCTCTTGAACCTTTCCACAATGTCAGAATCCGCATCAGATGAAACCTCAAACACTCAAGACAAATCTCAAACACAGAATGTTCAACAAATTCTCACAACCACTGTAACCAACAACAATGCTAAATTTCCTTACCTAAAGAAGGATGAATATGAGACGTGGGCTATGAAAATGGAGTATTGGATCACAAATAGTGATCACAATCTCTGGAATATCATTCTGAAGGGTAACAGCAGGAAAAAGACAGGAAGAGATACAAAAGGAAACATCATAATTCTTCCTCCTTGTTCTGCAAAAGAACATATTGCTGTTCAGAGGGAGACCAAGGCCAAAACATTACTTCTTCAGTCTCTCCCAGAAGACCACATGGGTGATTTTCATCATCTAGATGATGCAAGGGACATCTGGTTGGCTGTTAAAGCCAGATTTGGAGGGAATGATGAGTCAAAGAAGATGAGAAAATCAATGCTGAAGCAGGAATTTCAAGAATTCAAGATCTCTGAATCTGAAGGTTTGCATAAAGGGTATGATAGGTTCCAGAAAATTTTGAGCCAACTCAATCAGTTACAGGTAAAACCAGATAATGAAGACTGCAATGTCAAGTTCTTGAGGGCAATACCTTCCTCCTGGTCACAGGTATCCATCACTCTTAAAGCAAAGGGTGGCCTGGACTACTTGAACTTTGATGACCTGTACAACAAACTCAAGTCACTTGAGATTGACATCGAAGGAGGCTCAAGCTATTATGTGAATAACTCCACTCCCACCCACTCAGCATTTGTTGGTACTACCAGTACTAACCATAAGATGACATATTCTGATATTCCAAGCTCATCATCATCAACCTCATCTCCTGGTAATCTGATTGAAGATGTACTTCACTCCTTTGTTGCTGAAAGTGCACCACAACAGCAACTAACATATGAAGAATTTGAACAAGGTTTGACAAAAAGAAGGCTAAATGTTATAAATGCTCGCAACTAGGTCACTTTGCAAGAGAATGTCAAGGAATGAAGACAGGAGATAAGGCCTGATACTCTTGTTGGGTTCAGTAAATACCCAAACCCCTTAATCTAGGATTTGAATAGAAAATAACCTAAGTGCTTAATCCGTTAAACACTAACAGTTCACTGAGTGGATAGTCTCTCAGTGAGCCATCTTTAGGATACTCAGTATGAGGCAAAGAAGAAGTCTCTCCACTCAGTAAGGCGGAACTTAAAGAGTGAAGACTGAGTCAAGAAGAAGATGGTGGATTCAGTGAGTGATGACAATAACTCATTGAATCCCTCAAACTCCTCACCAACTACAAACACTGAAGACAAACTGAAACTGAAGACTGAAGACTGAAGAATGGGCGGGACAAAACGGTTATGATTGAAGCGATAAAGACGGAGTGCCTATCTTCAATAAGTCAACTTTCCCTGAAAGGGCCAGCATCAGTACTGACAAGTAGAAAGTGGCTTTGTCCCTTTACCTAATATAGTCTTTGTAAACAGAGACAAAATACATCAGTATTCTGTCTTCTGCAAATTGTCAGTTTGTCACTTAGGATAGAGTTAAAACTCATACTTGTATAAATAGCATAAGAGATGGAGTGATAGATCAAGCTTGTGAATTGTAAAAACACACATATACGCAAGCCATCTTTCACTCCTCCAAATACAACTTAATCCCTGAGATAGCTCAGTGGGTACTTGTAGCTGTGCTCAGACTTAGCCTGAGCTTCGAGAGGAGTTACCAACACTTTGTCATTTCAATCCCTAGTACTGTTCCGCAAGTACTAGGGTAACGTATTCTTTTGATTCATTTCTATTAAGAATATGATGTTGAAAATTACTCTTTGTGTTTCACTTATATCTTTTCAGTCATTAATTCACTATTAACTTATTTTACATACTTAACTATTTTTTAAGATAGTGAATAGGGAACAACAAGTGGTATCAGAGAAAGGCTGATTATAAAACCTTTTTAAGCCGCTCTAAAACGTTTTTAAATCAGGATCCTTATGGCTGAAATTGATTTACCCCAACTAGTCGATAAAAAGGGTGGAGCTTATTCAGCTGTTGCCCCTAGACTTGAAGTTGGTAAATTCAACAAATGGAAAAAGCGTATGCTTTGCTATTTGATTGGGATGGAACCTTATTATATCAAGTGTATAAATGAAGGTCCATTTATCCCAAAGACTCAGAGGGAACTGAACAACCCGCTGATAGGGATATAACTGCCACTGACTCCGCCAAAGGCACTGGGAAACACCCACCAGTGTCTCAGGGGTCACAGGGGGACAAAGACTCGGAGGGAAAGGAACAACCCGCCGATACGGAACCCACCACCAATCCTGACTCCAGAGAAGGCACTGGGAAACCCCCACCAGTGTCTGAGGGGTCAACGGGGGACAAAGACTCAGAGGGAAATATACCACCCGCTGATACGGAACCCGTCACCCCCACATTGTTAACTGTTGTTGAGGTCGCTGATCTGATATTCTCTGAAGAAGAACAAGCTGACAGTGAAGATGCAATTTTATCAGCAGGAGAAGAAGCGGACGTTGATGCTCAATCTGAACAAGAGCCTCAGCCTGATCCACAAAAGTCTAAAGAGTCACCATTCCAGCCAGAAGATAATGACTCTGACTCTTCAGTATCTTCCTGTCCTGAAGAATTCAGGAGATTTGATAACACTCTTCCACTGACAGAGAGGCAACTGGTTATGTGGATCACCAAAGCTTCAAGGAAGCTATATTATGGGGTCAATGAAACTTGATGGGATCAACACATTGAAGCTGCTGCCAGTTATGCAGATCTAAAAGCTGAAATCTTTGATCTCAACACCAACACTGATGAACACAGGGATCTGATGTATGACAATCTTCACAGACTGGATGAAAACTTGGCTAAATTTCTCAGGCACCTTCAAGGTGTTGGCACAAAGATAGATGAAATCAGGGAATCTGTCAAAGAAGACCCATCTCTCAACTCCAGAGTGCTGGAGGCTACTGAGGCTTACTTGAAACAATCCTCCAGCCTCACTGGACTAATCGAAATGCTCAAATCTGCAAATGTTCAGGTTCTTCAATCTTCAGTCCAGTCTCTTCAGGCTACATTGGGCTCTTTGGATACTCAGATGGCTACTCTGGCTCAGGCATCGTCTTCTATGGCCTGGAATCTTGGGCCCAGACTGACTGCTTTGGAAGTATCTCAGGCTAATTTGGAAGCAAGGGTCACTGGTATTCAATCAGATACTTCAGATATCAAGGCAATGGTCACTGAGATTTATCAAGCCTTCAAGGGTCAAGTAGCTCAGGCTCCCTCAGTGCCACCTACAACTCTTGCCCTCACTGACGCTACGACAACAGTTGAGGGGGAGAATATTGCAGAAGAAACTCCTCACACTGAGGGGGAGCCAACACCACCAGTTTCAGCAACACCCATTTCATCAATCCCACCCTTATCATCAACAACAACAACAATGGCTATGACAGTTACACCCATCACAACAACACCACCACCATTGGTAGCATCATCATCTTCCTCAGGCTAGGACAAAGGAAAAGGCATAATGCAAACTCCTGAGCTTGAGAAGATTCCCTACAAGATCGGCGACACTGAATACCTGCTCACACCACAACAGCTAAGTGCTTATCTTGCAAAAGAAGAAAGGAAACAGAAACTAGCTGAGGAGGAAAGGAAGAGCAAACAAGCACTGATAAAAGTTGTCGCTGAGGAAGCTGAGAACATAGGGATTGATCCTAAGAAGCTTGAAAAGGGTCAGGCAAGACAGAAGTTCAAGGACGCTCAGGCTGCTAAGATGGCTGAAATGAGAAAGCAGTTGGAAGAAACGAACAAGAAAGCTGCAGCCATCAGGAAAGCAAGAATTGATCATTACAACTGGACAATGACAAGCAGAAGACTGCCTGAGAAGATCACTGATGTCAAAATCATCCCCAAGTCTAAACCACTGGCAATGAACGTCTACAGGGGGGATGATAAAAGACACTTCAAAGTTCATGATCCTCTAAAATTCACTGACTTTGGGATCACTTAACTCGATGAACTTGGTCCATTAATTGAAAATAAGCAGAATGCGGTGGTTAAGGAGCTGATGAAGCTCAGTAAAAGGTATGAAAGACTGAGAGATGCACCAGCACAACTGGGGATTCAGCCTGCCTTAACTGCACCACAAGGATCTCAACCTCAGTCATCATAGGGCAAAATAAAGAGGGTTGAGTTCCAGCCTGAGATCAAAGTGCCTGGACTCGAATGCAACAGGGAGCTGCCTGAAGGTGTAAAGTTCGTGAACTGTCTGGTGATTGAAAAGCCTAAAAGAGGTCTGTTCTACATTGATGTCTATGGAAACCCATCATTTCAAAGATGGAGTGACATGGATCAGGCAGGTGTGGCTGCAATGCTGAGCTACATACCTGTGGCCTCTCAAATTCAGACTCCTGCCAACGTCAGGTTCTGTGCTGACTTAAACGCCAAGATAAGAGAGCATCCTGACAGGGAAACACTCATCACCAAGAAAGTAAAGCTTGAAGCACTGGGAATCCATCTGGACTGACATCATTTTGTTTTGTCTTTTGTACTAGTGATAGGAACCATGTAATGTGATGAATAAAAGATGTATGTTTTGTTTAAACTATCAGTGTTCCTGATTGTATTCATTAGTACATTCAGTGTAAGAAGAAGCCATTTGCTCACTTACACTGATCAACCACTTAGGCTATTTGTATATCCAAATAGGGGGAGACTATTGGGTTCAGTAAATACCCAAACCCCTTAATCTAGGATTTGAATAGAAAATAACCTAAGTGCTTAATCCGTTAAACACTAACAGATCACTGAGTGGATAGTCTCTCAGTGAGCCATCTTCAGGATACTCAGTATGAGGCGAAGAAGAAGTCTCACCACTCAGTAAGGCGGAACTTAAAGAGTGAAGACTGAGTCAAGAAGAAGATGGTGGATTCAGTGAGTGATGACAATAACTCATTGAATCCCTCAAACTCCTCACCAACTACAAACACTGAAGCCAAACTGAAATTGAAGACTGAAGACTGAAGAATGGGCGGGACAAAACGGTTATGCTTGAAGCGATAAAGACGGAGTGCCTATCTTCAATAAGTCAACTTTCCCTGAAAGGGCCAGCATCAGTACTGACAAGTAGAAAGTGGCTTTGTCCCTTTACCTAATATAGTCTTTGTAAACAGAGACAAAATACATTAGTATTCTGTCTTCTGCAAATTGTCAGTTTGTCACTTAGGATAGAGTTCAAACTCATACTTGTATAAATAGCATAAGAGATGGAGTGATAGATCAAGCTTGTGAATTGTAAAAACACACATATACGCAAGCCATCTTTCACTCCTCCAAATACAACTTAATCCCTGAGATAGCTCAGTGGGTACTTGTAGTTGTGCTCAGACTTAGCCTGAGCTTCGAGAGGAGTTACCAACACTTTGTCATTTCAATCCCTAGTACTGTTCCGCAAGTACTAGGGTAACGTATTCTTTTGATTCATTTCTATTAAGAATATGATGTTGAAAATTACTCTTTGTGTTTCACTTATATCTTTTCAGTCATTAATTCACTATTAACTTATTTTACATACTTAACTGTTTTTTAAGATAGTGAATAGGGAACAACAACTCTGCATACAAGCTTCGTGAATTAAAATCAGAAGAGCCTAAAGCCCTTTTTTCTGATGATTCTATGGTGAACTGGTCTGAACATGAGGGAGAAGATGAAGGAAGTAATACTACTCCTGCATTTGGAATGGTTGTTGATTGTGAGACAGAGGATGAGGTAGAAAAAATTGCTCTGATGGGGTTCACTTCTCAGGTACACAATTTTCCTTTTGGCTGTCATGATAAATATGCTGAACTACAAAAAGAATTTAATGATTTAGAAAATCAGTATAAAGAGTATTACATGCAAGTTCAAGCATACAAAAGTACTCTCCAAACTTTAGAAAAACAAAAGGCTTGGTACCAAACTAATCAGTTGGCCTATGAGGAAAAGATTAAGGTTTTGGAAAGAGATTTGGGAAACACTACTAACTTACTAAAACATTCTGAAAGTGTGAATGCTAAGTTGTCTTTAGAAAATCAGGACTTACAGACTAAGCTAGATAATACCTAGGCCAGGTTTAATAAATGGAAAGAATCGTCTAAAAATTTAGCTAAGTTAATTGATAGTTCTATGTCTATAAGAGCTAAGATTGGGTTGGGATATGGGGACTATATAGGGGAAAATGATGTTTATGACCCAAATATGGCATGTATTTTTTACTCTACCCCAGAAGAGGTGGATTTTACAACTCCTGTTAAATTTGTTAAACCAGGAGAAATGCATACTGTTTCTCCACCTATAACAGGGAAATTTAAGCCTACCTCCACCCACACTGAATTTGATGAATCACAAAATACCTATGGCAAAAAGACCAATGACTTGTCTGAAACTGATAGTGAATCTAATGATTTTGTCTCTTGTTCTTTCAGTGACAAGTCTTCAGAACCCAAGACCAATGACTTTGCCTCATGTGATTCAAATGACAAGTCACCCACACCCAAGATGATGACTTCTTAGCTACTGATGAATCCAATTCAGAGACAGCTACTTCAGAAGACAATATTTTCTGCATTCATTTTGTTCCTGTTTCTTGTGATAAGGCTTTTTGTAATAAGACAAGGAATGTCAAAAACAGTTCTTTTGGTAATAAATCATGTTTTATTTGTGGTAGTTTCTCTCATCTTATTAAAGATTGTGATTTCTATGAGAAAAAGATGGGTGTTTATAGTAGCCTAACACCCTTGTGGACTGATGTAGACAATATTGCTCCATTTGTTCCCCAAGCATCTCATATCAGGACTGGGAAATCTTCCTTTCCTAGACCAGTTCATGTATCTACTAATAATAGACCATCACCTGTTTCTGCTGGTAGGTATATTAGACAAGCACCAATTCCTGCTGGTAACTCTATTCCTGCTGGTAGAAGGAATTTCTCTCCAGTTCCTACTGGTTGGAGAAGAAGTGATGCTAGAAAAATGATCGGATCTACAAGCTCTTACTTTCAAAGTTTTTATAGGCCAGATATTTGTGACCACATGTATATGGGGAGGGAAAGATGGGGAACTGCTGTTAAGTCCTCAGCAGGTTGTTCTTGGACACATAACAGACGTAATCTAAAACGGGGATTCAAGAACAATGGTGGATCTCATCAATCTACATGGTCTAAATATCACTGATCCACAAGGCAGACCCAAGTCATTCATGACTTGGGTCTCCAATGAATCTAATGTTGTTGTATTTCTTTTCTTGTAGGATAATCCTCATAAAAATAAAGATGTAGGCATAGTTGATAGTGGCTGCTCTAGAAGCATGACAGGGAACAAAGACAGATTGGATAATTTTGTGAGCTTGAAGAGGAGGTTTATGTCACTCAACCCAAGGGATTTGTAGACCCTCAGAACCCTAACCTGGTCTACAAAGTTGTCAAAGCACTCTATGGTCTTCATCAAGCACCTAGGGCATCGTATGCCAGATTATCTACCTTCCTGTTGAAGCATGGCTACAGAAGAGGTACTATTGACAAGACACTATTCATCAAGAATAATTCTAGGTATATCATACTTGTCCAAGTGTATGTAGATGATATTATCTTGGGTTCCACTAAGGAGGCTTGGTGTAGGGAATTTGAAGAATTGATGCAAGGTGAATTTGAGATGAGTGCTATGGGTGAGCTCACATTTTTCTTGGGCTTACATGTCAAGCAAAAGTCTGATGGAATCTTTATCAGCCAAGAGAAATATATGCAAGACATTCTTAAGAAGTTTGATTTGGAAAGTGTAAGGATTGCTACAACTCCATATGAAGCTCCTAATACTAAATCCAAGAATGAACCTGATGATGTTGTTAATGTTCATCTCTACAGATCTATGATAGGTTCTCTTATGTATTTAACAGCTTCTTGACCTGACATCATGTTTGCACTTAGTGCTTGTTCAAGACATCAAGTCACACCTTTGACTTCCAATCTGAATGCAGTCAAGAAAATCTTCAAGTACCTTAAAGGTCAACATAAGTTGGGTCTTTGGTACCCAAGAGATTATCCCTTTGTGTTGGAAGCTTACAGTGACAGTGATTATGCTGCTGCAAACCTTGATAGAAATTCCACTATTGGGGGTTGTCAGTTTTTGGGAAGGAGATTGATATCATGGCAATGGAAAAAGCAGACAATTATGGCAACTTCTTCTACTGAAGCAGAATATGTTACTGCTGCTAAATGTTGTGGCCAAGTTCTTTGGATACAGAATCAACTACTTGACTATGGGTTCAATTTCATGAACACAAAAATCTTTATAGATAACCAAAGTACCATTTGCATTGTTAAAAACACAGTTTTTCACCAAAGAACAAAGCACATAGAAATTAGGCACCATTTCATTCGAGATGCTTATGAGAAACATATTATTCAAGTGCTGAAGATTCACACTGATGATAATGGGGCTGATTTATTGACCAAAGCTTTTGATGGGCCTTGGTTCATTTTCTTAGTGGTGAGTATTGGGTTGCTCAATCCCTATTTGATGTGATTAAGGGGAGGCATAAGCCTAAGGGGAGGCTTATTGTAGTGTTTTGTATATGGTTAGTTATAATTCTTGGTTTCTTTTAGTTTTATGGATACAATAGTAAGAATGCGGGAATCATTAGGATGCAAATGTAATGGACTACTAGAATCAAGTTTATTAATTTGAGTCAAATTATTTTCCTCACCGGAATCGCTACCATAAAGTTCATATTGCTCATCAAAATCACTACCATAACGTTCAATTTTATAGATACAAAAGTAAGAGTGCCAAATTTATTAGTATGCAAATGCAATGAACTACTAGAATCAAGTTTATTAATCTGAGTCACATTGTCTTCCTCATTAAATCACAACCATAACGTTCATATCGTTCATATTCTTCAAAATTATGCCCATGACCATAAAAAGCCATAACAACAACACAAGTAATATGAAATCACAGAAAACAAATAAAGAATGCACAGATTGATCCTTGAATGTAGTAAGTCTATCAAACTTACTACTTAGAACAAGGTAGGAAAAAAAGACTCAAAAAAATGAACTCCGGTCTACAAAAAACCAAGAACACATAGGAAGCAACAACCATTTATTTACTATCGTTGACTTACGATACCAGGTTGTAACCTTCACCAACAATCACCCACCATCCCATGTTAGTCATCTTGAATAATTTTAGCCACCATTCATCAATTAATAATTTTAGTGTAAGTTACATATCTTAGCTTCATCTTTCAGCTTCATTCTAATGGCAATGCCGCCGACATGGGCAACGACAAACAAGTGGCCAAAACAAGAAACATTAAATTTTGAATGGGTGTTGGTGATGGTTTCGGCGAACTCGTATTACCCGCGATGAGGCTTTGATGAGAGGTTTCATTGGTGGATCTTTTAGTGTAGGTGTTGGTGACTCTGAGATCCATGAGTTTATTTGCATATCCATTTGCTTGGATGTCTCAGTTTTGATGTGTTTATGTTGTTAGGTTTAGGCTTTTCTATCAATAAAGGGGGAAGAAGAGATAGTGGATATAAGAGCACTTACAACAATAACACCATAACACCAATAACACCGTCCACATCAGTGCCACATCAGCTTTAACATTTAACATTAACATCCCCAAAAAACACCCACAACCATAACATCCCAATAACATCAATAACACCAATAACACCAATAACATTTCATATTTTCAATTTCAACCCCTAAACTAAAACAAACACTTCATTTATTAAACTAAAACAAACATTTCATTAAAACTAAAAACATATTACAATACGAGATAAAAAAAATTACAACGAAATAATAAAACACACTGCAAATAAAACGTTACAACAAATTAAAGGAAATGACGAGAATACGATCTACTGACGAGGTTTCAAGTTATATTTTGCGATGATTCGATCTTTTTCGTCATTGATCCACTGCACGACCATTGGATCTTGCCCCTCAGTAGGCGTCATCAAAAACTTTATCTCTTCCAACCTTGTTATTGTGAGATCCTTTTCCTGCGCGGCATGATACGCCGCTTCGAAGACTTCTCGTTTCATACAAAACTCGTTTGCCATAGTTTCGGTGAAATAAGCTGACGAGCTCGTTCCTCCAGTGCTTGTTCCCCCAGTACTTGTTGTAGTCTTGGATCTTGCTTTCTTGGTAGCACGTTTCTTTCCCATGGGGCGAGGTTGTTCATCATGACCAAACAAATCCTCGTTTGTTTGGCTTGGGACTTCGCCGGTTAAATCAACTGGTTCCGGCGTGTTCCATTTCTTATAATGACGCAAAACCTCCCAAGCGTCTTTGAGACCAAAAGATGATCCCTTGGTTTCCTCACGATACCATTGCTTTGCCCGTTGCATCACATCCAGCTCACTTTCCCCGCTTCGTTGATCCCGTTTCGCACGTTTGTAATGAGAGTTGAACTTTGTGCATATGCCGTTCAAAGTTTTCCACTTGCTTGACAGCATGTCTTTGTTGCGCCGTTGAAAGTTGTTTTTATTGAACTCATTTCTGACCCGATACCAAAACGTATCTCTGGGTTGGCACTTTCCAACTTTCGGATCCTCCGAAACAGCTATGTAACATGTTGCAAGTAATGCTTCCTCTCCTGGAGTCCAACGTGCGTTAATAACAACTTCCACTTCAACAGAATCAACTGGTTCGGGCTTGGGGTCTTTGGATTTTTTTGATTTTCGCTTAATACGACCTCTTCCTTTTTTTGGAGGAGACGTGGGTGTGTCAGCAACATCATGTGTTTCAGTTTGTGATTGTTGTGTGAATTGTAGGTTTTGAAAGTTGGAGTTTAAGGAGTTTTGTTGGTTTTGTTGTTGCCAAAACAAAAATGTTTGATGTTGTTGCCACATTTCTTGGCTCGAAGTGCCCAGTGGGTTGGGGTTTGAAGATGAACCCGCGTTCGGGTTAGATGATGAACCCGGGTTTGAGGGATTCCACCCACCAGCGAGAAGATTGTTGAAAGTATCGTCGTTGCCTCCCGACATTGTTTTTTTGCAGTTAATTGAAGTTGAAAGATTGAGAGTATGGAGAGGATTTAGTAGTGGAAGTGTGAAAAGAAATGGTGTTTTAATTGGGTATTTATAGTGGTAAAAAAAGGTTTTTGATTTTTTTTTAAACTAGCCGTTAAGGGTAGTTTTTGAATTTTTTTTGAAAAATAACGGCTAGTAGCCGTTTAGGGTACTAAAATGTAAATTTTTTGATTTTTTTTCTCCTCCCCTTAACGCCTGTTGCCAAAGCAACGCCGGGCTCTGTTCCTCACGTTAACGCCGATGCTACAATGGGAGAAACGGCCATAACGCCGTTATTACCACTTTAACGCCGTTATGGCGTTATCGTTGGTAGTGTTCTAAATGAGAAAAAATCCAATCTTTTACGTGTAAAAAACAGATCAAAACCAGGTAAAATTTTAATATGTGGATAATAGTAGTATCATATGGCAATATATAAATTAGGTGGAAAACCAACCTGATAACGCTACACGCGTCGGTCGGGGTCGAAGGAACTTCCTTTTCGTCGAGCAAGTTTTTCAACACCCTAGGCAGTGAACCTAATCGTTGTAGTGTAGTATTAGGGTAAGCCACGGGTATTGATATCGTTCTCTAGGGGAATAGGAATGCTAGTGAGAAGTTACTACGCTAAGGTTGTGCTTGAGGAAGATTATTTTTTATCTTTTTATATTTTTTAAGGAAAGGAAAGGTACAAATCTCGGAGTTTGAATTTGGGGGGGGGTTGGTATTGCTACCGATTACTCTACTTATCTAATTATCTAATCTAAGGTGTATGTAGTCTATGTCTAATTAATGTGTGCTCGTATGATAGTTTAAAGATGTGTTTACTTAGGTTTTACTACTCCTTAATTATCTCCTATTGGTGGTTGAATTGTCACGTCCTTATTCCTAGTTGCGTTGTGTGTCTAAGGTTGTAGGGTATGCTTTTCTCCCTAACTCTTTGAACTTACCAAAGGGTCTCGTCTACAAAACCCACTAGGGATAATAAACTCTTACTCTAAGGCACTCTTTGGATGGTTTAGCTTACAACTACTCAAGGAGTCATATTCTAAGGTTCACAAAGATTTAATCAAGCATTAAGTACACAACGAATGACCTATCGCATTACTAGATCATTAACCAACTAAGATAAGAAAAAACCAATCAATATTCAATAATTAAGTTTCATATTCCCTAAGCAAACACACAAGTAAATTAGACGGACATGGAAAACATGTGTTAGGTCACTAGTTTTACAAACACAAGTAATATAGAAAGAGATAAGGCGATTGAACAAGAACCAAACATACACACATGATAATATAACACGGTTATGCATAGAGGTGAATGAAAGGAAATAACTTGAACAACCAACCCTCAAGTGAGGGTTTACATAAGGTATTTATAGGAGGAAAGCTAGGGCAACACTCCTAGTTTCCATCCTTTCCTTATTGGACTTGGGCCTAAGCTCATGGGCCTTCTACATAAGCTTAAGGCTAATAACAAACATAAAGGCCATAATAAAGCTAACTATTACATATTAATTACTAACACTTGATTATGGTTTAGGAGTGATTCCAACAATCTCCCCCTCAAGTGTTGGTGATGAACGGTGAAGGCGTTGATGTAATAGTAGCTCTGACGTCTTTTGACATTCTTCTTTCTTGTGAGAAGAATTGCCTTGATTCGAACAATCTCCCCAGTGTAGAGAGATAGTTTTTCCTTGAGCAGTTATGTTTTGACGTCATCATTAACTTTGTTCTTTGATCATTGTTCTTTGTGATGAAAGTGATAGTATGTTGTAGTATGCATCAAGTCTGCCTCAGGTCTGCTTAGATGCTACAGTGTCTCCACGTCATTCTTCAACATGCTCACATGCTCTTTGACGTTGGAATTCAGTACTGATGAAGTTCTTTAAGTCTTTTAACTTTGTAGATTCTTTGATTTGACGAAGAATCATTCTGACTGTTGTGTTGCTTTTGGATAGAACTTCCATTAGTGATAATGTTGGCGTGAGCATGAGAAGAATCAGCACGATCATCCCGCTCCGGAGCTTCCATAAGAAGAAAACATTTCAAACGGTTAGTAATAAGCGGATTCCGGCACTTACAAGTTTGAACTTCGAGAGTGTTAACAACATAGTGTGAAAACACAACTCTAGTTCTTACAAAGGCCGTTCCTGAACTGGAGTCCCACAAGTGAGATAACGCGATGTACCGAAGTACATCTACAGTTCAGATGAGTCGCTGAGGTACACCGAAGCATCACCTCACGACTGTAGACCGTCTGAGACACACTAAGCGTAATCCACGGGGAGTTACCGAAGTGACCTGCTATCAGGGCTGTTAGATGTTGACCCTGGCAGGAGTTTCTATTCAATCACTGAGGGTCACAGTTGTGAACCTCTCATAAATGTTCTCGACAGATTGCTAAGATCTGTGAAGGACTCGATATGAACCACTGATGATCTTATTTGGTGATCAATAAGTGATGAAATGTCAAGTGTTCCTAAGAGATCTTTTGATGAATCTCGTGGCTCTAGACTCAATAGTGCGTTTTGGTTTTCCTGAGCGGAGACTAGGGAGAGGGTCTCCTTTTTCAATACCAGCGATCTCTAAGAGAACGCCAATAGTTTACGTAGGGTTCCCTGTGAGAATGAAACAAGCTTCTGTTGAGAGAAACTTGAGTGGTTAAGAAGGTTTAGTGCATGCGTCACTGGGTCCATGACGACTTTTAATCTTCAATACCGGCGTCACTAAGTGACAACCAGTAGCATATGAATTGAACCCGGTGTCTGCCCTAAGTTGAATAATTTGGAGGGCTATTTCTTTTCACCCTTTTCTTTGCATTTCTTTTTAATTCTTCAACTCCTTCTTTCTCCGATTCTCATTTCTCCTTTTTATAATCATACCTAAGGACTTCTAAGTACTAACTATTTGTGATGTCCTTGGGTAGATCCCTCCAGCTCTGGCGGATCATAGGACGGTTATTCCTAACCTTAGTCACCTTATATCTCCATGACTAACCTATGTTGCCATTAAAACCACTGTTGTGAAGAATCTCTCAAAGGGTTTGTAAATGAAAAACATGTTTGAACCACTGTGAGAGATAAGATTTTGCATAAATACTCCCCCTCCACATGTGCTTAAGAGTTTTAACGGTTAATTGCACAGTGAGGAAAGAGCGCGCACTTTTTGAATTGATCCACTCAAGATAGACAATCTCCCGCGAGACACGGTTACGTTGCATAGTTAAAGAGTTACATTGACAGCTTTTAGGTGACAACTAGCTCTAATAACTACCTTGAAGGAGTAGACAATCCTCGAAAGGTTGTCATACCCGTCAGAGTTCATGTCTACCAAGAGTTTCTCGAATGGTACATTCTACTCGGACAAGTCCTTTGCGAGACACGTTTACATTACTAGCGAACTAGCTTGAAATTATTACCCGTCCAGGACAAGTCTTTTCGAGTTACTAATAGTTTAGTACCGAATTCGTTGGTTAAGTCTATTACACAAAGATTCATTTGCATTTACACAACATATTTCTTATCACATAATTTTCTCCCCCTCAAAAATGGCATATTAAATGTTATTTTTGAAAAGTTGACAATAAATATGACCATTTCGAGTGTTGCGGGAAGATGACCACTATGAACAATTTGTGAACAAAGTTTTAATTCAAATACTACCCCTCAACTAGTGATATAAACGGTTGAGGTGTTGAAAATCATACGGGGAAGTACTTGTCCTTTTGAGCAAAACCTTGAAAAATGAAAGGTTTGATAGGTTTTACTCAAAAGTAAGAAGCTTTCGCTCCTTTTATAAGGATTGTGGCACTGAAGCGTACCATAGGGTCCTTTCTTGACAATTACGGGTTGTACACTGTTATGTGTGCACAAGCCTTAGACATATATAATCACACATCCAAATGTAATAATGAAGGAAACGATTCAAGGGGTACCAGGAAGTGCAGTGATGTCGCCAGGAGTGCGAACAGGGCGTTGATAGCCGATGATGTTGATCCTGGGTCGACAACCAACAAAGCTTTCCAAAGTTCTGAACTGATCCCTTCGAAACAACCTTTCATCAATCATTCTGATGATTCTCCTCACATCCCTTCGATCCTGAGAATTCCATCGCTTAGGAGACCCAATCTTTTGTCGTATATCCTTCAACCTATAAGCCAATCCGTCCCTAACCATCTTCAAAGTGTGATCCCCAAACTTGTGAAGTTCACTACATGCCATTAAGCAATTTCTTTGAAGTTCACTGCGGTAAACGACGCCGAAAGGTTTGCTGATGAGTGTATATTGTGAGAGCTGGTTGAGGTCGGGAAGATCTAGCTGAGGTGGAGTGAAGTTGACACGAGTCTGATAAGATTCAACTGCCAGCTGAAGATCTTCTACACGTTCCTTGATGACTATGCGTCTGATGAAGATGAGCAATGACTTGATGAATTCACGTTGTACTTCGGTTGAAAATTGTCTCATGCGACCTTGTACTTTGGCAAGGTACATGTCTTCGATGTCGTTGATAGACAAATTCTCAAAGTCAGCTTCAGAGAATGCATAATCCCTTTCATCATGTCGTTTGACCACGATATTCTTTAGGAAGGTGTAGTCCCACTTAGATGACAGAACAACATGTTTGATGGCAACGATATCCTTAGTACTGAACACCGCATGTTGAGACTTCTGAACCTGACAGCTTCTGTAGTAGATTCTTCGGCGTTCCGGCCAGTGATGAATCCCGTACATTGCATCTCGTTCGTATGCTTCCACTTTGTCAGAGAACAAGTGATTGGCACGTTCCTCGATGGCTATGCAGTTTGAGTATATAGTTGATGGGAATGGAAGTGTCAACGATGTAGCGTATTTCCTTGAACCATCGCCACCATGTAGAAGAAATTCCAGGTCTTTGTTGAAGAAATATCTGAATGGAATCCTTGGTTCATCTGGTTGGCCAATTGTTGGTAGAGGTTTTGACCAGTCGGTGTAGTATGGAGGGTTGTCCCATTTGGTGAAGTCGATGTTTGCTTCTGGGTTGAGCCAATCCATTTTCTTAGACATAGCTCGAGCAATGTTCTCAAGGTGATATTCGACCTCGATGGCACTTTCGGAGCTATCTTTCCACAGTTGAAAAGCTTCATTCTTGATTCGCCTCAACTCGGATTTCGTCATCTTCTTCACATGGAACTTTTCTTGCAAAAGTTTTGCATGCTCCAATGTATTACCGTCTACCAAATTCTGACCTTCTTCAGGGTAGGGAGTGTTGTTAACAAGAGTAGAGAACCATTCAAATTCTTCAGTTTTATCGTCATCTAGCCAAGATATGACGTCAGTCTGAGGCATCTTCTTCTTCTTCTTTTTCGAAGGCCTAGATGATGGTGCTGGTTTCTGAACTTGTTTGGGAGAGGTGGGTTGTTGTAGGGGCTCAAGGACCTCTTCATCGTCACCACCCGTATACTCAAAGTGATCACCGGTTTTCTGAGTCAGGGGTGGTAACTCGGAATCGCCCTGAGGTTTATCTGTTGAAGAACGAGGAGGAGACCTTTGTTGAGTAGGAGTCCGTTGGAGAGGAGGTAACATAGAAGATGATTCACCAGACTTCTTCTGACGTTTAGCTTTATCATGCTTATCCTGATCCTTGTCTTCATCGTCTCTAGGACGTTTAGACTTTTCTGCTTCGAATCTACATGCTTCTTTGAGTTGGTAGTCCAGCAATGCTTGAAACAGCTTTCCTTCCTCAGAAGTAAATGTCCCAGATCGTGTAGACATTTGTGTGACAAGCTTGGCCACCAATTCATTATCCGAGAAAACTACAGGATCAGATGGATTGATTGTGACGGTTAAAGGTGTGGATATTATAGTTTGCTTGGCTATCTGCATAAGATTCGGATATAGTTGTCTGGTAAACATCTCCTTTGTGACTTTAGGAACGATATCCAGAAGGTACTTGTTAGTGTAACCTTCGATCATTTCGTTCAGTTCCTCTTGTCGATGACTTTTCATGAACTCCTGAACGAATTCCCTTTCTTTCTGCATCTTGTCATTCTCATCATTTAAGTACTGTATTTGGTCAGCAAACCAATTCAGTTTTCTGTAGAGCACGTTCTTCTTTCTGACTTGTTGGACAGCTTTCACAATACTTTCATGAGCATGAGAAATCCAAGATCGAGGTGGTTTCTTCACAGATTTGGATGTAGATTTGGTTGATTTCTTTGATGGTGGTGGTGAGGAGTGAGATGAAGAATCTGATGAGGAAGAGACATGAGGAGACTCGGGGTCCTTGGGCGGTTCAAAAGTTTCCTTCTGTGAACGTGTAGGACTTTCCAGAAGCAGCTTGTCATAATCAGCATCTTTATCTTTCTCAGACTTCTCAGTTTCAGGTTTCTCAAACTCATATTCGATAGTATCCTCCACAAGCTTTTGTTGTTGCACAAGAGTGGTGGCGCCAGATCCTTTATCGGGTCGATTAACCGCATCAGGATCTGGTGAAGAGTGGGCAGCACCACTTGATCCTCCTGGGCCACCCATTTGGTATTTTGCAAATTCTTCAGCTTTTTGAAGGTGTCTGACGATTTTAAACTTCTTCCTGTAAGATTGATCCAGTAGCTCTTCTTCTTCTTCAGAGCTCTCATCATAGGGCACAAGTGCGGGAGTCTTCCTTTTTCCTTTATCAGCTTGAGGACTTGGAGGTTTTGGTACTGAAGGATTGTCATCCTTTGCAGTTTCAGAGTAGGTACTCTCTTCATCTGTGTCAGTACCTTCAGAGCTTTCGTCCACAAGCTTTCTTTGCGGTTCAGGTGTGGGAATAGGTTCAGCTTCCTTTACGGGAACAATCCTTTTACGAGGAGGATTCCTTTTGGGAAGCTTCCTATAACTTTCAGAACTTACTGCACTTCCAGCACTTCCTCTTCTGGTTCTCCGAGTAGGAGTTCCTGAAGGTTTTTCATCAAGATGACCGACTTTACCTTCTTTTACTGCTACTAGATACCTTTTGTACGTTTCAAGCTTCTTGATTTCTTTAGATAGAAGGTGATCAGGCAGCACGGCACCCTGCTTCTTAGTTGTCGATTCCTTGATTCTGATAGAAAGGATAGGTTCGGACAACAAGTCGTGATTGTCAGGGTCATTGAGCCTCATGGGGATATCAGGATTAAGTCCAAGTGCTCTCTGGATCAAAAGCTTTGTGTATCTGACATAGGGAATCTTTGAGCCAAGCTTCTTGTGAGAGAGCATCATGTCCTCCCATATCAGTGCTTCGATTTCGATGTCCTTCTTATTGATCAGAGACCAGAAGATTTGCAGTTCCATGAGCTTTGGATGCTCATAACCACTGTCACGACCAGAAACAGACTTGGTAATGATGATGTAGAGGGTTCTCCACGGTAGAGGAATGTTCTTAAGCTCCACGTGAGAATGCTTAGTAACAATCCCTGAAGCTTCATCATAGCCAATGTCAAGAAGAAATTGCAGAACTGTCTCTTCAGTAGGTGTAGCAAAGAAGTCAGTTGGCTCGATTTCAGGAATGAGAAGAACAGCCCGTAAGTCTGCATGAGTGATGGTGACTTGTTTGTGATTAAGTGTCACTGTCACTGCACTTTGACCTGTGATCCTCTGCATAGAATTCCAGAATTGCTGAATGTAGATTTCCGGTACAGTAGCAGAGTGTGAGAGCATGTTCTGGTAGGGATGATTCCTTAGAATATCCACAGCAATGAGACAAGAAGATTCAGAGCAGGTGAGGGTTTCAAAATCAACCCTAAGGTTGTTCTTTCTAATCTTTCTAGGATAGCCATTGGGGAAGATATCAACAATAGTGAGAACCTCAGGTGCATCCACATTCATTTGAGCAGCCATGTCGTGATCTGAAATAACATTAGCCAAAAGAACCAACATATCGAAAGACATAATGTTAGTCAACAGAAGGTCTTATTGTCTAGTTAATGAATGTACAATGTCAATGATTGTTACGAGTCCTAAGTCACTTGTTTGTCCAATAGTCTAATGACGTCGTGAAATGTTTCGTGAGTTAGTTAACTTTAAGTTTTAAAGTTTATGTTATCACTTATAGTTCACAACATATCAAACGTTTAAGTTTATTAGTGACATTATTGGATTCGTGACGATATGATTTGTTTATTAACAAGTTTGTACACGTAACAATTCATAATGAAGGTCAATCCAGGCTTAGGCGTAGATTTGGCAAAGTTAAGCGTAAACAGAAATGATATACGCGTAGACGAAAGCTTACGCGTAGGATCCTAACTTACGCGTAAGAAAAGTTACGCGTAGGAAAGGGGCCTTATGCGTAGGGCTTACGCGTAGGCGTATAAAGACCTTACGCGTAAGGCTTACTCGTAAGAGTAGACCTTATGCGTAGAGTCACTGTTTACGCATATCCTTCACAGGATACGCGTACTCCCATTGTAGAACCTTATGCGTAGTAGTTACGCGTAGGATTACTCTTACGCATAAATGCCTACGCGTAAGGTAATCCTTATGCGTAGAGTAACAATCAACCTTGATTCTGAATTTTATGCGTAGCAAGCCTGAAATAACACCATCATATCATCAATCTTAACACATATATTCATTCTAAAATCAAATCATGGCATGAAAGCTTGTTAATCATTTATGCGTAGAAACACTTACGCGTAGGTCAAAACCCTAAGGGTTATGAATTACGCATAAGATTTCTAACCATGGAAATTGCACCAAACTTTATCTGGTAGGTCTTAGATGTTATAAGAGTCTAATAACCAAGTTTTAACACTCAATTCGTGATGAATCAAAAATACCCAAGCTTTAGAACTTTAAACCCTAATTCCTAATTCTGAGTAAATCAGTGTTTCTGGGTTGTTATAGAACCTAGATATCATCAATTCAACATCATATAAACATAACACAACAATCTTTTTGACCAGAAACATACACATTTGAAAACACCCAAAATCACGCATAAACCCTAATTTTGAAAATCATTCAATTCGAGTTTCTGGGTTTGTTTTGAGGATAGAAAACATATCATTGATGTTATTAAAACATTTTGACATTATCGTTTTAGTCACCAACACATAACACATGATCATGTGTTCTTACTCGTATGCGAAGAACACAAAATCACCCATATAAGTAGATTTGACCGTTGGATTCATTTGAAAATCAAAACCAATGTTTAAAAACATGTTAGAAACATTAATCCACTTACAGTTTGATGATCAATAACACAGATTGGATGAACGATTTTTAGGCGTAGGATCTTTTAGGTGTAAGTAATAAATGTGATGGAATAGTTAGGTGGAGAGTGGTTTTATTAAAATGACTTTAACATTTTGACAGTTTTGGTCCCTCCATCTTTTCCTTTTTCATACAAAGCCATTTAACTTCCATTTTGGTTACCAAACAAAGATTTTGAGAAAGAAACTTGACGACACTCCCCCTAGACTTAAGAAACTAATGCAAGGTTATAAATTTTAGTCCGAGGAGTGTCATTTAGCCAGAAAAGTTTACCACCATTGATAAAAGAAACAACCGGGATAGGATAACATGCAAGTACAAAGTTATTTTGAAACAATTAAATATTTATTTTCTCCCCCTCAACACTTGATCGGAAAAATACTGAATTTTGAAAGATTAAAGTGTTGAAGGAAGAAATGTACTTGCCATGTTGAAAGAGAAGTAGATTAGAAGAATATTTTTGTAGTTTTTAAAAGATTTTATATTTTTGTATTTTGTTTTTGAAAATTTATTTACAAAAGATGTTTTGGTGTTTGACAGGTTTTTAAGACTGATTTAAGAGGTCATCCAATTCCTCTTGAGTCAAACACCTCATACCAATCCGGTGGACCAACTCATTAAACCTAGCGGGAGGCAAGGCTTTGGTGAGAAGATCTGCCAATTGGTATTCTGTACCCACAAAGTATAATTCAACGGTACCCTGTTCCACGTGGTCCTTGATGAAATGATAGCGAAGATCGATGTGCTTTGATTTCGAGTGCTGAACTGAGTTGCACGAGATCGCTATGGCACTCCGATTGTCGCAGTACATCGGGATTCTGTCAAATACGTAACCATAGTCTTTGAGTTGTGTTCTCATCCATATGACTTGAGCACAACACGCGGACATGGCTACATATTCTGCTTCGGTTGATGACAGTGATGTACAATCCTGCTTCTTTGATTGCCAAGACACCAGTTTATCACCTAGAAATTGTAGAGCTCCTGAAGTACTTTTCCTTGAGTCTAAGCATCCTGCGTGATCAGCGTCTGAAAAAGCGATTAGTTCAAAACCAGAATCCTTCGGATACCAGATCCCCAAGTGAATGGTTCCCTTGATGTATCGGAGGATTCTTTTAGCCTCAGAGAGGTGGGTTTCAGTTGGTCGCGACTGATAACGGGAGCATAGATAAACGGAAAAGACAATATCAGGTCTGCTAGCTGTTAGATACATGAGAGACCCAATAATACTTCAGTATTTGGTAGGGTCAACTAATTTCCCATGTAAATCAGCGTCTAGCTTCTTGGTATGAGTCATTGGTGTGGCATAAGTATCACAGGTTTTCATTCCAAATTTGTTTAACAATTCAAGGGCATACTTGGACTGACTCAAGAAAATACCACGGGGTGATTGATGAACTTGCAGTCCTAGAAAGAACGTAAGTTCACCCATCATGGACATTTCAAAATTTTTCTTCATTAGTTTTGCAAAAGCAATTGAAAACTTTTTATATGTAGACCCAAAAATGATGTCATCCACGTAAATTTGAACAATTAAGATATGTGCCCCGTGATATTGTATAAAAAGAGTTGGGTCAACCGAATCTTTGGTGAAATTATTAGCAATGAGGAAAGATGATAGCTTATCGTACCATGCCCGAGGGGCTTGTTTGAGACCATAAAGAGCTTTGTTCAGTTTGTAGACATGGTTCGGGCACTCTGGATCAACGAATCCTTCGGGTTGGCTGACATAAACTGTTTCTTTCAGTTGTCCGTTGAGAAATGCAGTTTTGACATCCATTTGAAAGACCGTCATATTCATATGAGCCGCGAACGCGAGAAATATCCGAACAGCCTCAAGACGAGCAACCGGAGCAAAAGATTCTTCAAAGTCTATACCCTCTTCCTGACGATAACCCTTAGCAACTAGCCGTGACTTGTTTCGGATAACATTCCCTTCAGCATCCAATTTGTTTTTCCAAATCCATTTGAGACCAATGACGTAGACCCCTGTTGGTCTTTCAACCAGTTCCCATACTTCAAGACATTTGAATTGGTTGAGTTCTTCTTGCATGGATTCAATCTAGTTGTCTTTTGTCATTGCGTCTTTAATGTTTTTAGGCTCAGATTGGCAGACAGTGAGTGCATAAATGCAATGTTCACCATCTGTGTGAAGACGTTGTCTCGTAACGACTGGTTGATTCGGGTTGCCAATAATATTAGCCAGAGGATGGTCTTTTGTCCATCGATGTGTAGAGGGTTGATGTTGGTATACATTGTGCAGATTCTGAGGATTCACATGGTTTGTTGAAGATTCCGCGACATCTGGTGCAGCAGTCTCATTAGCAAACGGATTAAAGAACACATTTGGATCAAAATATGCAGGTGGGGGTACTTCATTCAGAATATCATCAGCCGGTTCATCATTGTTGGAAGCGGTGTGTTCAACTGTTGTGTTGGAGTCAACTGGTGTAGGTGCATCTTCAACAGTAGTTGTTGTAGCAGGTGTATCAGGTATAGGAATATTATCAGGTTGAGCAGCGGAAACAGCGGATACACCTGGAGCACGTTCATCAATATCGTCACTGAACAGAGGAGCAAATAACCTTTCCATTTTTTGACGAGTGAGTTGGGGGCTTTGTTCAGATGATGATGGGGGTTGAGGGAAGTTTAAACGGTTGTGTCCGGGTTCTAAGCTGTTATACTCAGAAGCCATTTCCGTAAGTTCATCAAAATGAGCATGAATCGTTTCCATCACCTGTTTTGTACGACGATTCCAGATCCGGTAACCTTTAGAATTCTCACAGTATCCAATAAAGACTCCAATGTCAGCTTTGGCTTTGAGCTTTCCAAAATCATCACGATCATTATTCGGATAGCAAAGGGATCCAAATACATGAAAGTGTTTGAGATTCGGTTTATGGTTGTGGACAAGCTCGAAAGGTGTTTTGTTGTGGCGTTTTGTGATCATAGAACGGTTTTGAGTATAGCATGCAGTAGATACAGCTTCTGCCCACAAGTAATCTGGAAGTTTAGCATTGATTAACATTGTTCTTGCAGCTTCCACTAACGTTCGGTTTCGTCTTTCAACAACTCCGTTTTGTTCGGGTGTACGTGCAATAGATGTTTGATGCTGAATTCCCACTTTCTCATAGAATTCACGAAGGGTTTAGTTAACAAATTCAGTTCCTTTGTCTGTTCTGATTAGCCTGATGGTGTTGCGGAGCTGAACCTGTATTTTCGTGAGAAAGGTGATGATCATTTGTGGAGCTTGGTCTTTGCTTCGAAGAAGGTAGACCCAAGACCATCGTGAGTAGTCATCAACAATTACTAAGATGTAGCATTTGCCATTGATCGTTTGCACGCGCATCGGGCCACACAAATCCATGTGAAGAAGATGAAGCACATGCTGAGAGCTGTGTTCCACCTTTGAAGGAAAGTGAGCACGAGTGCTTTTTCCTTGTTCACATGCTGAGCAAAGATGATCTTTTGAATACCGGAATCGTGGGAGACCTTCAACTAGTTTGTGTCGAGCAAGGTTGGTGATGGTTTGAAAGTTTAGATGTGAGAGACGACGGTGCCATAGCCAGGATTTTGTTGATGTTGCCTTTGAAAGTAAGCAGATGGGAGATGAAGCAACCATGTCTTTCATAGAGATAATGTAGAGACTAGAATTACGCGAGCCAGACATAAGGTCATTGCCTTGTAGATCACGAATGAAACAAGTTTTCTCCCGGAAAGCAACCTCCAAATCTCCATCACAAAACAGACCTACTGAAAACAGATTATGACCGAGGCCTTCCACATGGTAAACCCTGCTGATTTCGATGTTCCCATTGACATAATCTCCGTAGCCTATGATAGCTGCGAAGTGATCATTCCCGAACCTGACAGTGCCAATGAACTTTTCAATAAAGTTTGATAACAGTTTAAGGTTGCCTGTCATGTGTCGGGAACATCCGCTATCAACAATCCAGAGAATGATCTGTATCACCTGCATTACACACAGACGACACAGATGGAATAGAAGTAGATGTGGAACCCGAAATGTTAGAGGGTTCCGAAGCAGGTATATGAGACATGCACACATTAATGATTTTAGGCATCCATTTAAATCCTAGTGTGTTATATATCCATTTCTGCCATCTATAACTACTCTTTGCTTTAGTCTTAGTGAATGCACTAGGTGGTACTACATTCTTAGGAGGTGAAACTGGGGCTACAAGGACAACAATGCTTGCCTTAGAA
Organism: Chrysanthemum seticuspe; assembly: GCA_019973895.1. NCBI lineage: Eukaryota > Viridiplantae > Streptophyta > Magnoliopsida > Asterales > Asteraceae > Chrysanthemum > Chrysanthemum seticuspe. Next base: position 250,341,796 of record BPTQ01000009.1, read on the forward strand.
TCTAAAGAAGGCGGTCTACCAAGCACAGACTTAGAATGATTAGTGGGCCTAGAGGTATTCCGAGTCTTAGGATTCCATAAACGAGAGATTATAGCTTTAGCAACACATTTGTCATGACAATCCGAATTCATACTTTTACGACAAATAACACAAGGTGCATCAGACTGAATATCAAAAGTACTTAACGGTTTAGCATTCGTTACATCACTATTTCTATTACATTTGCCAGACGTAATATCTATAGTGGAAGCAACGTGAGTCTTATTCATAGTCCTAGGGTGTTCTTCTACTTTAGCATTCCTTATTGATATTTTCTTAGGTCGCAACTTCCTATTCTTCGATTGAGTGCTCCTAGGCTGTGAAGTACGGACGTTTGGAAAAGACGCAACTATTCCGGTTTCAGTAGAAGGAAGCACGTTAGCAACTTGTGATTTGGCAGTAGGGATTCTAGGTTCACGATTACTGAGTGTTACTGGTGCTAATCTCTTAATGATGGTTGGCGGAAGTTGTTCATACTTTCCTAACATTTCTCTTAGCTTAGAGATAGTGTGAATCAAATCTTGATTTTCAGACCAAATATTACCAGCAAAATTCATGACTTCTCTAGTGTGAGCAAGATAGTGATCAAGTTCGTTTGATGCTTCATGACGAGTCTTATTGAGTAAATCAAATATGACACCATATTCCTATTTAACTTTTACAAGCTCTTGTTCATATTTTGAGATTTGACCTTTCAAAGACACGTTTTGATCATCCAGTTGCTCAAATTTAGGATCAAAAGATTTTGTTTGCAACTGAGCGATTTTCTTTTGAAAACTAAGTTGATGATCGTGAATATCTTTTTCACACCAATGAAGACGACGTTTTGCATTGTAAAGTTCGTTAAGTAATCGTTTATTTTCAGCTTTTAAAGACTCGATCTGAAGCACATTATCATTATTCTCAACAGTTACCACAGAGTCAACATTATCAGCAGAGATATAATCAGATGCATGTGGCAAAGAATAGAATAACACAACATTATGGATATCAGCACGGATAACATCTTCCAAGAGTCGATCAACATCTTTTCTCAACAGTTTCTTTTTACGTTTAGTATTAGAAATAGATGTCTCGGTTTTCTCGAAAACGACCTTCATTACTCCAAGTTCCTTATGAAAATCCTTTTCCCAAGCTAATGCACAACTTTTCAAATTTTTAACGTTAGGTAAAAGATTTTTCTGAAAAATGTCTCTTTGTTCTCGCGCCAGAGGCGATTGAAAATGATCAATTTTGATTTCAGAACGATAATCTATCTCATGTTGTAAAATTTTGAGGTCAGCCATGAAAATGTCAAAATATCGAAGAATTTTTCGATTTTCAGGTTGTGAGTTTACTTCACTGATGGAAGGTAAAGGACCATAAGTTTGTGCATAATCTGATTGGGGATTAACATTAGAAGACTCAGGTGTTTTGATGATAACCCTTGGTGTGTTAGAAGAATCCGTTGGTGTGACGAAAGTGACCGGTTTTGAATAATTAAAAGGTTTGTTGTAAACAACAGTTTTTAATTTTGATCGACTCTCGTCTTCTGCATCTAATTCCTCTTGACGATGATATTCAACAACACTCATAACGATATCATTAATTTTATATTCTGCACTGGAAACTTCAGGATTTGGTTTGAATGTTTTTAGTGAAAGCTTTGGTTTGTAATCAGCTAGATTTGGTCCATATCCTTTTGGATTGGGTTTTAACGTAAACTTTTCAATAGCTGTTACTGATTCACCATGTTTGTAAACAACAGTTTTAAACTCTTTGATTTTGTTTTGCAAGCCGATAATTTCTTCAAGAAGGTCATCTACCCGATTCGTTGAATGCTTTTTGTATGCGGAGAACTGTTTTTGACAAGTTAACAACTCAGCCTTAGCTTTTTGATTTTCCAAGGTGAGAGCGTTAATTTGCTTTTTATGTTCATGTTTCAGTTGTTCTATTTCAGACAACAAAATATTCTTCGAAGCGGCTAGATCACGCATCTGTCTCTCTAAATATTTTTCGTTTTGATGAGATTTAGCAAAAGCGGCTTCAAAACCTTTTTCACGGTTTTCTTGAGTTTTGAAAAAGTTGAGTTGCATTTGTAAGCATTCAAAATCCTTGGTTAACAGTGCATTTTTGCTTTTTAAGTCCTTATTTAATGCATAACATTCCTCCATTTTGATTTGATGGTCTTGAATTAACCGAGCAAAATCTGGATGAGGCAACAGTTCGGCTTGTTCAACGTGAGTCACAACATGATCATTATTTAGATCCTCAAGTACAACCACAGAGTCAATTTGATTATCAAAGGAAACCATAAGGTCATCTTGATCGTCAAATGTAACTACAGGGTTAATTTGAAAATCGTTAGAATGAGATGTAGATTGTTAGGAATCAGAAATTCCATAAGTAAAAGAGTCGGTCACCCCAAGTATTATCTAGCAAAAGCTAGCTCGCAGACTTGTCTTTATTTATGTTAGTTATTAAATAAGTAGTAGCGTAGATTAGTATAGTGCAACACCGTGGAGGAAGGACGGGTCTTTACCCATTGTATCCCTGATCCACAGGCCGTCAGGAGGTCGTTTAGTCTGTAACCTATAAATACCCTCTACCTTGCAAGGTAGAGGGTTGGATGTTCTTTTGGTAATCTAATATTCCACAAGTTTCTCTTACTAGAATATCCCACTTTCTCTCTCTCTAAAATCATCTATGTGCTTAGTGTGTTAACGTTATGTTATGTAAGTGAAATCCAATACTCTACAATTGGTATCAGAGAGCCATGGTTAGATCATATCTTGCACATCTTTGGATTTCTAGTGGTTTTTAGGTGGTTTTTGAGTTTGAAAAAGTTTAGTGGTTTGTGCATCATTTGCTTGATTTCTTGTGTTAAAGCTTGGATTTTGTTTGTACTTTTATGTTTAGAATCATCATAAGTGTTTAGGTTTCCATTTGGTAAGCTTGAATCATCTTGGTTGGGTTGTTTTTGGATTGAAAAGTGATGTTTGTGAAGTTTTCTTGCTAGCGACTTGACCTACGGATTAAGTTTCTTAGTAGCGACTTGCTTTACAAGTTTGTAGCGAGTTGCAGTTATTGGAGCTAGCGACTTAGGCCTAGCGACTAATAGTACAAGTAGTGGACTCTCCACTACGGGTAGCGACTTGGTGTTAGCGACTTGGTCAGTAGCGAGTTGCTATTTAGCGACTTGATTCTTTAGCGACTTGAATCTTAGCGAATTGCTGCCAAAATCTTGCTAGCGACTAGAGGATTAGCGAGTTGCTACTTAGCGACTTGGCTGTTGATTTAGCGACTTGGAAATATAGCAACTTAGTTGCTAGCGAGTTAGTTCTAAATCCCTAGCGACTTGGGGGGGTTAGCAATTTGATACTAACATCTTAGATACTTGGTATTTAGCTACTGGAATTCTCAATACCTTGGGGTAGTAATTCAAAATAACACAATGTCATTCATCACTGATCCTTTAATCACCAAAGTACTTGCTCTCTATGACACCGCACAGAACAGTGAAATAGGATGCTTCCCTGAATGCTCTACATTTAATGATTCAGCATCGATTAATCAAAACAACTCAAATGAGTCACTCTTAATGTTTGCAAATGATGCTAAGAAAATGGAATGCACCAGTGAGCCCTTTCAACATCTCAGTCAGCTTCTCAAACTACTGTTATCTACAACTATGGATCGAACAAGTTGTGCTATCCTTCGTTAGGATTTTCCCACTTTAACAAGATCTGTCTTACTTAACTTAGAACGACTGAGGATTCAAATTACCAAAGAAAAGTTCTCATCTGATGATTCTCAAGCCGCTCTTCAGACTATCTTCAATCAATTTCAGCCACTTATCCAGGGAGAATATTCCTCAGATTTTGATGACAACATGACTGGAATATCATTCAAGAAACACACGGGAATGGAAATTCATGAGTTCAGAAACTCATTTATTCAACTTATGAGTAATATGGAAACATACATCAAGGAAGCTGCAAAAGAGAATAATAAGCTGAATGAATTGAATGGGTGTCAAGAGACACTATGGAACGATTGTGACAAGTCATGCAATATACCAGTTGAACCAGTGAATGACACCGATTGCAGAATCTCAGTCATAATAATAAGGGATGAAGACAACTGCACTGATCTCAAATACTCAGAGTCAGAAAAGGTATCAATCGATAAGGTACACTTAACTGATCACATAAATTCTCATGTAAAGGTACCTGACTCTTACTCTGAACATAACATCATGAAATCGATCTTGGTTGTGCCTGAATCTAATGCTAATAACATGATTGAAAAAAGGGTATATGATGAGCTTTCAAACAAATTTTCAATTCTTGAAAAACATTGTATCTCATTGCAAAGTGAAATACAACAAAAGGATGAAATCTTTTATGCAAAAAAACCTTGTGCTAATCAGGAACTTCCAGAATTTCGAGAATTTTTTGAAATTAATCAGTTAAAATCCCAGATTCAGGACAAAGACTCGACCATAGGCAATCTGAAATTACTTCTTTCAGAAGTCCAGAAACATGACTGTCATGAGATGAGTGATACACTAGAATCTAGAAATTCTGAACTAGCTCTATGTGTGTCCAACCTTCTAAGAGAAAATGAGCATTTAAGGAAGAACCTTGAGGAAACAAATTCTAAGTTTGCCAATCAATCTAACCTCTTGATGAAAGACATTGATGACCTCAAAGCCCAAATTCAGGATAAGAGCTTCAATATTGTTGCCCTAAAAAATGAGCTTAGGAAGTCTATTGGAAATAGGAAGAACACTAAGTTTGCAAAACCTTCAACTTTGGGAAAGTCAAATGTTCAGAACCAATCGAAACGAACAGTTATTAAACAACCTAATGCCTTTAGGTCTGAAAGAGTTAAACCATCGAAATCTAGGCTTACCTCCCAAGTTGATAATATTTCTTTTTTGTCAAAACCAGTCACTTCATTGCCTAATTCTGATATGATGAATCTCAAACCTCAGATGTATGTTCAATGCTCAAAGACCAGAAATACAAAAAGTACAACTAGCTCTCATGCAAAACATCATTTGACTGATCAATCCCCTAAGAAATACTCTAATCACAAAAAGACAAATAGTCAAAACAAGGCTGTGCACACATTCAGTTCAACTAACAGTTGTTTCAAATGGATTCCCACTGGCAGATTTTTTAAGTTTACAGGACTTAAACGAACTTACATTCCTAGATCATGCCTCAAATGGATTCCCACAGGAAAACTCTTCAAGAATATCGAACCTAATAGGATCCCCATTAATGATACGTCTGTGTTATACTGTGATGCATCCAAATGTGAGATTAAACATGTCACTAACCCTTCTATGTGCAATTCTACATGTGCTTCCAGTACAATGTGCTCTCAGTCTTTTTCAGGTACAATGCTAAACTCAATCAGGAACATCATGACTTGGTTTCCATCAGAAATGAACATGGCATATTCAGGAGCTATAGCATGCCACAACTAATGTACCTATTACTTTGACTCCTATTCATCTTGAATCAGGACTCGCTCCGTTATATATGTGTATATATCTTAAAAAAAAAAAAAAAAAAAAAAAAAAAAAAAAAAAAAAAAAAAAAAAAAAGTTAAATTAAATTAAATTTTTTATTAACTTTGTCATTTTCGTCCATCTAATAAAAGATTTATTAGCTGTCATCGATTACATCTACGATCCTAGAAATATCATTCAATAATGATACGGGATCATAGATGAAGTTCGAACATCTAATATCTTCAAAAAAAAAAAAAAAAAAAAAAAAAAAAAAAAAAGGGTTGGTTAATGTCAATCAATAGTCTTTGTTGACATTGATTGAGGGGGAGATATTTTGTGTATAAGTTTTTCTTGATTATCTATGCTATCTGCTTCTGTGCTGGTTATGGTGTTTGCTCTGTTGTAGGTTGTGGTCGTGTCTTGCTTTTGTGATTATCCTTGTGTACCTATGAATTGAGTGCTTTGCATTGAATGTTTATTTGATTCATGGTTATCATTGTGATTATCTATTCTATCTGATAATTATGTTATGGCTATGGATTATTTATATCTTATATGCAGAATATGATCTAATTAATGACCATGTTTGCTTCTTACTGTTAAAAACACTAGAGACTTAGTCATAAAATATTTGATAGCGACTTACCACACTTGCCTCTAAACCACAGGGACCGATGGTGTCAATTTTCCAAAGTCTCCTCCTATACCCCTAGCGACTTAGTTTTTTTTTTATATAATTCTTAAATAAATTTTTTCTTTTCTCTTCTCTCTTTTCTTCCTTCTCGTCTAAAACATTCGGCTTAGCGACTTAACTGTGGTATGATTCTAATCTCTCATTATTTGTTCTTACATACGCGTTTGTGTTGGGTGTCTAACTCGTCCTTTTAACCAGATCCCCACGAGCTCGTGAATCGTGACATTTGATTCCCACCTAGGTTCGAATTATCATGTTATTGTGTTTTGTTGTAATGATGATGTTGCAAGTGTATTAATTGTTTGGTATAACTGATCTTGAGTGCTTGATAATGTGTTTCCATGAAATGGTGTTGTATGATTGGTGGGTTGAGTAGATTATTTGTTGAGATGATAATTGTTCCTGTTAGCGACTTTGGTATTGTTCTTGATAGCGTTTTAGGTTATCTGTTCATCATGGCGAGTTAGATCTGTTAAGTCTGCTCAAGATAGCGACTAAAGTGTGTTGGTCTGGGTTGATTAACTGTTGCAATAAATTGTTCTTGATGGCGACTTAACACTGTTCTTGGTAGCGAGTTAGTTTAAATGTGCATCGTAGCGAGTTAGTACTCAACTTAGCGACTAAGCTGCTGTGGCGACTAAGTGAATTGCTTTCTAGCGACTTGGGTAGCGACTTAGTTGTATCTTTATTATCAGCGACTTGTCTTTACGAGTTAGCGAATTAGTAATGTTAGCAACTTAGTAAACAGATTCGTAGCGACTTGGTTATGTTACTGTTCATGGCGACTTGTCTTTACAAGTTAAGCGACTTAGAGAGTAAAACTGGTAGCGACTTGACTGTGGTACTGGTGATGGCGACTTGTCTTTACAAGTTAGCGACATAGTTCACTTTCATGTAGCAAATTAGTCCAGTTTGGCAGCTTGATCATTTATGTCTTGAGACTTGTTTGGTGGGTTTTTCTTCTCAGGGTCTAGGGTTATTAAAATGTTTAAAGGCAATTTGCTAGGATAATCTCATGCTTACAATCTTGGTTCAGGATTTCCTGTAACAACTTGTATTGTCAACTTACTCTTTGTAACCTGCTATAACATTTTGTTTAGGCAAGTTGTTCTTGAACTCCCTTGTGGCTATTCAATGTTACATCTTGTTTCACTCAATCTGCTATATCACTTCTACATTTGTATCTTGGTTCATGACATTATTTCTTTGCAAATGTGCGTTTTAACCTTTTAACTCCTTAACAACTCGTATCGTGATAACTGTATCAAATGGTGTATTCAATGTTGTCTCACTAATCATTTATTATCTAACTCGTTCCCAATCATTACTGTTGATTGTATGTATACTCAGATCATCAATGGCAAGTTCAATCCCTGATAAGAACGTTACCCCTTCGGCATCACCCAAAGTTCTCTCAGACGAAGAAATCCTTCCTATGAGTCAATGGGCTGATATTGGAAAGAGTAACTGTTACGTGGACCTAAAAAAGTTGCAACAAAATCCTATACTCAAAGTGTCTATTGATATCCTCAAGAACACTAACTTCTTCGGTGCCATTACCAAGCAATGCTCAATTCCTACCATTTACATTCAACAATTCTGGAACACCATTCAATGGGACAAAATCACAGCTCAATACTCTTGCAAACTGGATGATAGGGAGTTCACGATTGATTCAGCCATTCTTAGCAAGGCTCTTGGAATCACCCCATGTAACCCCAACCTTCGTTCCGAATCTCCACCTGGTGCTGACGATCTAATTGTCTTTCTAATTGGTTTGGGTTATCAGAACAGCATCTTAAGGGCTTCCGACATAATCACTGGACACATGTATCAACCCTGGAGAGCTAGTACAACTATTCTCAACTTGTGCTTATCTGGCAAAACATCAGGGTTCGATAAAGTGAGAATTCCCATCTTGCAAATCCTATGGGGTATTGTCAATAGGGTTGATGTGAATGTCTCAGATCGTATTTGGGAAGAATTTTCTTTATCAATACACACATTCATATCTGATAGAACAAATTTTCAGAACAAAGCTCAAGGCCGAAAGAAACAGAACAAGCTTGTGATTCCCAGCATCATATTTTCAAAGCTTGTTATCCAGTACCTGCAACAAACTCACAACTTCAATCCTAGGATTGAATCAACTCTACATAAAGCAGAAGATGAATTTGTTTTAGGTAACCTGAAATATGTTCCTAGAGGTAAGGATAAAGAAATATTTGGATTACTAATTCCTGATACTCTACTCACGGATGATATCAAGAAAAGGGACTACTTCAAACAGTTCATGAAAATTGTTGCCAGATCATCTGTTAATGTCACACCCACTCCCTCACAACCCAATGCTCCCAAGCCCATCTCTGGGTCAAAGGCATCTTATGCCTCTCTTCCCAAAAAGAGACGCGAAAGATCACAACAGTCAGACACCTCATCCAAAAAGCATAAAGAAAAGAAGAAGAAGGTGGAAAAGGAAATCGATAAAAATACTGAGGGGGTAAGGGATAGCACCAAGGTAGTTGATGATGATGATGCTGCTCTGGAACTTAGAATTCAGCAGAGCCTAGAGAGTCAGAATATGAAAGCCCCAGTTTGAGGAATTGTGTTAAGAGAACCTGATCAATTGCCTCAGCAATCCACATCAAACACAAAAGACAAAGGAAAAGGGGTTGCTAGCGTTGAAACTGAACAAGCCGCTCACATGCTTTAAACGATCTCATCATCTCCATCAAGCACCACCAATCAATATGAGCTAAAGAGAAGAACTGAATCATCTCCTGCTAAAGAACAATCTGGATTGGACAAAGTACCTGAAACGTTTAAAGAATCTCTTACACTAAGTGAGACTGAGTCTGGTCAGAATGTTGACGCTCTGTTGCAAAAAGGCTCGCAGGAGAATCTTGAGACAAGATCTGATGAGACCTTGCAGATGGATGAACCAAATCTGTCTACCAACTCTCTATCTTCACTTAAGGATCTCGATACAGATTTCACTTTCGGAGATCAATACATAAATGACAAACCCTTAGATACTGCACAATCCATGTTTACGGTCAACATTCAGCAAGATACATCAACCATTCCTCCGATGTCAGCATCTTCACTCACAACTGAACTTCCACCTCCCAAACCTGCTCAATCAAATGTACTAACACCACCTACATCTTCACTTACCCCTGAACCGGTCATTACAGTTGTTGATACGGATGCTCCACCTGCGTCACCACCTCAAATTCTCACTTCAGATCAACTGCTTGACGGAGCAGTAAAAAGGATAGAAGCTCTTGAAAGGCAACTTCCGAAATCTGTTGATTCTCTTGAGGATCGTTTCTATAGATTGGAGCATCTCAACTTCGATGAAGGGGTTTCAGCCGCCATTGAAGGGGAAGTTAAGGATGTTGTGGAATGGGCAATGGAAGCTCCTCTTCTTAGACGGTTCAAGGACCTTCCTATTGCCGATATGAGAGCTGCTCTGTTAGAAAAGATGTATGACTTTGAAGAGGACAAGCATGAGGTCCACAAGAAGCTATATGAGGCACTTGAAGAATCAATTAAGTACGACAATCATGAACAGTACTTGATTGACATCGGGGAAAAGGAAGCTAAGAAGAAAAGGAGGGCCATTGTGTTGGAAACACTACGGAAAGACCGTAAAGATCCACCTCCACCTCCAACGGGGGGTGCTGAAATCTCTGGAGCCAGTAAATCTACTACGACAACCAACACACCTCCACCACAACCACCATCATCACCGCCAAAACCTTCCAATCAATCAAGTCCTACAAAAGAACAGAGTACTAAGAAGAAATCTGCTGCTTGGACGACGGTTGATTCTAGGTTCACATCCACATCCACATCCACCTCTATTCCTGATGATCAAATGGTTCACGAAGAGTCGCACGTCATGGCAGATTCAGAACCAGATGAAGATGATGCATCAACAAATCATATTCCTAAGCCATCAGAAGACTGGTTTGATGCTTACATGGCTGGGAATCGCACTAGCACATCCAAAGTGGCACGTTCAAGGGACACAATTCAAAGTTGCATTGTTGAAGATAGACCTCCTTCTCCAGAACCTACATGGACCATCCCAGAGTCTGACTCGATTATTCTTGACAACAATTGGGCATCAATTATCACCAATAATTATGAAGTTCCAGCTGAAGACTCTCTTCTGCACTACACTGGTGATATGGGAAGCTTCATTAGATGGTTTTGTGAACGGAAGAGTATCTCATCCATAACTCCAAGAGATCTCGAAGGACAAGCTTATGAAATTATCAAAGTCTTCCACTCAGATGCAAATCATCTTCAATATCAGATGGAAGAATGCCATAAGATGCTGAATGACCAAGTCAGTGAGCAAATCAGTCGCTTCAATGTCAACAAATCTCTTCCTCTTGGTGGTGAACCTGGTCAGATGACCATTCAGGCTGAATTCTTCTTCAATCATGACTTGGACTATCTGTGTGCTCGCTCTGCTGAAAGAAGACCAGCTCTATCAATTTCAAAGATGAAAGCTGCAACCTACTCTGATCAGGGGCTTGAACAGATGGTTCCTGATCAATTCTGGGCTGATGAAGAACGAAAGTATGATATTGCCGCTTCATATGGTATCTCTCACTGGTGGTTCAAAAAGAAGAAGTTCTACATCGAAAGACATGGTGCTGATAAAAGACGCAATGATGTTCGATCAAAGCTGCAAATCTTAAGTGTTGTTCGTGTAGAGATCTTCCCTATCTATGGATATGAGTATTTGAAGAAGATAGTCCTTAAAAGAGCAGACTTCAAAGAGTATACTATTGAGGAAAACGACTTCAAACATCTTCTGCCAAATGATTTCGAAGATCTCTATCTCTTGAATCTTCAAGGACACCTTGAGCATTTACCTGTCCGTGAGAAAAAGGCCCTCTCTGCAGCTGTCACTCTTTGGATCAGGGGCTTAGTCATTCGAAAACGAGTTGAGGACTTTCAGCTTGGCATAGAAAGCTACCAAACCAGGATCAACCTTACAAGTCCACAATGGAATGCAACTGGGCATGAATTTCATCGCGAATACAAAGTTCTTGACACCCCTAGAGCCGTCATCTTCACCGACAGATATGGGTCTCGCATGCTTATGCGACTATGTGAGCTCTAAAAGTTTAGTGATGGTACTCTCAAATTGGTTGAAGAAGAACTTGACACCAGAGTGAAAGAAATCAAAATTGACATGAAGTCCTGGGAAAAGACTACCTTTTGGACTAATGATGACAAAAAGTGGTGTGAAGATTTCATTGCTGCAATCAGGCGAAGACTCAAGACTCGAAGGATCTTCCGCAGTCTTGAAAGTTTTGTTGGTGGTAGGCTTCGGGGTGGTCACTACAAACTTCTTCAGAGAACTGAATGAAGACATCTTCGGGAAGTAGCTTATGTTGTGTTTTAAATATGTGTAATATGTGGTGTACTAACTGTGAACAACTGTAATGCATGTAATAGTGCTAGGTTATGTACTGTGGTTTCCCCTTGTAAAAAGGGAAACATCTGTGTTGTCCACTTCTGATCATATAACCGGACACATTTTTCTCCAACAAATATTTTGTCTCATACATATTTAAATCACTTGAGATCCAAAATCTCAAAGGATTTAAAATTTTTGATCGGGGGAGAAAATGTGATATAAATATGAAAGATGTTAAAAGATAAGATGACCAATTTTTTTTGTGCATACTTCTCTCTAATATGTGCTAAACAATTTTCGAATCTCGAAGCATATATTAAGGGGGAGAATTTTCTTTGCTAATTCAAGACATCAGGGTACACAACTTTCAATTCTTCTTAGGTACCTTGATTGTATGGCTTCTAATCTTTTGGTGATCATGTCTGCACTTCATAAAGGGTTCCCTCCAGTATGTGCAAAACCTTCTTTCAAACTTAGAAGCACATATTGAGGGGGAGCAAAATCATGAAAATCTCATCCTTCCCCAAAATGCTTTATCCACTTGATTCGATTTGGGAAGTGATGTTGATATCTTTTAGAAAATGGTATTCAAAGAAGTTAATTCTTCCTCTTGCCTCCATGTGCAAAACGATTTCAAACATTTGATGCACATGTTGAGGGGGAGCACTTGTTCTAAAAATATCAAAAACAATTCAGGTACAAAATGTCTTGATAATATATCACAAGTATCTGGATTGATTTTCAAATGATTTTCAATTGGTTTCAATGACAGATGAACAATACCATACAGACCGACCAACGTTACTTTACGTACGGTGATATAAGGATGATAAGGTTAGGTATGTGTTCCCATGATCCGCCAGAACCGGAAGGATCTACCCAGGGACTATCCACTAGTTAGTGTAGAGTTCTTAGGTATGATGATAAAAGGAGAAAAAAATGAGATATGGGAAGAGTGCGGACTGAGACTGAGTTAGTACTGGAATAAACCCAACAAGATTCTAGCTATGAAGTCTCGGTAAGCACTGAAGGGGTTGAAGAATTAAAAAGAATTGAATGAGAAAAGGGTGAAAACAAATAGCCCTCCATATATTCAACCTTAGGGTAGACACCGGGTTCAATTCATATGCTACTGATGGTAACATCTGTATTGAAGACAAGACGTCATGGACCCAGTGACGCACTGCACTTCAACTTTCCAAACCACTCAAGTTCCTCTTAAAAGGACTTGTTTCATTCTCACGGGGAACCGACATTATCTATCGACTTTCTCTTAGAGATTGTTGATATTGAAGAAGGAGACCCTCTCCCTAGTCTCCGGCACAGGATCCAAATATGCACAAATTGAGTCTAGAGCCACGAGATCATCAATAAATCTCATTAGGACACTTTCAATGAAGACTCTCTGTTTCACACAATGTGGAAAGAGATATTATATCTTGAGTCCTACGCATTATCCTTGTGGTATTGCCAGAACATCTGAGTGATGTGTTATCATATTCACAATGAAGATGGAAAGCCTTCTGGAGCCATCATCAAACAAGCTCCTGGTAGGTGGCATGTGAGATCTATCAAATAGATCAACCATGTGACAACTGAACAGAAACAATGGGGAGATTCAATCTCTTGAATCAATCCTGGTTCAGGTTATGGATTGACGGATACCTTTGAAAAACAGGTCTTTGTGCTTAATAACTCTTTTCTTTAGCACATCAACCGTGTACTAATTTTTCAAATCAAAAGGTGTTTTTATGATTGATAATTGATTTTCAATAAAACCTTCGTTGTATTGCAAAAACAATTTCTACTGAGCAATACACGATTGTTTTTCAAATCTCTTTTCATCAATCAGTGGACTTAAATTCGCTGGTTCACTCACTCCGTGTTGTCTTCTTTGAGACGCTCCGGTTTGAGAACAGCTAGAGCAGCTGCGAAACCCTGTCAAGGAAATTCTTCGAAATTATACCTGATCACAGGCAGTACATGTACTGATCAACGGGGAACCGTGGGCCGTGTACCTCAATTCAACTAAAGTGGTCAAAGACACTTTTGTACGCTTTATTGCTAACTGTTGTATGCAGGTACGCCCGACATTTGCAGCTGATCAGAATGAAGCGGTCAATCCATAGCCGCATGCTCACACAATACATTCATCTCTCAAGAAATCATGATAAGTGCATCAATGACTCTGATATTTTCACTCCATGCTTCTGCTACGCTGCTGCCAATATCATGAATCAACGAAAGCTTCCGTTACTCTGATGAGAAGATATCATGATCCAGAATGTGAGCATGTCGGTCCGAATGTCACAACATCACATAATTCCAACACCACAATGGATATCTCAGAGATTTTTAAGTAGCTGATGATCTCAAAAGCTGGCTCAAATTTTCAATCACAATGGATCAGACACTCTACCTCCACGAATTACTCATTTCTGTTGTTCAATATTGCACTCTCCACAAATGCACTTGGTTTGATTACTTTGTTGAAAAGAAGTCTACGAGCTCATGAATGAAGACTTACATGAAAGCTAGGATACACAATGTAATTTATGGGGTGACCTCCCTTAAGGGGAGATTGTTAGGAATCAGAAATTCCATAAGTAAAAGAGTCGGTCACCCCAAGTATTATCTAGCAAAAGCTAGCTCGCAGACTTGTCTCTATTTATGTTAGTTATTAAATAAGTAGTATCGTAGATTAGTATAGTGCAACACCGTGGAGGAAGGACGGGTATTTACCCATTGTATCCCTGATCCACAGGCCGTCAGGAGGTCGTTTAGTCTGTAACCTATAAATACCCTCTACCTTGCAAGGTAGAGGGTTGGATGTTCTTTTGGTAATCTAATATTCCACAAGTTTCTCTTACTAGAATATCCCACTTTCTCTCTCTCTAAAATCATCTATGTGCTTAGTGTGTTAACGTTATGTTATGTAAGTGAAATCCAATACTCTACATAGATGACTCATTTTGAACTATTGGCGGAGATATTAGTTCAGATATGATGATGGTTTGTTCGGGTACCTAAGACAAGCCATCAGTGTCATACACTGGGCCTGTGTAACACCCCCAAAATCACAAAGTGACAGCGGAAGACTATTTGGGGTATTACTTAGAGGATCATAGTCACAAGTTATAGAAAACGACTCTAAAGAGACGTTTTTAAATAAGAAGTTGTTACCATTTCATAAAATTCAGTGTTTTGGGAACACAAAGTAAAATACCACATGTTTGAGATTACATAAAAGATAGTTTTTACGAAATGATAACTTTTAATTGAAATATAACACCACTTCAAGTGTCCCATGACGTCCACTCCACGCCTTCATGAAAGTTTAATTTGTACCTGAGATGAGCATGCTTAAAAAGGTCAACAAAAATGTTGAGTGATATTCATAGGTTTAAATAATTAGTTGAACACAAGTAAAAGATGATAATTGCTTCGAATACAATCACCATGGAAAACATAGATTATTATTATGCGCTAAGCTCATGACACCAAACTAACTGCATACACCTAATTACTGGTGTAAGTAATAATAATGCCCTCAGAGATGGAATTGCCAATTCCATAGAGATACCAAATATAGTGCGCCCCGGTTATTTCCGATAACCGAGTCGGGGTCGTTAATTCCCATAGTACTATCCACAATATTCGCGTTCACTCGCAAGTGATTAATGGTTCATGACCACTAACATAAGCTTCGTTAATAGTAGAAAATGAACACAAGTTGATTAATAAATTTGGATACTTATAGTGAGTTGTAAAAACAACTGGAAAAATTCGTACGAGTAGAGTCCATGTTTAATTTGAAAGTACTTCCGCACCTCACCTGCAGTACCCTGTGAACTTCACCACAATATAAAGTTAATTTTCAATAGTAAAGCATTTTTGATAGAAAATACATTAGAGTTTGTACACCATAAAATGAAACACAAGGGTTTTGTGACTTAAAATACTTTACCATTGTTGAAGAATAAATTTTTGCAGAGAAATCTCAGCAAAAGATATTGAACACTGATACTAGGAGATTCATTATGGGGTTTATCAGAAGGCGACAGTGAAACACTAAAACCCCCACAATGTGTCCGGGTCACATACTGTGACTACCGAACAGAATCCATGGGCTTGTTTGGTAGTAGTATAGACTTGATTATAGAGGCGGTTATCAAGTTTTACTCAGTAGATACATCTCATAACCTAAAGTGAATGTATTGTATTGCAATTGTGTGATTCGTGTATCTACTAAAATCTCTCTCTCTTTCACCCTATAAGATCATTCT
>BPTQ01000009.1:250358277-250524426 GCA_019973895.1 Chrysanthemum seticuspe
AACACGACGAGGGGAAAAGATTTTAACACTTATTTATTCGTGTCGGGTCTACCCAAGAGAAGGAACCTGAAACTTGGTACATGAGACTTATATTAACATGAAATGAAAGCACCCTGACAAGACTTTGATTTGGCCTGGTGTTACCATGAAACGAACACGCCTCTTCGAGGAACTAGGCCAGATAGTCATATGTTAAACTACTCTATTACTGATTTAAACAAAGTTGTTTATGAAAATGATTTTGAAGCAAGATGTGAACTGGACGCAACTTAACGCAAAGGCTGTACCATCTTGACTCGTCAGAGTCCCTCACGACTACTCCATGGTCTAGTCTTAGACTAAGTAACAACACCCTTCGGGGTGGCTCCTACTGACTCGATCAAAACAGCCGCGACACACCCTAGCAAGTTGCAACCCAAGCGTATTTTGACAGTTTGAGACACATTCTTCCGAATTTATTAATATCGAAAGCGAAGGTAGGAAAGAAAATAAACATCCGTTTTCGAGTTTTGACACACCCATCTCTACTTACGGGTAAGGGCTAGTTAACGAGTAACCCCAAAACAGTCCGTGGCTGACCCGGGTCTAACTCAACCCGTACGGGTCTTAACTGCTCATGATGCGAGAATATCTCCTGAACGCCCTTAAATTTCTATACCCCAAGTTTACCAATATCCTTCCTTAAGCTAAGTCTTGGCACCATCCAAACACGAGCCAACCTCTAAGTGATCTTATAGGTTCACATTTTCTTATAACTAAATATTAACTTTTATAAATTATGTGAGTATCGATTTGTTTTATGCCACACAAGATTTCAACAACCAAGAATAAATCGACCCAAAACGTTTATGCATCAATCCATATGTATGAATGAGAACAAGATTACAACTCAAAACAACAAGTTTGATAACATAGAAATTTGAAATTAGTAAAAGACCTTACAACAAGGAGGAGTGTCTAACGGTAAACAAACACGGAGTAGAAGCAATCCCACCAATCGAATCCACAAGAAACCACAAGCACCTTGAATACTCTTCTTAGTTTTTGATTTTGAGTTGAGAGTTGTGGCATCAAGTGGGAACCGATGGGGGTATTTAAAGGAGTAATATGAGTAGCTTGACCTAGTACACCGAAGATGGGGATGAGGTGTTGGTCTTCTTTGGGCAACAATATCAGGTCTTCACGTGATTCCTTGTCTTCATCTTCAGCCGTGGTCCATGGAGGACAAGATTTGTCGATTTCTTCATGGGATAAGCCAAGATGAGACACCTATTCTCGGATTGAAGTTATTCAAGATGTTGGGAAGGAGTTTGGAGGTTATCTTCTTTGGGGAAAAGAGCAGCGTGTGCAGGGGAAGTGGGGAAGGGGAGGAGACGAAATGGAGGGGAGGTTGTTGGTTGTGGGGCGTTGGTTTCAGAGGGAGGCAGAGTGGAAGCAGGTAAAGTGGAGAGGGAAAGGGTAGAGATAAGGTTTTGGTTTTAACTTGTATTTCCTTTTTCGTTATTATTAAGTGTTTTGTTAGTATTTTGTGTTGTTTTTGGTATTCAATGTATTTCGTACTCCACTGTTTAGTCTGTAAAAGTATATCGTTTAACATGAAAAATATAACACTTATACTTCCAGATACGTTTTAATTAAACTGACGCGATAATAAAATTTTAGACTTTTATTGGTTCGCTTTTATTTCTCGCGTTTCCTTCTATTTTAGTTTGGTACGCGTGCGGACTCATAAGACAAGAAAATATTTCTTGTGAGACTGATTTAGAATCAGTAAAGATCAGGCATAATTGAATAAGACTACTCGGATAGGCATAAATTTTATGCAATAAAAGATGAAATGTACATGCTAAAATGCTCAATTTAGATCAAATAAATTTGATAAACAGTTTAGTTCATAAATATGAAGATTTAAAATAGCGAAATTTTCCAGGTGACTACAGTACCAACCCCTTAAGAGAATTCCGTCCCGGAATTTTAGTTTACGGTGGTTGTCGGAGTTGGATTAGCAAACAGATGTGGGTACTTAACACACATGGTGTCTTCGAGCTCCCACGTGTACTCCGGTCCTCTCTTGGAGTTCCATCTAACCTTGACGATAGGGATGCGGCTTTGTTTAAGTCGCTTGACTTCCCTATCCATGATTTCAATTGGTTCTTCGACAAAGTTGAGCTTGTCATCGAGCTTAATCTCTTTTAGTGAAACGACAAGAGATTCATCCGACAATCATTTCTTCAGATTTGAGACGTGAAAGGTAGGATGAACTCTACTAAGTTCTTCTGGGAGATCAAGTTTGTAAGCAACCGGGCCGATTCTTTCGAGAATCTTGAAAGGGCCAATGTAGCGAGGATGTAGCTTTCCTCGTTTTCCGAATCGGACCTTTCCCTTCCAAGGTGATACTTTCAACATAACTCGATCACCAACTTGAAATTCCATGGGTTTCCTTCTAACATCGGCGTAACTCTTTTGTCGATCTCTAGCAGCTTGAAGTCGTTGACGAATTTGCACAATCTTCTCGGTTGTTTCTTGGACAAGTTCAGGTCCAGTGAGTTGGGCATCTCCAACTTCAGCCCAACAAACGGGTGATCGACACTTTCGACCATAAAGTGCCTCGAATGGAGCTGCCTTGATGCTCGCATGGTAACTATTGTTGTAGGAGAATTCCGCCAAAGGCAAGTATTTATCCCAACCTTTTCCAAAGTCGATCACGCAAGCTCGAAGCATGTCTTCCAATGTTTGGATAGTCCTTTCGCTTTGGCCATCGGTTTGGGGATGATATGCGGTACTCATATCCAAACGAGTACCTAAGGCCTTTTGAAGAGATTTCCAGAAGTGTGAAGTAAAACGACTGTCACGATCAGAAATGATGGAAATTGGTACTCCATGACGAGATACAATTTCCTTCAGGTATAGTTGAGCAAGGGTTTCCATTTCATCATTTTCCTTGATGGGTAGGAAATGAGCGGATTTGGTAAGACGATCAATGATGACCCAAATGGTGTCGTAACCTCTAGCAGTCTTAGGTAATTTGGTTATGAAGTCCATAGTGATTCTCTCCTACTTCCAAACTGGGAGTTCAGGTTGAGTTAACAATCCGGAAGGTTTTTGACATTCGGCTTTGACTCGAGAACAGGTGAGACATTTCCCAACGTACGTTGCAATTTCAGCTTTCATGTTTGGCCACCAATAAAGCTTCTTGAGATCTTGGTACATTTTGTCGGATCCCGGGTGAATGGAATATTTAGACTTGTGGGACTCATGCATTATGAGTTCCCGTATTCCTCCACAAAGTGGTATCCAACTTCTATCGCCAAAACATAGGGTTCCATCCGATCTTTGCGCAAAGCCGTTCTCGTTTTCCGGCATTCCAAAGATTCTTTCGTTGGGACGGTTTTCAGGTTTGGGAGCTTCAGCTTGAGCTTCAAGGATTTTTGATGGAAGGGGTGACTTAATTGTCATTCCCAAGGATCTTACTCGAAGAGGTTTAGGTCGATCCTTTCGACTAAGAGCATCAGCTACGACATTTGCTTTTCCCGGGTGATAACGGATTTCACAGTCGTAATCACTAAGCAATTCTAGCCATCGGCGTTGTCGCATGTTTAGCTCCTTTTGATCGAGAATGTGTTGGAGACTTTTATGGTCGGTAAACACCGTACACTTGGTTCCATATAGGTAATGTCTCCATATCTTGAGAGCGAAAACCACGGCTCCCAATTCCAAGTCATGGGTAGTGTAGTTCTTCTCATGAGTTTTGAGTTGTCGTGAAGCATAAGCGATCACCTTGTTTCTTTGCATCAATACCGCACCTAACCCTAGGTGGGATGCATCGCAGTAGACCACAAAATCTTCCACTCCATCGGGTAAGGCTAAGATAGGAGCTTCACAAAGCTTTCGTTTCAAGAGTTGAAAGGCTAACTCTTGTTTCTCTCCCCAGTCAAAGTTTTTCTTTTTCTGGGTTAGCTCCGTTAGAGGTTTAGCGATTTTCGAAAATCCTTCGATAAATCTTCGGTAATAACCCGCAAGACCCAAGAATTGACGTATCTCGGTAGGGGTAGTAGGGGATGACCAATCTTTGACAGCTTCGATTTTTGAAGGATCAACATGAAGACCATTACTATCTATCACGTGACCAAGGAATTGAACTTTTTGAATCCAGAAGTCGCACTTGGAAAATTTAGCATACAGTTTTTCCTTCTTGAGTAGCTCTAAGATGGCTTTCAAGTGTTCCGCATGCTCTTCCTTGTTGCGGGAATAGATGAGAATGTCGTCAATGAACACAATCACAAATTTGTCCAAGTAGGGTTTACACACTCGGTTCATCAGGTCCATAAATACAGCCGGTGCATTTGTCAAACCAAATGGCATCACTTGGAACTCATAGTGGCCGTATCGTGTTCGGAAAGCAGTTTTCGGAATATCCTCCTCCTTAACTCTTAGTTGATGATAACCAGACCTCAGATCAATCTTTGAGTAGACGCTTGACCCTTGCAGTTGGTCAAACAAATCATCAATCCTTGGCAATGGATAGCGATTTTTCACCGTTAGTTTGTTCAACTCTCGGTAATCAATACACATACGGAAAGATCCGTCCTTCTTTTTGACAAATAAGACCGGAGCTCCCCAAGGCGAAGAACTCGGTCGAATGAATCCTTTTTCGGACAGTTCTTGAAGTTGGTCAGACAGTTCTTGTAGTTCGGAAGGTGCCAATCTATAGGGTGCTCGTGCCACGGGTGCCGCTCCCGGCACTAGCTCGATTTGAAATTCTACTTGCCGAATAGGAGGAAGGCCAGGCAAGTCTTCAGGAAATACTTCGGGAAAGTCCCTAGCCACGGGGACGTCTTTTAGTTGCTTCTCGTCCGCTTCCTTCTTCTCCGTTACTTGTGCTAGAAAAATGTGGCATCCGTTTTCTATGTACTTTGCAGTTTTAACGCACGAGATGATGTTCAATCGGGTCTTACTACGATTACCCCGAATGATTAGAGTTTCGCCATCGAGAGGAATGTGAACGGATCTCTCATCACAGATGATTCTTGCACGATTCTTGGATAGCCAATCCATGCCAATGACAGCATCGAAGCTACCAAGTTGAATAGGCATAAGGTCTATATCGAACGGGTGATTTGATAAGGATAGGTTGCAACCTCGAAGGATAGTGTTAGTTCCTACTATTTTTCCATCGGCTAGCTCTACTTCATAAGTGGTATCTAGAGTAGTTGGGGTGACTTTTAACAAAGGTGCAAACTTAGAAGACACAAAGCTTTTGTCGGCTCCAGAATCAAATAACACTTTAGCTAAATGATGGTTGAGTGAAAACGTACCCGTAACGACATCCGGGTTCTCTTGTGCATCTCCATCTCCTAGCACATATGCTCTTGCTCTAGCAGGGTTGTTGTTGTTATTGTTGTTGTTGTTCCCGTACAGCTTTGGGCATCTACTCTTGACATGCCCAGCTTCTCCACATCCAAAGCAAGTTATTCCCATGGGTTGAAGGTTACTTCCAGTAGCAGGGCTTCGGCAATCTTTGTGGGTATGGCCCACCTTGTTACACTTCCCACACTTAATAGTACAACGTCCCACATGATGCAGGTTGCATCGAGTGCACAAAGGGTGTGGTCCAGCATAGCCTCTTCCAGTGGCGGGGGTAGCAGCATAAGCCCTTGCAACTTCTTGCCTACGGTTTTGTTGATTGTGGTGGTTGTTTCGATTTTGGTGGTATGAGTTGGGATTGTTGTTGCGGTGTTGATTGTGATTGTTGCGGCCTTGGTTGTTGTTGTTACGGTTATTGTTGTGATTGAAAGAGTTGTTGTGATGGAAGTTGTTCGAAGTGTTGCCTCGGCGGTCATCAAATTTCCTCTTGTTGTCATTGTTGCCTTGTACGGATCCATGTTTCAAAACTTGATCCATGAGTTGATAGGAAATTGTGATCACTTCCTCCACGGTCTTGGGCTTTGATGCAGTAACATTGCCCTCAATGTTTCGGGGTAATCCCCCAATGAGATTCTCCAGCAACTTAACCTCATCAGAAACCATGGAAGGGCATAGAGCTTTCAATTCTTGGAAGCGCTTGAAGTAGGTTTTGAGATCATTGCCCTTAGTAGTCAGATGGTAGAACTCATCTTCAAGTTTCTTGATCTCAGTCCTTGGACAGTATTGCTTCATCATCAATTGCTTTAGTTCAGTCCAAGTGGTTTTGTAGGCTTCCTCCATGCCAATAGGTTGGGCATGAGCCTTCCACCAAGACAATGCATCTTCCAGTAGAGTACCAGTAGCGAACTTCACCTTGCAATCTTCTGAGCAATCACTTAGAAGAAACACAGTTTCAGATCTTTCAAACCAGTGGATAAGGCCAACAGCGCCTTCAGTTCCTTTGAAGAAAGTAGGTTTGCAATTCATGAATTCTTTGTATCCACATTTGCGATTCACCACAGCTTCAGTTCGGTTGACTTGATTTGGGGCTTCATTTGTTCGAGCTGCCTCAGCAGGTCTTGCAGCAAAAGCAGCACCAATTTCATTTGTAACTAGCCTCCGAATTGCTTCCGGGGTCATCTCGGGAGTTTGAGTAGGGGTAGAGGTAGTTCTTGTTCTTGCCATTTTTCTAAAGACATACACTCAGATTTCAGAATCATTCAACATAATTGTGAATTATTATAAAAATGGTTTCATAATAGTCAAGATCTTCACATTATATCAATAGAGTATAATCATCATAAGAAAGAATCACAACGTGTCAGAACCACACAAGAGAATATGTATAAATGATCACTTCGATTCACATAAACCGATAAACAAGAAAGATCACCATACATAAGAACATAGGAAAAACAACGATAATGCCATAGGTCTATCATCCATACATAGTGATATGATAACCATACAATGTCACATAATTAGCTTGTTCGATAGTTTACAAAACATTCGAATACAAAGCCTACATTAGTGCCACATGCGGCAGACTAAGGTACCAGAAAACTAAATAGATGAATCACTAATCTAGAGGCTGTCGGGTGTGCCTCTCAATCGGCGCTGTAGGTCACGGACTAGCTCTGCCAAATCGTCCACCTCCCTAAGGGATATCACAGGCTCCGTATGCATCACCAAGGGTGATGATGCATGGGATGGGGACGAAACCGGTACAGTAGTGGTCTGATAGATGAATGTGGTAGGTGGTGGTAGTGGTGCAACAGGTATGAGTGGTGGTGCAGGTGCAGCTGATGGTGGAAAGGCAGAGGATGATGGTATATCAGATGGTGGAATGAAAGTGATGGGTGCTCTTGCTCGTTTCCGAGCGGTATGCATGAAAGTAGCACCATCCTCGCGGTAGCGGAATGGTCGACCAAATGGCGCGGGCTCGTAGGGTTTGAGAACCCTAGCTCGCCTTCGCCTTCGGCGAATAGGCAGTGGTGATGGGCAAGAAACAGAAGACACGGAAGCAGTGGATGAGTGTCTCTGGGACATAACATCAGAGGGTGATAGCCACTGCTGTGACTCCAAATATATGTCATAAGTGGGGGGACCAAAGACGGGCAGGTGCTCGGATGTGGTCAAAGCAGGTGGTGTGACAACGACTTCACCCTCCTCGAAGGGCTCAGTCTCAGAAGACATAGGTGTGATGAGAGCTGGTGCCAAGGGGGGTAGGGGCAGAGGACATGGTATCCTCCATCTCACTGTCGGAGGTCAAGTCGATAGGGTGAGTAGCGGTCGACATGGTACTGTAACAACCCAAAAGAAAACGTGCACTTATAAGTAAATAAAGTCATGCAGTAAATAAGTTTTAGTTAGTCGCGCATAATCTGCCACGCAAATCTAAATGCCTAACTAAATGAAAGCTAGCATTTATAAGTTTTTATCATGCAAGTTTTAGTAGTTATGTACTATCCGCTAAGCGAATCTCATACATGCAATCGGAACGAAGTAGGCGCGGAGGACATGAAGTGGTGGTGTAAAACGGTCCATTTGAAAACGTGGTTATAGTCCAATTTGTTTTGAAAATACAAGTTGGTTCTCTATAACCTAGGCTCTTGATACCAATCTGTAACACCCCCAAAATCACAAAGTGACAGCGGAAGACTATTTGGGGTATTACTTAGAGGATCATAGTCACAAGTTATAGAAAACGACTCTAAAGAGACGTTTTTAAATAAGAAGTTGTTACCATTTCATAAAATTCAGTGTTTTGGGAACACAAAGTAAAATACCACATGTTTGAGATTACATAAAAGATAGTTTTTACGAAATGATAACTTTTAATTGAAATATAACACCACTTCAAGTGTCCCATGACGTCCACTCCACGCCTTCATGAAAGTTTAATTTGTACCTGAGATGAGCATGCTTAAAAAGGTCAACAAAAATGTTGAGTGATATTCATAGGTTTAAATAATTAGTTGAACACAAGTAAAAGATGATAATTGCTTCGAATACAATCACCATGGAAAACATAGATTATTATTATGCGCTAAGCTCATGACACCAAACTAACTGCATACACCTAATTACTGGTGTAAGTAATAATAATGCCCTCAGAGATGGAATTGCCAATTCCATAGAGATACCAAATATAGTGCGCCCCGGTTATTTCCGATAACCGAGTCGGGGTCGTTAATTCCCATAGTACTATCCACAATATTCGCGTTCACTCGCAAGTGATTAATGGTTCATGATGTAAGGGACTTATGGCAGGCAACTTAGGCTATAATAATAATGATCAGGCAGCATACAGTTTAAGAAAGACTTGTGTTCTAGTTTATAGCATGCATCTCCCTCGCGGGGTTTGAAATAAATAAGTAAAGGCGAGGCTATGAACTCACCTTAGTAGAGCAGTATCCGAGTAGTAAAGAAATCAAGTAAGTGGTGCACCGAGTACCGTCACGCGACCTATAATTTATGTACCAATACTTTAATTAATACCTTGTATTTTGAGTTGATAATATTTATATACACCAAAAGTTTAAGTTATTTATGTTGTGTGTCGTTTGTTATTGTACATGATTAACTTTGGCTCATGGGAGTACTTAGACACACACAAAAAGTATTAAAATGAGTGGGTCGTGGGCTTGTCGTGGCCGGAAGATGACGTACGGAAAATATCATGAAACAATAGTAACGTATTTATATCATAAAGACGTTTGCTTAAAATATAGGTATATATAAGAAGAGTAATAGTTTTATTATAATTGTAAAAATAAAACAAATTCCGTTTTATATGTTATAATCGTCCTTTAGAAAAATGAGTATGACTCGTTTATATATTTAAAATGTATTTGGAGACGAGGTGTAGGAAGATTATTATTGTTTTAAAACAAATCTCGTTTCATATGAATTAAAAGTTTGTTGTATCTCATCATCCGTTTATATTACATGTTTATAAAAGAAGGTATCGTGAAGTAAATAGTGAAAATAATTATATCAAACCGGGTGGACGGGCTAGTTGCGAACGGGACGAGAGAAAGATCGAAAAAGACATGTGATCGTAGTACATTCAAAATGGAAATTTTGTTATATTTAACATTATGAAAATTTTATTTGCTTGTCTCACTTTGTAAATCCTTAGGTTTCAGTTGCAAATGTACATATCTGTTTCTCAGAAATGAATGAACACCAAATGGGCTTTGGCCCAACTCAAAGTCAGGACCAAACGCACCCATGTGAAAAGGAGTACATGTTTTAAAAAGCAATTTGACATAGAAGTTGTATTGAAACAGAAGTGTTGGACGAGTAACTCTTGGTTCACGAAGAAAATCGTTTCTAGTTTATACTTTGTCAAAGAGGAAAGCTCGGTCTTTCACTTGAGTCTAACGAGGACAAGTATGCCAAAACAAGTGAACACTAGAAAACGTAAATAAGAAGACTTAGATGTATTACGAGGTCATACTAGTAGTAGGTTCAAGGGTTTCGATAGATGTTTTCTATCGCACTATAATGACAACACGACGAGGGGAAAAGATTTTAACACTTATTTATTCGTGTCGGGTCTACCCAAGAGAAGGAACCTGAAATTTGGTACATGAGACTTATATTAACATGAAATGAAAGCACCCTGACAAGACTTTGATTTGGCCTGGTGTTACCATGAAACGAACACGCCTCTTCGAGGAACTAGGCCAGATAGTCATATGTTAAACTACTCTATTACTGATTTAAACAAAGTTGTTTATGAAAATGATTTTGAAGCAAGATGTGAACTGGACGCAACTTAACGCAAAGGCTGTACCATCTTGACTCGTCAGAGTCCCTCACGACTACTCCATGGTCTAGTCTTAGACTAAGTAACAACACCCTTCGGGGTGGCTCCTACTGACTCGATCAAAACAGCCGCGACACACCCTAGCAAGTTGCAACCCAAGCGTATTTTGACAGTTTGAGACACATTCTTCCGAATTTATTAATATCGAAATCGAAGGTAGGAAAGAAAATAAACATCCGTTTTCGAGTTTTGACACACCCATCTCTACTTACGGGTAAGGGCTAGTTAACGAGTAACCCCAAAACAGTCCGTGGCTGACCCGGGTCTAACTCAACCCGTACGGGTCTTAACTGCTCATGATGCGAGAATATCTCCTGAACGCCCTTAAATTTCTATACCCCAAGTTTACCAATATCCTTCCTTAAGCTAAGTCTTGGCACCATCCAAACACGAGCCAACCTCTAAGTGATCTTATAGGTTCACATTTTCTTATAACTAAATATTAACTTTTATAAATTATGTGAGTATCGATTTGTTTTATGCCACACAAGATTTCAACAACCAAGAATAAATCGACCCAAAACGTTTATGCATCAATCCATATGTATGAATGAGAACAAGATTACAACTCAAAACAACAAGTTTGATAACATAGAAATTTGAAATTAGTAAAAGACCTTACAACAAGGAGGAGTGTCTAACGGTAAACAAACACGGAGTAGAAGCAATCCCACCAATCGAATCCACAAGAAACCACAAGCACCTTGAATACTCTTCTTAGTTTTTGATTTTGAGTTGAGAGTTGTGGCATCAAGTGGGAACCGATGGGGGTATTTAAAGGAGTAATATGAGTAGCTTGACCTAGTACACCGAAGATGGGGATGAGGTGTTGGTCTTCTTTGGGCAACAATATCAGGTCTTCACGTGATTCCTTGTCTTCAGCCGTGGTCCATGGAGGACAAGATTTGTCGATTTCTTCATGGGATAAGCCAAGATGAGACACCTATTCTCGGATTGAAGTTATTCAAGATGTTGGGAAGGAGTTTGGAGGTTATCTTCTTTGGGGAAAAGAGCAGCGTGTGCAGGGGAAGTGGGGAAGGGGAGGAGACGAAATGGAGGGGAGGTTGTTGGTTTTTGGGCGTTGGTTTCAGAGGGAGGCAGAGTGGAAGCAGGTAAAGTGGAGAGGGAAAGGGTAGAGATAAGGTTTTGGTTTTAACTTGTATTTCCTTTTTCGTTATTATTAAGTGTTTTGTTAGTATTTTGTGTTGTTTTTGGTATTCAATGTATTTCGTACTCCACTGTTTAGTCTGTAAAAGTATATCGTTTAACATGAAAAATATAACACTTATACTTCCAGATACGTTTTAATTAAACTGACGCGATAATAAAATTTTAGACTTTTATTGGTTCGCTTTTATTTCTCGCGTTTCCTTCTATTTTAGTTTGGTACGCGTGCGGACTCATAAGACAAGAAAATATTTCTTGTGAGACTGATTTAGAATCAGTAAAGATCAGGCATAATTGAATAAGACTACTCGGATAGGCATAAATTTTATGCAATAAAAGATGAAATGTACATGCTAAAATGCTCAATTTAGATCAAATAAATTTGATAAACAGTTTAGTTCATAAATATGAAGATTTAAAATAGCGAAATTTTCCAGGTGACTACAGCCTGTTTCACTCATGTGTAACTCTTGCATATTAGCCATCAACATAACAGCTGCATTGGCTTGCAAGTCCTCCATATCATCATCTGAGTCTGCATCTGCCATAAAGCTTTGTTCTTTGTTTGTGAGAGATCCACCAGCTTCATCCTTAAGAGCCAAAAGAAGAGCCTCTTTGAAATAAGCACTGCCCCTAGTCCTTGGCTTTGGGCATGCATTAGCCAGGTGTCCCTTCTCATTGCAGTTGTAGCATCGAAGACCATTCAACCCATTCTAAGCATTTCCCTGTTCCACCACTTGAGCTCTGTTGTTATTCCTACCCATGGCATTAAACCCTTGACCACCTCCCATTTGACGACCATAACCACGATTCTGAACTTCAACTCGTCCATTGTTCACAACAGCCTGATTTCGTGTATTGGATGAGGAACGAATACGATTTTTGGATTTGTTGGTATAACGGCTAAAAGCATTAGCAATCATAACAAATCCCTGTTGCAATGCTTCGAACGGATCGGATTCCTCATTAGTTTGACTATGAAGTGCTTGATCATTGTTGTTGTTGTAAGGAACCAATTGATTTTGTTGAGGTTGCTGTGATTGATCGTTTGGTGTGATTGAGGCAGTTGGTTGAGTTGCTTGTTGAGGAGGATAACTTTGTTGAGCATATAAGGCAAGTTGTTGATTGTCCGGATGTGTAGGTGGAGCAATTTGAGCACGGAGAATCCTTTCCCGATCAACTTCCTTTTCATGAGGCTTCAAGTAATCGTACAACAATCCATATGTAGAATGATACATATTCTTCGCTTGACGGAGAAAAATGACATACTTCTCCCATTCAGGACCAAGACTACTCAGGAACTTAGTGTTCACTGCAATTCTTGGCATGATGATGTTGTGTTTATCCAAATCATTGATGATGTCTGAAAAACGATGATGATAGGACTCTAGTGTCTCTCCAGGCTCAATGATGAAGTGTTCATAAGCCAAGTAAATTTTGGATTCCAAATCCTCCTGATTGAGTACCGATCCTTCCATAAGAAGACGAATATGATCCCACATTTTCTGTGCAGTCTTTTGAGCATCAACACTACGAAGAATTGGGTTTGGTAATCCTAAGAGGATATATTCCATTGCAAGTTCATCTGCTTCATAGTGGAGAAGTTCTTGAGGATTCAAGTCTGTAACAATAGCAATGTTCGTTTGTTCATCTCTTGGTGGAATGGCATTTGGATCTCCGGGTACAATGACAGTAGGCATCTCAAATGGACCTTCCAAGATAACCTTCTTTAAGAACTTTCCATGTGGCTTCTTCAGATCACAAAACCTAAAGAACCTTATCACCCATTGATCGTAGTTTCCTGGAGTGAGCATTGGAGGTCTATCAAGTGATCCAGCCTCATGAATTGATTGTTGGCTGCTTAAAGCTTCACACATCTTTGCAAACCAAGTGGGTTCCTTTATAGTGTTCCTTGATGGATGTTGATTGAAGTCATTTGTGTAGGGTTGAACTTGAAGACTTGGCGGTGGTTGAACCATTTGTGGTGGAGGAATTGCTCCAAGTTGTGGAGTATGTTGTTGATTAAATTGTTGTTGATAAATTGCTTGTTGTTGATTCCATTGTTGATGTTGTGGACTTAGTTGTTGTTGTCGTTGAGGATAAGTGTAAGGGAAATAGTTAGAGTATGGTGGTTGAGACATGTTGAAAACTTGTGTTGGTAAAAATGGATCTTTGTAGTCGAATGAACCTTTGATGAAGAAGTATCCTTAGGCGTAGAAATCACAATAGCCAAGTAGCACTTATGCGTAAAAACACCAAAGTTACGCGTAACAATTAGAAGTTACGCGTAGAATTTAGCTTACGCGTAAGTAAGGAAAAGACGCTAAAGTTATGCGTAGACAAAAGTTAGGCGTAGAAAGTTAGGCGTAGGATTATCTTATGCGTAAGACTAGGCTTAGGCGTAAGAAAAATCTTATGCGTAGGATTTCTACGCGTAAGCTTATGCTTATGCGTAATTTTAGGGTTTTATCCCAAGTGATCTTTTACACTTCACAGTGCAAAAGATATCCAAAGTCGACGTATTTTCAGGCTTATCCAAGCAAGAAAACACGGAGTAAACCACGAAAACGAAGATCAAACCAAGGAAATACTTACGTGTAGTTTTAGGGTTTCACTACGCGTAGGTTTACTCGTAAATTTGATTATGGTCAAAGATGTTTCTAAACCAGTTTTTGTGTGATGAAATAGCTTCAAGATCACCAAATAACACAAGAATGTGAAATTTGATGAACCAAACCTTCTAAAACAGTTACGCGTAGAACTACACCCACGAATAAAAACGAGTTCAAAAACAATGATCCACGCATAAAGTTCCAAACTTTTTGCCAAAAAACGTTAGTTTAACACCTTATAACATTGAAAGTACAAGAATCTAGGATTAAAAAGTGTAAAAAATGTGTTTTTAGGCTAACCAAAGAAATGGACCGTACGTTATGCGTGAGACCAAAACTCACTTCAAACAATACGTTCACCCAACTAGTAGGCGATTGATACCACTGTTAGGTCACTAGTTTTACAAACACAAGTAATATAGAAAGAGATAAGGCGATTGAACAAGAACCAAACACACACACACGATAATATAACACGGTTATGCGTAGAGGTGAATGAAAGAAAATAACTTGAACAACCAACCCTCAAGTGAGGGTTTACATAAGGTATTTATAGGAGGAAAGCTAGGGCAACACTCCTAGTTTCCATCCTTTCCTTATTGGACTTGGGCCTAAGCTCATGGGCCTTCTACATAAGCTTAAGGCTAATAACAAACATAAAGGCCATAATAAAGCTAACTATTACATATTAATTACTAACACTTGATTATGGTTTAGGAGTGATTCCAACAACATGCAAGCATACACACAATTAATCAAAGACATAATTGTATTAATGAAGTAAAACACTTATCTTGGTGTAAGATAGGGTTTGGAACCCTAAAATATTGTACAAGACAGCCTTGGTTCGGTTTAGGTTTTTACTCCAAAAGACTACACACTAAATACTGAAAAATTCGGATTCTATATATAATATTACACATGCGATGGCGTCACTTTATGTTTTGTGACGCCGTCGTGTCGCCGTCATTAGGGTTTCGTCTTGGCCACATTAGACTTGCGACGGCGTCACCTTATGCTTGTGACGTCGTCCTCTTCAGCTTCTGACGCCGTCTGGATTACATCTAGGTCGTCTGAGTTGCGACGGCCTACTCTTTTATAACTTGACTTCGTCACTTGAAAATGGGAGTTTTGGCTTCTGTCCCGTCACAAAGATCCTCCGACGGCGTCACACTTAACACCTGACGCCGTCACCTTATGTTATCAGCAGCTTTGAGTGTCTCGATTCTGACTTTGGCCATTTTCTTCGTATAATCGCGCCTTTTCGTCCAAATAAGTGCCATTCCAGCATTTTGCCTTCAAGAGACCTAAAAAGTGAAAAGGAACGATATTAAGCAATAACGGATACAAAAGTGATCAAATAAGGGCTTAAACGACCCCTCAAAAAGGTACCTTTTAAAACCTTATCAAATATCCCTACACTTGGTATTTGCTTGTCCTCAAGCAAATGTGCTTTTAGCCAATTAATTTATAAGTTAGAGATCATGAAGCATTGGTTTAAAACAGTCCACAACACATGTAAGCCCCGCAAAAGTCATAACAAGCACGGAAATTACATACTAGCACCTCACATAGGGTGTTTGGATACTCACATCTCTCTCGGGTGTATATGAAATATAACAAATTGGAAATGGAAGATAAACACTCATTAACCGGTCCTAGTACATAGATTACCATAGGCTTGAGAATAGATCAAACCTCCATCGCTTTGGCGTAAGCACCTAGGAAAGACTATCAAAGAGGTCTTTAAAGGGTTGTAATGTTAGGCTTACGGTAGGGAAACAAAGGGTTTGGTGGGATAGGCTATATAGTGGTGGTAAGTCAAAAATCTCTTATGTTACAAGCATATGAAGAATGGCGTTGCTAAGCCAAGACTCGACACCCTAAAATCTAGCTAACTGAAATAAACAAACATAAAATTAAAGGATAGATGTAGGATGGTAGCCCGTATGTTTTTTTTTTTTTTTTTTTTTTTTTTTTTTTTTTTTTTAACACTCTATTTTTTATTTTATTTTTTCTATATTTTTTTTCGATTTTTTTTTCATACACTTTTACTCTACCATCCTCTACGGTAACATCAAAATGATAGGGATTTATAGGCACATCCCTACACTTGAGTTTTTATTACTCTAACACTAATTTGACCCGAATTAAAAAGATCAAAACACTTGGGGTACATTATTACGCAAACAAAGGGAATTTGAATTTAACGTTCCCTTCCCGTCATTTCATAAACTTTAACTTTTCCCATGAATCCCAATCGTCCCAAAACTGTATACAAAGGATATGACTCGACTTAGCAACTCATGCAAGCAACTAGATAATTGAACTAAGGGTTTAGGGTGATAACAATAATGCACTAAAAGTGAGTGCATATAGGGTAGGCTAAGGCGATTTGGGTGTACATTTGGGGGTGGGGTGTAAACAATGCTCTTCATTGATATTCCGGAAAAACCGAAACATCACGAGAACCGCGAAAAGGATAGGCTCTAAGGGGTTAACTAGGGGTATCGTGTACCAAAGATGAGTACAACGCAAAGGGTGTGGGGGAATTACTCAACCGAGGTGGAAGAAGTAATTATATTACGGGTATCAAACAAGGGTTATCCTAATGCCTCTTATCATTTAGTTATTCCTAACTACACAAGTGTAGTCTTACTTGCGATCTCGGAATGCATCACAAAACAAGTTCTAGAATCTAATATATTACCGGTTCACACTCTAAGCATTAAAGATGAATGCTTTTAATTCCTACTAATCTAAGGGCGATCCTCACATTTTGGGTGGAATTTAGGTGGTAAAGGGTTTTTTTGTGCTAGTCATGCAACTTCCTATCCGTGAGACGCTTTTGTTAAGACTAATGGCCCACTCCTATATATAATGAGAAATTTTAAATTTGGTGCTAAAATTACCCTAACCGACATTTTCTCATGGTTTATTACACAAATACAATTGGACAAAGCAAATAATCAAGGATAAGCATAGTTTCAAAGTTCTCGTTTTATTTTCCCTCCCTACACTTAAACTGAACATTGTCACCAATGTTCCCCGAAAGTATCAAAGTTATGATAATGGAAGGTAATTAAAAACGAAAGAAACTAGTACTCCCCTGATTAGCTCGGTAGGATCCGTGTGTGAAGTAGTGGTTAAATTCTTTCCAAGAAGAATTTATGCGTGAAAAGCTCCTTCCAATCTTATGTAACTTCTTCTTGATAAATTAAACCTGCACACTTGAAGAAACAAACGAAACCTTCGCGTAAAATCGGCGGTAATAATATATAAGACTCGATTTAAACTAGGATATAATGCTTGTGGAATGGATGTTTACAAAATTTCTAGAAAATTAAGACCTGAAAAATTCCAAAAATTTTTAGTAGCTCAGAAAACGAGAAGAAAAAAAATAATCTGTTGTTTTTACTCCTTCCTGACGCCGTCAGGTTGCGATCCTGACGCCGTCAGGTTATCCTGACAAAAACTGGTCTGCGATTTTCTGGAAAAAATTCTGGAAAACTTACATCTTTAGAATCTGGAAAAATTTCTGCAAAACATCCATTATGACTCAATACAAGCATTTGACTTGAACAAACACACAAATATATGTTTTAATGAATTGTTATTCTCATATTTACGTTTCCTTGAAAACGTGTGTAATCCTCCCTACACTTATCCCTTATGTAAAATACCTTTATATGCAATTAAGACGAGGTTAAAAACAAAATAAAGCATTTTTACAAATTTAAATATGAGAATAAACAATCTATAAAAGATATACGACACACAAATGAAAATGAAAAACAAATACACATGGGTTGCCTCCCAAGAAGCGCTTGTTTTTGTTCGAGTCACGAGCCTGACTCTACCCTTATTTAACAGATAAAGGGGAAGTTTTTCCTACACTTAAGTTTAAGTGCGGGTGATAGTAGCAATACACACCCTTAGGGTGGAAATTTGCTACGTGAGGAGAGGGTGATGGGTGATTTATATGCTCAAAGGAGTGTGCTCCATTCATTATAACCTTACCTAAGTCTATTGGTGTAGCGGGTGAATCAAATCTCCCTCCTAAAAATGGATCATCTTCTATCAACTTCAAAAGATTCTTAGTTAAGGATCCATCTTGACCTAATAAACCCAGTTTAAACCCATAGTGTTTCTTGTTATCAACCATGAATGGGTGATATAAGTGTGTAAGGTCATGGGTTACTCCTATATTAGCTTCCACTCTACATGGCCTAGAATCTACCACCTTTATCAAGCATCTACCCGAACTATCTATTTTGATGGGTGGATTGGGGCCTAATTCAATTCCAAGATTCACATCTAAAGACGGAACATTGGGTAAGGTTTTTGGTTGAGGCTCCGGTTCATCAAAATTAAGAACTTCCCTAGGACTAAGAGACAGGTCACGACAACAAGCATCTAAACCTACATTCTCTAGTGGCATTTGGTCCAAAGGTTCTCTATCAATCGGGGCTCCTATAGTCTCTTCGACTTCTTCCGGGAAAGTTATAGGTGATGTGTGTTCCTCAAGTGATGGTAGGGCTTGTGGGCTTGGAGTTTCCACCTTTTTCTCCATTATATCTAGATCTCCTAAATGTTTGAAATCTATCCCACACATGCAACTAGGTATTTCAACTGTAACCATCTCACAATCTTGTTCGGGTTTAGGTTCCATGTTCTTAAAAACTGGGTCTTTTTGATCATGATGCCTAAGGTTGGATAAATCATCCTTATCCATTTCCTCAAGTTGTAACAACTGATGGTTTATACTTAGGACGCTTTTCTTAAAAATTTTCCATATGGTTTCACTAAAAGGAGTTGATTCTAACAATGATCGTTGAATAGAAGCCACACAAGCACAAAATTTATCAAATTCATCCAACCTTACACCCGTCTCCTTTTGGATATCTCTAAGATCACTCACAGATTCATTAGAACACCAAGCTGCTAAACTCAATTGATCCTCATTTGTTAATGATTCAAATGCAACTCCACTTGCCATAGCGACAAATGAAAAGGGTTTTACGAACAAAGGTCACGAAGAAGGGGGATAGACTAAGAGGAAGCTAAAAATGAGAAAAAAAAAGTTTACTTGATAGGAATCAAGTAAAGAAACCTAAACGAGGTGGACTACTAACTAGCTATTCTATTCCCCGGCAGCGGCGCCAAAAACTTGATAACGCTACACGCGTCGTTCGGGGTCGAAGGAACTTCCTTTTCGTCGAGCAAGTTTTTCAACACCCTAGGCAGTGAACCTAATCGTTGTAGTGTAGTATTAGGGTAAGCCACGGGTATTGATATCATTCTCTAGGGGAATAGGAATGCTAGTGAGAAGTTACTACGCTAAGGTTGTGGTTGAGGAAGATTATTTTTTATCTTTTTATATTTTTTAAGGAAAGGAAAGGTACGAATCTCGGGGTTTGAATTTGGGGGGGGGGTTGGTATTGCTACCGATTACTCTACTTATCTAATTATCTAATCTAAGGTGTATGTAGTCTATGTCTAATTAATGTGTGCTCGTATGATAGTTTAAAGATGTGTTTACTTAGGTTTTACTACTCCTTAATTATCTCCTATTGGTGGTTGAATTGTCACGTCCTTATTCCTAGTTGCGTTGTGTGTCTAAGGTTGTAGGGTATGCTTTTCTCCCTAACTCTTTGAACTTACCAAAGGGTCTCGTCTACAAAACCCACTGGGGATAATAAACTCTTACTCTAAGGCACTCTTTGGATGGTTTAGCTTACAACTACTCAAGGAGTCATATTCTAAGGTTCACAAAGATTTAATCAAGCATTAAGTACACAACGAATGACCTATCGCATTACTAGATCATTAACCAACTAAGATAAGAAACAACCAATCAATATTCAATAATTAAGTTTCATATTCCCTAAGCAAACACACAAGTAAATTAGCCGGACATGGAAAACATGCAAGCATACACACAATTAATCAAAGACATAATTGTATTAATGAAGTAAAACACTTATCTTGGTGTAAGATAGGGTTTGGAACCCTAAAATATTGTACAAGACAGCCTTGGTTCGGTTTAGGTTTTTACTCCAAAAGACTACACACTAAATACTGAAAAATTCGGATTCTATATATAATATTACACATGTGACGGCGTCACTTTATGTTTTGTGACGCCGTCGTGTCGCCGTCATTAGGGTTTCGTCTTGGCCACGTTAGACTTGCGACGGCGTCACCTTATGCTTGTGACGCCGTCCTCTTCAGCTTCTGACGCCGTCTGGATTACATCTAGGCCGTCTGAGTTGCGACGGCCTACTCTTTTATAACTTGACGTCGTCACTTGAAAATGGGAGTTTTGGCTTCTGTCCCGTCACAAAGATCCTCCGACGGCGTCACACTTAACACCTGACGCCGTCACCTTATGTTATCAGCAGCTTTGAGTGTCTCGATTCTGACTTTGGCCATTTTCTTCGTATAATCGCGCCTTTTCGTCCAAATAAGTGCCATTCCAGCATTTTGCCTTCAAGAGACCTAAAAAGTGAAAAGGAACGATATTAAGCAATAACGGATACAAAAGTGATCAAATAAGGGCTTAAACGACCCCTCAAAAAGGTACCTTTTAAAACCTTATCACAACCTGTCATCTTTCTTATACTAGTAGGGTATCCGCGCGTTGCAGCGGCGGGTACCCTGAAATAAAAAATTTCGATAAATAATGTATTTTAGTTTATTATGTTTTTTTTAACAACAAATTTACGGATATCAAGAATTTCGTATAGCCCGTGCCCGTTCGGGCTCGAGCCCGTGCCCGTTCGGGCTCGAACCCGTTGGCCCGTGTCTGCTCGGGCTCGAGCCCGTTTGGTCCGCGCCGTTTCGGGCTCAAGCACATTTGGCCCGTTCCCCGTTCGGGCTTGAATATTTGTATAATGTGTTTTATTATTTGTAGTAGTGAAATTTAATGCAAGAATTATGTTTAATTTTGTTGTACAATATGCTTGATAATTTGTATTTCTTATGTAAGGGGTGTTTTAATAACTGTATTAATTGTATTTATTGACCAGTTAAATAATTGACTACATTAAATGGTGTTTTGTTGTACACTATGCTTCTTGTCTTGTACGTCTGAAAATTGTGTGCATTAAAGTGTTGTACACTATGTTTCTTTTCTTGTAAGTAGTAGTCATTATAGTCATTAATAACATTGACCACTTTAATAGCATTAATGTTGTAAGTCTGAAAATTATATCATGCTTATTTTGTTGTACACTATGCTTATTTTGTTGTAAATATGAAAATTGGTTGCAACTATTGTATATTGTGCTTAAATGGTTGTAATTTTTTGTGAAGGGGTGTTTTTAATAGCATCAATGTTGTTTGATATAATTTTGGTCTTAAAATGACACCACGCTTTATTTTGTTGTACAATATGCTTACTTTGTTGTAATTCTGAAAATTGAGTGCATTAAAGTATTGTAAACCATACTTAATTTCTTGTACGTCTTAAAATTAAAAGTGGTGTATCTTCGTGCATTATAAGTAGTATAGATTAACCGGTTTCAACAAGTTTTGATGTTGGTAATAATATTTTTCTATTAGATATGAAAATTTGTGAAAATATATTGTTAATTAATGGACTTAACTATAAAAAAACATCTTGATGAAAACCTCTTGAATATATAAAAATCCATGGTTTCATTTACATTTGCTTCTTATTGCTATTTTTTCTATAATGTAACATCACTTTTCTTATAATGTAGCAAAGTTTACCTAGAAATACTAATGTGTTTATGGAGAAGGTCCATGGTGACATAGAGTACACAAGCATAAACCAGAGAACATAAGGGTCTTTGGGGTTGTGTTTTGCAACTGATTATCTACTTATTGCGTTTTTCGATTGCGGATAATCCAACTTTGAGTTTTTTGGAACAAAATTTGAAAAGCAATTATTGCATTTTGAAGGTCCCAAAACACAGTTTTTTTTTTTTTTTTTTTTTTTTTTTTTTTTTTTTTTTTTTTTTAAAAGTAACTATGGATTTGCTGCTACAACACGCAATAATCCATTCCTTGGTGATTTTACGAATTTGCCACCAGGTTTAGCCTTTTGTTTTTTTGTTGCTAGCGGTTGTGTTTCATTCTAAACACAAACACAGTTAAAAAAATAAAAGAAAAAAAACCTATAGCTCATGTCGCGGAGATGATGCTAATGCTTAGACGTGCACCAGTATGAAGGATCGCGCCATAAGCCCATAACGCGGGTTACGCACCCGTACCTGGTGCTCTCAGAATGAATCATGGTGAGGCAAAGAAGAAGAGCAAATGACTTTCTAGAGTGTGGCTGTGAGTGTGTCTTTCAAAATGTGTGTGTGAGACATAAAAACCCAAAATGGCTCAATATAGTTACGGTAGCAACTATCCATAAAAAGGCGCAACTTTTAGATGAGTTGGTAAGTTGGTTGTAACATGTAAGGCTCAATCTAGGGTGTTCATCTGTTCGGTTATCGAGGTTGTTCCGTTTATTTGCTTTAGTTAATTTTTTCTGGATAAAACTGAACCGAACCCAATCAAATTTGATCAAACCAAACCGAATAATCGAACTGAATAACCCGAATTACTTAATTTTAATTATTTATTTATTTAACTATAAAAAAATATTATAGTATACTATAAAAAAAATTACCGATCATTTTGTGTATATAAATATATAAAAAAAAAAATGTATTTAATGGATTTGGTTTTCTGTTCAGTTTTCGGTTAATATGCCAAAATCATGTCTAAACTGAAAACCGAATATGCAATTCGGTTCAGTTTAATTTTGACAGTTCGGTTCGGTTACAAATTCGATTTGATTTTTTCGGTTATGTTCGGTTTCGACTTCGGTTCTTGTGGGTATTACCCGAAATTTATTGGTACTCAAACGTTCAAATTTATTGGTACGCAAATGAAATTTACATATTCATAGTTGTTATAATAATATAAAACTGATTATCTGTGTAACTAAAACAATAAAATAATAGAGAAAAATGTCATTTTTGGTCATTTTACATTTGTTAATATTAGAAAATCTAATTTACCAAACATTCAAAAAAACTAATTATCTAATTATTATAATATCAAATATCATAATCACATCCAAACACTATGTTTCATAATTACGTTTTGTAATGTTATCTGATTATTCGTTTTCAAAACGCGTAATGTCATGTTTAGACCTGACTTAAAAGGTAACAATAATACCATCCAACGGCAAAAAAATTCATCACTGAATCTTTCGTCCCTACTTAAATATTATTCCGATAAAACTTTCTTGGAAGAGATAAACGTCTTAAGACAATGTGCTGCTTACAATAAATTGAAAACGCTCTCTTCATACTGTATTTTTAGGCATTAATGATGTGTCCATGAAAAAGGTGATAATGAAACCATGTTACTTTATTGTCTTCAATTGTTTGAAAATTATCCAGAAGTACATATATATTTTTATTGGATAACTTATCCACACCTTACAATCAACTTTATAAATTTCTAGAGAGTTTACCGTTAATGAGTTTGATCGTATCCCATTTTCCTTTTATTAGTAGAGAGAATTTCAGAGATTAGAAATGAAATAGAGAATTAAATTCAGAGAAATGAAATTAAATGAGAAATAAGTTAAATTCTACTGTTTGGTAGTGTCAAAGAATTAAAATAATTTATAATCACGAAACTTTTTTTTCCTTCGAAAAACATATTTCGAGCAACAAAATTAGAATTTGAAGCGATTATAAGAAAAAATATTTAAAAAATAAAAATAAATAAATAATCCCTCATTTCTCTAAATTTTCTTCCAAAATAATGGAAATGAAGGTTAACCAAATTACACTACCATTTCTCTCTAACTCTCTACCAATTTCCCTTCAATTCTCCGCCTTTTTTATTTCTCTCTACTAAACAATAGAATTTAGGGCTAATGATAAAAAAAAGTACTATACTTGCCACACTTTCCTCTTCAGGGTAGCGAACAAATTTTTTTGCTTTCGTGGGTATTATACTTTCAAATTCATCCTCTTTAGGGTATTTTGCAAAAAAGTTGGACATTTTTGCCCCTCTTACCCACAAGAGCAAATGATGGCAAGTATGATACTTTTTTTTTATCATTTGCCCTAGTTTTTATTATGTTAAATTTTGGATATGTATTAAGATAATTTATTTAATGATTTATAATTGTGTTAAATCTAGGGGTGAAAACGAGCCGAGCCGAGCTCGAGCTCGAGCTCGGCTCGTTTATATATAAAAAGCTCGAGCTCGAGCTCGTTTAGGCTCGGCTCGTTCGAGCTTTTTACCGATCCGATCCCGAGCTTTTCACGAGCGGCTCGGCTCGTTTCCACCCCTAGTTAAATCTATAATAAAAATGTTTTGTTTTAAGTTTACACTATTTACTTAACAAGATACATTTTTGTAATAATTTAATATATACTTAAAAAAGGGAAAATTAAAATTATTCGGACAATTATAAAAAGCAAACAACACTTTTTCATTCAGATTCAGACATTATAGCTACCTCTTATTAGTAAGATGTGGTAGTCAGATTCAGATGCGGTAGTCAGATTTAGATGTGTAACATCTTAATCAAACAAACACACCCTTAATCTAGTCATAGTATACTCTCTAGTCTATGCTTCAACAAGTGACGAACAGAAATTTACATGCAAGTACTTCAGGTTGTGATATAATTCCTCCTAATTTAGCGGAAGCGTTAAACCTAATTCGGTTTAACGCTTGAAGCGTTAAACAACTTGAAGTGAATTAGGGCAAATGATAAAACAAAACATTTTTATCATAGATTTAACACAATTATAAATCATTAAATAAATTATCTTAATACATATCCAAAATTTAACATAATAAAAACTAGGGCAAATGATAAAAAAAAAGTATCATATTGGCCATCATTTGCTCTTGTGGGTAAGAGGGGCAAAAATGTCCAACTTTTTTGCAAAATACCCTAAAGAGGATGAATTTGAAAGTATAATACCCACGAAAGCAAAAAAATTTGTTCGCTACCCTGAAGAGGAAAGTGTGGCAAGTATAGTACTTTTTTTTATCATTAGCCCTAGAATTTAATCCAATTCCATTTCTCCTATTTCTTTTCTCTCTAACAAACATACCCTTATAGTTCTTGTTTAGATTTGCAAACATACCTTTTTTATTTCTCTCTACCAAACAATAGGGCTGATGGACCGACCAACAAAACCGACCGGACCGAACCGAGACCGACCGGACCGAAGGACCGGCGGTCCGTTCTCGATCCCAATTTTTACCTTATTTCGGTCTCGGTCCGGTCCGGTCCGACCAAAAAAACGAAAATCTTGCCTATTTGGACCGGACCGAACCGGACCGACCACATTCGGTCTCGGTCTCGGTCCTGGTTTTTACCTTAATTCGGTCTTCGGTCTTGTC
The DNA here is from genome assembly GCA_019973895.1 of Chrysanthemum seticuspe. Classification (NCBI taxonomy): domain Eukaryota; kingdom Viridiplantae; phylum Streptophyta; class Magnoliopsida; order Asterales; family Asteraceae; genus Chrysanthemum; species Chrysanthemum seticuspe. The sequence goes on from BPTQ01000009.1 coordinate 250,383,703, forward strand.
GGTCTCGGTCCAGTCCGGTTCGGTCCCGGACCGATGCTCACCCTTTGTTAGGCAACACATACCATATGATCATTTATTAAAACTAGAAGGGTATCCGCGCAATGCGGCGGCGGGTACCCGATGACTATTTTGTAGCGAACAAATGTTTTTCATTTTTACGTCTAATTCAAGTAAGTTTCTCTCTTTTCAACTCCGCTTTTTCCCGACTATTAAAGAAAACTCATAAAAATATATCAAAATGGATGTTGAATTAAAAAGCACAAAATTTTAAAAAATATGGTGAAATTAGATCATAAAAAAATTAAACGGATTAAATATATTTAAATTTAAAAATAAAGGTGATTAATTAGTTAGGAAGTGACATGTGTCACCCCATTATTGGAGCTCTTTATTTTAGTTTGTTAGAGCTCCTCCCTTTTTGTTATTTTTTAGTTAGAGAAGTGACACATGTCACTCAATGATTGGAGCTCGTTATCTTATTTTTTTTAATTATTTCCATAATAAGCAAGTAAAAAAGTCTGAATTTTTAAGCCTTCTAATTTTAGAAGGCCTAAATCTATACTACTATATAAATCATTTAAGTTGTGGTCTCCACAAAAAATTAAGATAAGGAGCTCCAATCATTGAGTGACATGTGTCACTTCTCTAACTAAAAAATAACAAAAATGGATGAGCTCTAACAAACTAAAATAAGGAGCTCCAAGTAATGGGGTGACACATGTCACTTCTTAACTAATTAATCACCTTTATTTTTAAATTTAAATGTCTTTTAATTCGTTTAATTTTTTTATGATCTAATTTCACCATATTTTTTAAAATTTTGTGCTCTTTAATTCAACATCCATTTTGATATATTTTTATTAGTTTTTAGTTTTTACATTTTTAGTAGGTTTATTTTATTTTGATTCAAATTTTTATAATTTTAACCTTTATTTCAATCAATACAAACTTTATTTATCAAAATCATTTACTTTTGGGAAAGTGTTTGACGGGTAAGAGATTGTATATGCGGGAATAATGATGTCACGGGAAAGATACGAAAAACCCAAACAAACACATACAACTAACACATATACATTTGGAGTGTTGTGAAATGAATTCACTAAGCGGGTAGGGAATTGCGAGAAGAGTTGGGTCAATTCATTTACTATATTTATTATATAACTATATTTATCGCCGCCGCTGTGCGCGGGTATCCAACTAGTGCATTATAAAATAGTATAGAAGTATAGATAAATATAGATAGATATAGATTAAACCATAATCTTTTTCAAACATTAATTCATACAGTATAAGAAAACAAAATTACAGTAAAGAAAACGATATATATGCACACAAACTAGAGTTTGGTTATCAACGTGTACGCTAAGAGCTCAAGGTACGGTGAGCTGATGGCTTCGTGCCATGCCACCAGCCCAACCACACGGCGCCACAACCATACCCAATCTCGGCTGTTAGCCTCTAGCGCCACCACCACCAGCCCACGCGGTGGGATTTTCTTTTTTTCTTTTTCGTTTTCTGGATTTTGTACTTTTGTGTTTATGTGTTGTGTGTCTGGAGTTTATTTGCGTGTTTAGATATGTTTGTGAGTTTGTGTATCTGTGTGTTTAGTGTTTTTTATGGCTTTAGTAGTTTAGTGGTCTGCAATGGTGGATAGACGAAATGAAAGAGAAGACTGCTATAAAACCCTAATAAAAGGCAAATTGGGCTTTGTTTGGGCTGTTTTTAGTTTTTAACAGTTACGCTAACATATATTATAATATATATAATTTAGCGGCAATTCGGTGACATCTTATTGGTTGCCATTCCGACTCTATTTCCTGCCCTTTTGGGCTACGCCAATTTTTGTCCAGCCCATTTCTTTGTCCGGATAAATAACTAATGATAGGTCCATATGGAAAAAAATAATCACTTGATAACTTCTTCTCTTTTGATATATTCCATGTGCAAAAGGCATAATGATCTACTTTATTCACATAATTAATCATATAAAGTCACGAGCATTCATTTTATTCAACGTCTTCATCATAAATAGAACCGAAGTTTATTCAGTGGACTCATAATAATTAGTTGTTCACTTGGTTCTTTAATGTCGTTTGTTAATATAGAGTTTGAATGGATTCAATTTCTGCTAATGCTTACAAATACCGTGCAATTATCAACGGCGTGAAACGACGGCCCGCCGCAACGCGGCGGCCTGCAGCCTACCTCGTTGTTCTTTAGTTTAGTAACCAAACTAGATAATACCTTTTTTGTTTTAGACTTTTAGGATACTCTATGGTTAATATTGTTCACTTAAAATACATTTGAGTTGATTCAAGTAGAAGTATGTAGTTTATTTTTATTTATATATAAATAGATAACAAAATAAAATATAAATTGTGGGGTCCAAGAGTGTATCATGGCACCAAATTCTGATGTGATATGAGGGAGAGGTGTTTTTGGTGTTGTGGTGAATTTTGGTGTTATGAAAAAAGGTGCTGAGGTGGCACAACTTTTTCCACGGCACCACTCAACGGCACCAAACGATACCTTATGCTCTAACTGATCTAGTGTTTTTGCAGAACCCCCATCTTTGCTAAGTACATTTGCAGCTGCTTCTTTAAGCTCTTGTATCCGAATTTGTATCCGTTTTCCTTCTTCTCCTTCCAATAAACCTTTAACTACCCGGGCAATCTCTAAGCGATCCACAATGCCATTTTCATTCAACTTAGCCCTCAATGCAACCTTCAAACCCTCTGTCAACGTCAATGTGTTCATCTTCTGTTCTGCATACAGTGGCCAAACAATCATCGGCAGCCCTTGGACTACAGTTTCAAGAATTGAGTTCCAGCCACAGTGAGTCAAGAACCCTCCGGTTGAGCCATGGCTCAATATTTGGGCTTGTGGTGCCCACGTGGGAACCACAAGCCCATGATTTTTGGTTCTTTCCAAGAACCCATCTGGTAAAAAGTTTAAAGTGTTGTTATGGCCATTGGAATGAAAGTATGCGGCTTCCGCTACTTTATCATTCGGGGTTCTAACCACCCATATGAATCTTTGCTCACTCAACTCCAAGCCCATGGCTAACTCAGTGATTTGATCAGAAGAAAGGGTTCCACCACTTCCAAAACATATGTACAAAACAGACCCACGTGGCTGATCATCTAACCACCTTAAACAACTCGACCCATTCACATCCCTACTTAACTCAACCGACTCCACTTGTACTAAAGGGCCAACTGGGTAAACGGGTGGCTTACCGGGCTGCTCCTCTTGTAAAGCTTCAATTGCGCCACCCTCCAACTCCTTAAAGCTATTTATCACTATGCCATCAGCCAGCATATACTTTTTTGCATTATGTAAAGTCCATTTGTATGCCTCATTTTTCCTGTCTTGAAGCGGGTCAAGAAAGTCCTTACCATGAAGTGGTATGCAACCCGGTAACTGAATGGGGTCGGGTAAGTCCTTGTACTCACAAGAAACCATTTGATCAAGCGTTGGCAAATGAAGAAATAAAGACAAAGTCAAAGCTGCAGCGGGGAAAAATAAATATTTAGGGACATTAAATTCAATGGCAACATCAAAAGCATCGGTACCAAAGATATCAACAAATAAAGCAACAATATTTTTGTCTACAATCATGGAGTTTAAGGCTTCATAAATAGAAGGAATAGATCGTGTCACCATGAGACTGATTCGTGTCTCTATTTTTGCATCTTCGGGTAAATCTTGAAAATCGATAGGAGGGAGGAGCAGATAGTTTATGGCCTTAGGGAGTGAATCAAGAAATGCAAGTTGGGAATTTGATAAAGGGCCATCATTTGGGACTATGAAAGTTGCCGAAAGATTGTGTTTGGTTACTAGTCTTTTTGCAAATTGAACCAAAGGGATCAGATGACCCATCCCTGCACTTGGTACAAAGACTATATAGGGTGGTTTCTCCATTGTATGTGTGTGTATGTGAGGAATTATGTGTATAAGTAGGATGAAGAATGAATGGATGAGTGTGTTATATAAGCAATTTTTAAGATCTGGTTTTAGCCACATGTATGGCTTGTGTTTCAATAAATCTCTAGAGAATTGTATCTAGTTCTTATGCAGAAAAGTATTTTAAGACATTTCATAAGATAAATAGTGAGTTTTATTACGACAATCACACACATGCATGACATGTATAGAAGGCTTGTAAATGTAATTTTGTAACATATCCAAATTCATATGAGTTAGTTTCTAAAATATCTTTGTTGTGTCCACATTGTATGACCCACAAGATAAATTCACACATGTACAAATACACTAATTTCTTTAGAGATGAAACACAATCCATAAATGATCAGAAAACGATGCACACCCGAAAGAAATTACTTGTTCCATGTTCAGTTATATCAAACATGTTATATTGTTCGACACATAACTGTATAGGTATTTAGAATCTACAAATACAGTAATTTCATTAATGAGAAAACAGAGAAATTATACCTCAACAAGACCTTTGTTAAATGGGAGATGCATAACATACCATTGGGTGGGTTTGGGTTGGTGGCCATGATACCACCATCACTGATACAAAAATGGAAATCAGTAAAAAGTTTTAATCATTAAACTATCTAACTAGAATGCGAAAAAGAGTTTTTAACTTGCCTTAAGTTTATCTATTGGTATATTGCTGAAGTACAGGTATTAGTTTCTGAACTTTCAGTGACGTACACATTAACTTTATAACCTACTAGATTAACTCATACACATGTCCAAGGCCGTAAATAATAAATATTGCATTCGTAAAGGAACACACAATGATGCCCACGGAAAAGAACTACTTAACTCATCTTCAACTGAAGGCAACATGTGATTCAGCATATAATTCAATACAACTATTTATATTTCTAACAACTAATCCAAATGATCTTCCATTAATGACAAAACAAGGAAATTGGACCTCTCGACCTATGTAACTATGCTTAATGGAAGATGCACACCATGGACCATAGGGTGGGTGATAGTACCACCATGGTACCTTTTTCCATTAATAATGTGCATTCTAATTAAGTGATTTAAAATCGCTGAAAGTGTTTATCATTACGGAAAGAAAATCTTATTTATGATCCCCACCCGAATGCCAAAAAGGATGTACTCAGGGGCGGAGGGGATGGGGTAGCTAGCAGGTGCTAGCCCCCCCCCCCCCCCCCCCCCCCCAACTAGCCCAGTTAAGCCCATTTTACATAGCCCAAATATGATATTTCTAAAGGCCGGCCTCTCCCAAAATTAGTGTACGATCCGTTTCTAAAATAAAGGAGGAAGTCTTTTACTGTAAATTGCAATTCTCCCCATCCGATCATTGATCACAGTTCACAAATGCACAATTTTGATCTCATTTATTAAGGTATTGAATGCTTATTAACATTTAGTTTTCATTAATGATCACATTTACTACTTTATGTATTGTATTTTTTGAATTATTCGATTGGACCAAGAGGTTTTTGTAGAGCTTTAATGATCATTTATTCACTTGAATACTTGATGACTATTAATTGATTATACGAGGCTTCCTTCAACCCGTGCGATGCCCTGGAAGATGGAAGAAAGCCATCTTCAAGTTAGAGAGAGAGACTAGAAAGAAGGGAGAAAACTATGTGTTTTATTAATAAGAAAGGTGAAGCTTACACTAAGAAATCTCACCCCTCCATGGAAGTATGGAGGGGTTTATATACCCAAACACATACAACAATGGGTAATTGACATAACAAGCCCATGTGTTTAAGGTAACAAAGATAGAAAATGCAATCCCATCAATGTCGTTCCATTTACGAGTTAGGAGCGATTCCAACAATCTTCCCCCAATGGGACGACATAAGGGATTACTTACAACATTTACTACAAATATAGAAAACAAATAAAGAAAGGTCTTCATAAGCTCTTCAAGTGCAGATGATGATGAAAGTTTACGCTCTTTGTCTTCTTCTTGTACCTTGACTTGAGAACCGTTTTCTTCACTTGTAAGCAAATGATGTAATATGCATAAATTGGATTAACTTCCCCCCAATTCATGCCGCATGTCTTTAGCAGCTTCTCCGTACACTCCTTTTTGGCGAAGTTTCTGAATCAGCTTCCCCCCAAACTGACAACCGTCTTTAGCAGATTCGAAACTTTGATGTAGTGAACATTTCCTCTAACTTTTGAAGTTTTTAGTACGCAGCGGAATTTGTAGATGAGCAGTAAACCACACAAGGTAAATCTGACTTATTTCGGAAAATCCGTTCGGGGGTAACATGCAAGAAATCAACAAGATCTTCTCAAGTATGTAGATGCTTCACACCAAACAAACCACGAAAGACGAAATGAAACGACTTCCCCCTGAATGTTGCGGTCTATTAGAATAATAGTTACCATTGAATCTGCAATTACTCGATAAAATGACCGTGTGTGAGGCATCACAACATCATATTTAGGTAACTTCACACATGATAACTCTGTGAAAGAGAGACGATTACACCAACTTGAGAAATTTTCACCACAGATCGTCTCATTTCTTCCCCCTGATTGAAGAAATTCATGAAGGGAAACGGGTTTTCGAAAAAAAATCCAAAAACATCAAAGAAGCAAGGAACACCTATACTCTCTTCCCCCCGATGTTTTCAATGAATCAGAATCATACACCACGTATGTTGATGATGAATTGGAGACAGCGAAACCATGTATGTCCAAGTAATCGAACAATTGTGAAGTACCATAAATATCATGTGAGAATCAATTGCAGATAAGACTTCTCTACTCGTGTATACTCTTCTCAGCTAACTCTTTACCGACCCCATTATCATTCTGACGGCTTTTTGTAGTGACTACTGATGGAGAAAACCCAATATGACGAACTTGAGATAGAAGTAAAATAACCCGAACTTGTGACTTAAACTTGCACTATTGTCAGACGAAGAACCCTTTTTCTTATCTCCATCGAAAAAAGGTAAACTTAAAGTTTCTCAAATTATCCACACCTTAGTGTGACACTTGAGCACAACAACGTAACTCCTTAAAAGTGATAGTTATAAGCTGTGAGCACAACAACGTAACTCCTTACATCAGGTTCAACTAGATAACTCAAGTCTTTGTCATTCGTGACGGTTAAAAGCTCGAACAAGGATCTCAAAGAATCATGCATCCAACCAACCCCGATATCTTCAGATACTAAGTACACGCACCCGTGATATTCACTTCAACCTCAAATAAATAATAGTGAATTCGCGCCGTAGTCACATCTTGCGGTTAAATTCTCAAATCTAGCCTTTGTGAACGGTTTAAATGAACTTGATAATGGTTTCCCGATCTTGTCAAAAAATGTATCCCCGTGAAAAATTTATCATACCAAAATACCACTCCGTTTCGCCAAAGAATTATACCAAAAGAAATTAATCACAATGCACTAAAAATACATTGGATATTATATACTTTTAGTCCAAGTAATGACATAATTTTCGGATTCATAAGCCCATGAGTTACCTAGCCTAACTCATGAAATCGAGTGACCAAAGATACTGGCCCAATCAATTTATATGTGATACCCGGTCCAAGTTACAAATGATAAAGTACCACTCAGACCAAAAACATACGGTATTATTTGTAACCTAACACACACTCATTTTGATAAATCGCCTACCATACAACTTTCTCTCACCTAACTTCTCAGAACTCACCCAAATCATGAACTCATCAAAATCTGCTTTTCAACATACATGCTCACATCCAATCTCAGTTAACATCTCCATCTTCAAACAGTTTTAACACTAATCCATCATCAACAACAACATAACCCAACAAAAAAACTTACAACCGAACCTTATGGTAATCAATTTTCTGCCCAAGCCCAATCAAGAAACCATTTTGAAGGCTTCATGATCCTTTGGAGGGTCACGGTAGGTTCGATTTGTTTGTTTTGTTTTTTGTTTTAATTGAACCGAAAGAAAAGAAGGGAATGAAACTGATTATAGTTTTGTTCCTTCTTAACATTTTCGGATATAAATTAAAAGAAGTTATGCTTCGACAATAATCAATGATGATAAACTCTTGTTGGTTTTGTCTTAGGACAAATCTTGTTAACAAAAAAGAGTAGTCTGAGATCTATCATGTGTTGAGTCTTGTTTGATTGAACTTTGAGGAGTGATTGTGAGGGTCTTGGAGTGAGTCTAGATTAGGTTTGGTTTTGGTATGAATGGTCTTGAGTGAGACTGATGAATCACGATATTCAATTCGTTTTTTTTTTGAACAAGGACCAGTGATGTTTGATATAGACTAAGGTCGTGACATATTGAAGTTTGGCATTTTGGTTTGGTCAAAGTCAAAGAGTCTTCTTCATCACTTTTTCTTATGCGTAAACAAAAAAATTCATTAGGCGTAAACTAGGTCTTACGCGTAAAGCTTATGCGTAAGACCTTATGAGTAAGGCTTATGCGTAAGACCTTATGAGTAAGGCTTATGCGTAAAAAACCTTACGCGTAACAGCTCTTACGCATAACTTCACAGTTATGCGTAAATATCTCTGAAGATGGCTCCTTAGGCGTAAAAATAGGGTTTTGACCCTTTGTTGACTTTTCCGGCGATGTTTTTCGACCGAAGGTTCTGACCAACTTGAGAAACCCAGAAATACATCATAATAGACCTCATTTTTTTGACCCTCTTTAACTATGAATAAAAAGACCTCACGACCACAGTTTCACTAGTTTGGTAAAAAGTCTTAATAAAGGATACACAAACTGTTATTAAACCAAACAAATATGTGACATGACTTTGAAAGTATAAGACTTTTAAACCAAAAATGATACAATAAAACTTGTTAAAAATCTGATAAACACAAAGGTATATGGGAAAGGTTAAAACTTTGTTAAAAAACAGATTTTACAAGATAGATTTGACAATATACATCACCAAAAAAATCAACCATAACTAAAAACCGACCTTGCGCTCTGATACCAATGTTAGGATCGTATGTATGGATGATATGGTGATTCGGGAGGTCTTGGAAGATGGAAGAAAGCCATCTTCAAGTTAGAGAGAGAGACTAGAAAGAAGGGAGAAAACTATGTGTTTTATTAATAAGAAAGGTGAAGCTTACACTAAGAAATCTCACCCCTCCATGGAAGTATGGAGGGGTTTATATACCCAAACACATACAACAATGGGTAATTGACATAACAAGCCCATGTGTTTAAGGTAACAAAGATAGAAAATGCAATCCCATCAATGTCGTTCCATTTACGAGTTAGGAGCGATTCCAACAGTTATTATTAGTTTAGTTTATATTATTTTTGTGGAATCTATACTTAGATGCCTAATAATGTTATAATTACTTTTGTATTTACATTACTTTATTTCCATTAAAAGTTTTTATTAACATAGTCTTTTCATATGCAGTATTTTAATTTGAGTAAGTTACATAAGTGTTTTGTTTCTTATTTATTTGTGACTTTTGTTATTAGGAATTATATAACTATTTGTACTCTTCAATGGCAAATTTTGAGTTGTTAGAGAATTTGATGAATATTTCAGGATCATTTAGATACCTATTAGAGAAGTTGAATTGTATTTATTAATTAGACGGCTAATAATGTTAGCATACTTAAAGAGTGAAAAGCATACGCTATTGGCTACTTAAATCTAGTGTCTTTAAAGTCAAGGAAACCATGAGGCCTCTAGTAATTTGCACATACTCATAATACGCGAAACAAATAATTTTGATCCACAACTTAAAAAATTCCAAATAATTGTTAATATACAACAAAAAGAGAGTGAACATCAAAAGAGATTCATATTAATGCATTCTAAAAAGTTCTTTTTTCCGCTGTTCTTTTGTTGCTTCTTCAATCTCTTCTTATATATTTTCCATCTGCATGCGCAAAGACATATATATTAGTACGTATTAATTAATCAATCAAGCATTTTTTTAATCAACACCCATATTAACACCCATTTTTTTAATCAGTAGTTATTAGTTCTTTATTAGTAAAGACATTATAAAATGTTTTTGTAAATACTCTATCTAGCTAACATGAATTGCCTTAATTTTTTTTATACACCATTCAAAGCACGTATAAACATTAAACATAACCTCAAGACAAACAACTAAAAAACAGGTATAACTTCAAAATACAACAACTCAACATACATGAAAAAACTAATGTACTTGGTTTATCCCTTATCTCTCGTACTAAATAAAATTTTATTTCCCTTCTAGACAAAAGCTCATGCTTAAGCACATGGGGGTGCGTCTGTCACATGTATTTGAGCCAATCTAGGGTTACCATATCAGTATGAGTTATGACTTTCATTTGCTTCTCAAGCTTGCCTTTTCATCTGTACCAAAACAACCAACGATCATTATAAGAAAATGTAAATTACCAATAAAAAAAAGAATGTTGAAAGAAAGAAAGGGTAAGAAACTTACGAATGTTTGAAAAAACTATGGTCTGTACCTTGACAATATATAAGTCTTTACACCATTGTGCCACAGCTTCATCTGTTTCTGGCAAATCTTTCATCAAATGGCGCTTCACTTTCACATGGATCTGAATAGGGAAAAAATAATTATTATATATTGCATCACCGAACATTCATACACATATCATCTGAAAATACTGGAAGTACCAAACATGTGCCAAGAATCTTTTATCTGTTTGGAAATTTATCAGATACATTCAAAACAGACATACCCCTTTCACTTCGACAGGTAAAAGATATAACATTTCAAGAATTTTAAAATCAAGATATCAAGAATTTCACGATTGTTACATTCATCAAAAGTTATTAGGATTATGAACATGCTGGTTTTAAGGTTCAGATACATGTGAGTAAGGCATATGTTAGCAGATGATAAGGTTTTAAAATGTACCATTTTGAGGGGTCGTTTTAGTCCTTATTTGATCACTTTTGTATCCGTTATTGCTTAATATCGTTCCTTTTCACTTTTTAGGTCTCTTGAAGGCAAAATGCTGGAATGGCACTTATTTGACGAAAAGGCGCGAATATACGAAGAAAATGGCCAAAGTCAGAATCGAGACACTCAAAGCTACTGAAAACAGAAGGCGACGGCGTCATGTGTTAATTGCGACGCCGTCGGAGGATTTTTGTAACGATACAGTAGCCAAAAACCCTATTTTCAAGTGACGACGTCGGGCTTTAAAAGAGTAGGCCGTCGCAACTCAGACGGCCTAGATTTGATCCAGACGGCGTCAGAGACTGAAGGGGACGGCGTCACAAGCATAAGGTGACGCCGTCACAAGCTGATCAAGTCACAATATGCGCGCGAAGTAGCTGATATTGTTTTGGCCATAACTTTTGCATACGAACTCGGATTTAGGTGATTCAAAAGCCCACACGACCAGAACGAGAAAATCTACAGTCTGGTGAAAAAAATTCATCGCGACGCCGTCACTCTTTATGTGTGACGCCGTCACCCTTTGCCGACAGAAAATCTGCCTATAAATAGAACATTATAACTTCACTTTTTGTAGGCTCTAAACCCTAACTCCGATTCCAGGGTTTAGATAGGTGTTTTTCCAGTAACTTTGAAGGTTTGAAGCACTCCAAAAACATCTTGTAATGGTTTGTTGATTATATCTTAATCCATATATTCAATTTATCATTATGTCTATCCTATGTTTAATTGATTGTGTGTATGCTTGCATGTTCTCCATGTCCGGCTAATTTATTTGTGTGTTTGCTTAGGAAGTATGAAACTTAATTATTGAATATTGATTGGTTGTTTCTTATCTTAGTTGATTAATGATCTAGTAATGCGATAGGTCATTCGTTGTGTACTTAATGCTTGATTCATCTTTGTGAACCTTAGAATATAATTACCTGAGTAGTTGTAGGCTAAACCATCCAAAGAGCACCTTAGAGTAGGAGTTTATCATCCCTAGTGGGTTTGTAGACGAGACCCTTTGGTAAGTTCAAAGAGTTAGGGAGAAACGCATACCCTACAACTTTAGACACACAACGCAACTAAGAATAAGACGTGACAACTCAACCATCAATAGGAGATAATTAAGGAGTAGTAAAACCTAAGTGAACACATCTTTAAATCATCATACGAGCACACAACAATAGACATAGACTATCCTTAGCTTAGTTAATTAGATAAGTAGAGTAATCGGTAGAAATACCAACCCCCAAATCCAAACCCCGAGATTTGTACCTTTCCATTTCATAAAATATAAAAATACAAAAATAATCATCCCTCACCTTTAGTCTTAAATCGACATACACTTCAGCCTAAAGACACTATTCCCCTAGAGAACGATATCAATACCCGTGGCTTACCCTAATTACTACACTACAACGATTAGGTTCACTGCCTAGGGTGTTATAAAACTTGCTCGAAGAAAAGGAAGTTTCCTTGACCCCGAACGACGCGTGTAGCGTTATCAAGTTTTTGGCGCCGCTGCCGGGGAATAGTTATTGTTTAGGCTTGATTTATATCTCGTTTAGGTCTACTCACAAGATTCCTATCAAGTGAGATTTTTTTTTTCTTTTTATTAGCTTCCTTGTAGTCTATCCCCCTTCTTTGTGTTTGTGTTCGTAAAACCCTTTTCATTTGTCGCTATGGCAAGTGAAGTTGCATTGGAATCATTAACAAATGAGGAACAATTGAATTTCGCAAGGCGGGTTCGTTTTCATTGTTCTGATAAATTTGTGAATCATCTTAAAGATATCCAAAAGAAGAAGGGTGTAAGATTGGATGGATTTGATATATTTTATGTTTGTGTGGCTTATATTCAACGATTGTTGTCAAGATCAATTCCTTTTAGTGACACCATCTTTAGAATTTTTCAGAAAAGCCTCCTATACATAGACCTTCAGTTGTTACAACTTGAGGAAATGGATAAGAAGGATTTATCTAACCTTAGGAATCATGATAAAAAAGACCTAGTTTTTAAGAACATGGAACCTAAACCCAAACAAGATTGTGAGATGGTTGAAGCTAAAATACCTAGTTGCATGTGTGGGATAGATTTCAAACATTTAGGAGATCTAGATATAATGGAGAAAAAGGTGGAAACTCCAAGCCCACAAGCCCTACCATCACTTGAGGAACACACATCACCTATAACTTACCCGGAAGAAGTAGAAGAGACTATAGGAGTCCCAATTGATAGAGAACCTTTGGACCAAACGCCACTAGAGAATGTAGGTTTAGATGCTTGTTGTCATGACCTCTCTCTTAGTCCTAGGGAAGTTCCTAATTTTGATGAACCGGAGCCTCAACCAAAAACCTTACCCAATGTTCCGTCTTTAGATGCGAATCTTGGAATTGAATTAGGCCCCAATCCACCCATCAAAATAAATAGTCCGGGTAGTTGCTTGATAAAGGTGGTAGATTCTAGGCCATGTAGAGTGGAAGCTAATATAGGAGTAACCCATGACCTTACAAACTTATATCACCCAATCATGGTTGATAACAAGAAACACTATGGGTTTAAACCGGGTTTATTAGGTCAAGATGGATCCTTAACTAAGAATCTTTTGAAGTTGATAGAAGATGATCCATTTTTAGGAAGGAGATTTGATTCACCCGCTACACCAATAGACTTAGGTAAGGTTATAATGAATGGAGCACACTCCTTTGAGCATATAAATCACCCATCACCCTCTCCTCACGTAGCAAATTTCCACCCTAAGGGTGTGTATTGCTACTATCACCCGCACTTAAACTTAAGTGTAGGAAAAACTTCCCCTTTATCTGTTAAATAAGGGTAGAGTCAGGCTCGTGACTCGAACAAAAACAAGCGCTTCTTGGGAGGCAACCCATGTGTATTTGTTTTTTTTTTTTATTTTCATTTGTGTGTCGTATATCTTTTATTAATTGTTTATTCTCATGTTTGAATTTGTAAAAATGCTTTATTTTGTCTTTAACCTCGTCTTAATTACATATAAAAGTATTTTACATAAGGGATAAGTGTAGGGAGGATTACACACGTTTTCCAAAAGAAACGTGAACATGAGAATTACAATTATTTAAAAGATATATATGTGTGTTTGTTAGAGTCAAATGCTTGTATCGAGTCATAATGGATGTTTTGCAGGAATTTTTCCAGATTCTAAAGATATAAATTTTCCAGAATTTTTCAGAAAATCGCAGACCAGTTTCTGTCAGGATAACCTGACGGCGTCAGGATCACAACCTGACGGCGTCAGGAGGAGTAGAAACTGCTTACTACTTTTTCTCGTTTTCTGTGCTACTTATAAATTTTTGGAATTTTCCAGGTCTTAATTTTCTAGCAAATCTGCAAACATCCATTCCACAAGCATTATATCCTATTTAAGTCTAGAATTACATCTTGTTGAGATTTTTGTTTGTTCGGTTTGATGCGTTGGGTTGTTTGTTTTCTTCAAGTGTGCATGTTTAATTTACCAAGAAGAAGATACATAAGATGAGAAGAAGCTTTTAACGCTAACGTTCTTCTTGAAGAAGGATTTAACCACTACTTCACACACGGATCCTACCGAGCTAATCAGGGGAGTATTAGTTTCTTTCGTTTTTGATTACCTTCTTTTATCATAACTTTGATACTTTCGGGGAACATTGGGGACAATGTTCAGTTTAAGTGTAGGGAGGGAAAATAAAACGGGAACTTTGAAACTATGCTTATCCTTGAATATTTGTTTTGTCCAATTGTATTTGTGTAATAAACCATGAGAAAATGTCGGTTAGGGTAATTTTGGCACCAAATTTAAAATTTTTTATGACATATAGGAGTGGGCCATTAGTCTTAACAAAAGCGTCTCATGGATAGGAAGTTGCATGACTAGCACAAAAACCCTTTACCACCCAAAATTCCACCAAAATGTGAGGATCGCCCTTAGATTAGTAGGAATTAAAAGCATTCATCTTCAATGCTTAGAGTGTGAACCGGTAGTATATTAGATTCTAGAACTTGTTTTGTGATGCATTCCGAGATCGCAAGTGAGGCTACACTTGTGTAGTTAGGAATAACTAAATGATAAGAGGCATTAGGATAACCCTTGTTTGATACCTGTAATATAATTACTTCTTCCATATCGGTTGAGTAATTCCCCCACACCTTTTGCGTTGTACTCATCTTTTTTAGTACACGATACCCCTAGTTAACCCCTCAGAGCCTATCCTTTTCGCGGTTCTCGTGATGTTTCGGTTTTTCCGGAATATCAATGAAGAGCATTGTTTACACCCCACCCCCAAATATACACCCAAATCGCCTTAGCCTACCCCTTATGCACTCACTTTTAGTGCAAATGTTTGTTATCACCCCAAACCCTTAGTTCAATTATCTAGTTGCATGCATAAGTTGCTAAGTCGAGTCATATCCTTTGTATACAGTTTTGGGACGATTGGGATTCATGGGAAAAGTTAAAGTTTATGAAATGACGGGAAGGGAACGTTAAATTCAAATTCCCTTTGTTTGCGTAATAATGTACCCCAAGTGTTTTGATCTTTTCAAATCGGGTCAAATTAGTGTTAGAGTAATAAAAACTCAAGTGTAGGGATATGTCTATAAATCCCTAGTATTTTGATGTTATCTTAGAGGATGGTAGAGTAAAAGTGTATGAAAAAAAAAAAAAAAAAAAAAAAAAAAAAAAAAAAAATCGAAAAAAAATAGAAAAAGAGAAAAAGAAAAAAAAAATAGAGAAAAAAAAAAAAAAAAAAAAACATACGGGCTACCATCCTACATCTATCCTTTAAATTTATGTTTGTTTATTTCCGTTACCTAGAGTTTTAGAGTGTCGAGTCTTGGCTTAGCAACGCCATTTTTCGTATGCTTGTAACATAGAGATTTTTGACTTTCCACCACAAAATAGCCTATTCCACCAAACCCTTGTTTCCCTACCGTAAGCCTAACGTTACAACCCTTTAAAAGACCTCTTTGATAGTCTTTCCTAGGTGCTTACGCCAAAGCGATGGAGGTTTGATCTATTCTCAAGCCTATGGTAATCTATGTACTAGGACCGGTTAATGAGTGTTTATCTTCCATTTCCTATTTGTTATATTTCATATATACACCCGAGAGAGATGTGAGTATCCAAACACCCCATGTGAGGTGCTAGTATGTAATTTCCGTGCTTGTTATGACTTTTGCGGGGCTTATATGTGTTGTGGACCGTTTTGAATTAATGCTTCATGACCCCTAACTTATAAATTAATTGGCTAAAAGCACATTTGCTTGAGGACAAGCAAATAACAAGTGTAGGGATATTTGATAAGGTTTTAAAAGGTACCATTTTGAGGGGTCGTTTTAGTCCTTATTTGATCACTTTTGTATCCGTTATTGCTTAATATCGTTCATTTTCACTTTTTAGGTCTCTTGAAGGCAAAATGCTGGAATGACACTTATTTGGACGAAAAGGCGCGAATATACGAAGAAAATGGCCAAAGTCAGAATCGAGACACTCAAAGCTACTGAAAACAGAAGGCGACGGCGTAAGGTGTTAATTGCGACGCCGTCGGAGGATTTTTGTGACGATACAGTAGCCAAAAACCCTATTTTCAAGTGACGACGTCGGGCTTTAAAAGAGTAGGCCGTCGCAACTCAGAAGGCCTAGATTTGATCCAGACGGCGTCAGAGACTGAAGGGGACGGCGTCACAAGCATAAGGTGACGCCGTCACAAGCTGATCAAGTCACAATATGCGCGCGAAGTAGCTGATACTGTTTTGGCCATAACTTTTGCATACGAACTCGGATTTAGGTGATTCAAAAGCCCACGCGACCAGAACGAGAAAATCTACAGTCTGGTAAAAAAAAGTCATCGCGACGCCGTCACTCTTTATGTGTGACGCCGTCACCCTTTGCCGACAGAAAATCTGCCTATAAATAGAACATTATAACTTCACTTTTTGTAGGCTCTAAACCCTAACTCTGATTCCAGGGTTTAGATAGGTGTTTTTCCAGTAACTTTGAAGTTTTGAAGCACTCCAAAAACATCTTGTAATGGTTTGTTGATTATATCTTAATCCATATATTCAATTTATCATTATGTCTATCCTATGTTTAATTGATTGTGTGTATGCTTGCATGTTCTCCATGTCCGGCTAATTTATTTGTGTGTTTGCTTAGGAAGTATGAAACTTAATTATTGAATATTGATTGGTTGTTTCTTATCTTAGTTGATTAATGATCTAGTAATGCGATAGGTCATTCGTTGTGTACTTAATGCTTGATTCATCTTTGTGAACCTTAGAATATAATTACCTGAGTAGTTGTAGGCTAAACCATCCAAAGAGCGCCTTAGAGTAGGAGTTTATCATCCCTAGTGGGTTTGTAGACGAGACCCTTTGGTAAGTTCAAAGAGTTAGGGAGAAACGCATACCCTACAACTTTAGACACACAACGCAACTAAGAATATGACGTGACAACTCAACCATCAATAGGAGATAATTAAGGAGTAGTAAAACCTAAGTGAACACATCTTTAAATCATCATACGAGCACACAACAATAGACATAGACTATCCTTAGCTTAGTTAATTAGATAAGTAGAGTAATCGGTAGAAATACCAACCCCCAAATCCAAACCCCGAGATTTGTACCTTTCCATTTCATAAAATATAAAAATACAAAAATAATCACCCCTCACCTTTAGTCTTAAATCGACATACACTTCAGCCTAACGACACTATTCCCCTAGAGAACGATATCAATACCCGTGGCTTACCCTAATTACTACACTACAATGATTAGGTTCACTGCCTAGGGTGTTATAAAACTTGCTCGAAGAAAAGGAAGTTTCCTTGACCCCGAACGACGCGTGTAGCGTTATCAGCAGAACTCAAAAGGGTTTAGATGGCTTACTACAGAAGGATGTCCTTTAAAGAGCCGAAGCATTGTTGGCGGGGTTGTACTTCTTGGAATGGCAACCGTCATATCGTAAATGGCTGGAACAAATGTACGCATCTGAGTTACTGATGTAACAAAACCCTGATAAATAAAAAAAATTATAGATAAATATCTGAAATTATAGAGTGTAACAGCTATTAATTGCAGAGATCACATGAAAACATTCGAAGGGTAACATCTATAGACAGCAAACATGACATGTTCTTATCTGCAGCTGCTATTGCAATTGATGTATACATGCATGTAAACTGAATAATCAATTCATATGATAATAATGGATAATATATTACTATTAGTTTTAAAGAAACAGAGGCGTGAATAATTCTACTGAATATCATTATCAGTATACTAACTGCATAAATCGGCATGTGATATAAGATGTGGTTTTAGCCTTCATGGAACTCGATCCTTTACAGCCATCACCACCTCACCTTTGCCTCCAGCACCACCAATTATATGGCATATCCACATGCATGGTATTTATACATGAACTTTTACAATTGATAATAAATAAGATCATTATTAAGAGTCATCCAAAAGTTCTAATAACTTCATGTTTCTTTGCATACTTCCCATTAAAACTATAGCCCTTTCGTATGTCTCCATTGAAGGAAACCTTTCATGCGTATGCATTCAATTCGCCATATTGATAAGCATGGAATGTATTTTCATTCAATTCGAGCCTCTTCATAATCCAAACTGAATGTACATTGAATATGAGGGCCACCTAAAACGAAATGAGTTTTAGTTATTTCGGTATGCATAAACATGTATGTACCGTACTTTTGGTTGTGCACAACCCCCCTTGCGCATTAAATTAAGGGGGATAAGCTATAAGTAGTATAGATATTTGTATGATTATTGCTTGTGTAGTTGTGTTAAATTTGTTTTCACTAATTAGGCAAAATTTAATTGTATAAATCTTAACCGAGAGTATGAAAAAAATTGGTATACATTATTCACTATTATTGCCCGTATTAACTTTTATTTTACTTTTGTTACAAAAAAATTTATGATGTTAGGTTGACTTAGGAGTCATGAGTAAGAAGAGAACAACTGATTATTTTTACAAGCGAACACAAAATGTTGTTCAGGACCCCGAAATTGAGACTGAGACTGAGACTGAAACTCAAGCTCAAACCAATGATGATAATGTTGTTGAAGAGCCACATGAAGTGCAAGTTGAACCTGAAACAAATGCTACATTTAATCCCAATGAGGTCAAATTAGACTCTTTGGTCCGTCTTATATTAACTCTTCTTGTTTCAACTGCAACATCTGAAAGAGCTTTTTCAAAGATGAAACTTGTGAAAACAAGACTACGTAGTACCATGAGTGATGACTTTCTTAAAAGTAGTAGGATTATTAGCATCGAAAGGGAGATTGTTGGTACCCTTTGTATAGAGAAAATAATTGACGACTTTTACTCCAAATCACAAAGACGTGTCCAAATGATGAAGAAGCGCAAGGTAAAGTTTCTTGTTATTATTCTTAAAACGAATTACTTATTAATGACAGAAAATGTTATGTTTTTATATCTTAAATATTTTTTTTTCAATGGCAGGTTAGTTCATGACATAAAGGATTAAAAGTCAAGGACATTGGAATTCTATTAAGATTGATGAAGTATGATGTAAGTTAATTTAGTTTATGACGGCACTTCTTTTTTTTATGAGATATTTGGTTCTTTGTCTAGTTTTAAGGAATTTAATGTTTTGCTATATTTCTTCGAACTATGATATAAAAAAAAATTCGCCCCCCCCCTAACTTGAAATCCTGGCTACGCCCCTGGATGTACTCCTATCACTTTATATGAAGTAGAAGTGGTTTTCCTCTGATTTCATCCAGGGGCGGAGCCAGAACTTTATTGTCGAGAAGGCAAAATATAATAATTTTTAGAAACTACACTAAAAAATGTTCTGTTGAGGTGGCAAATTACAAAAATAGCCGAAAATTTTCGAAAATTTACACTACAATTTTTTTCGCCCCCCTTTGTCTCCGCCACTGATTTCATCATCAAACTAAGTTTCACCTCTTTTGGTCATGATTTTCGTATTTTCTTGTCTGGGGATTTTTGTGTTAGCTTATTCGGCTTATGAGCATATGTAAATGTTGAAAAGCTCATAAGCCCATATTTTCGGCTTATTAGCTTATAAAGTGTAGCTTATGACCTTGAATAAGTCATAAGTTCAACTTGAAAAATTCATAACACGAAAAATATAGGCCTAAAGCTTTTCAAAATTATTAAGCTAAAAGCCCACAACTATATGGTCCCCTGTTCTTTGCTTTAATTGCATTTGGAGCAGTTGGGTGTTCTAATGTTTTTCCTTTTGGCTTGGTGTCTCTTCTTCAAAGACCAAATTGGTTTGTATATAGCATACACATGATGCATTTTGATCTTGCTGTGTAACTACATGAATGTACAACTTAAAAGACTACTAGGTTTAGTCATCTTTCTAAAACTTTGTGTGGACAACTGAGCTTATGCAATCTAATATCATATATCCATTAGTTCTCAAAGCGATAACTTAAAATTTTCGCCTTCTTTATTGATACCTACTGCTGATGTCATTCAGATTCCAGACAATCAGACACAACGCTACTGTAACAGATGCTAATACGGGCTTGACCACGGCACTTTAAATACAAAAGGTTACACACTTCACACTCAATGCCCGAACGAATTTCAAAAGGTTTACGTGCATATGTAATCATTTATTTAAGATCGGTTTAACTACGAATATTCTTCTGTGCTTATTAAAATTGCATTTAGTGTTAGTTCGATCAAACATTATATATACTATATCTTTTCTCATTCAAACAAAATTATTTATATATTTTCTCTTTTCAAGACAAAGAGCTCATAGATTCCTCTTTTCTTTTACATTCAATGTATTTTAGTTTGGCATTTTAACATTGAGCTACTTAGATTTTAGTAGTAATTACATAATCATGCAGTTTCACTTGAAATATCATCCTTTTACCTTACTTCATCACTTGGCAGTATTTCTAAATGCTTATGTCATATTTGAGATTTTGAGATTTTTGATAGGTCCATAAGTCCATTGATTTATTTTCCTGAATACTATCATTTCTTCCTCTTCACTAATTACAAGTAACTAAAAATAAAAAAAATAATACCAACTTAAGACTTTAAGAGAATCTATATGAGTTGTGGGTTAATATGGACCAGTGATAAGTAGTAGCAAGACATTTTTGTATTTTCTTTCTGGTTGAAGCCTGAACCACAAACTAGGACTTGTCAACATTTTTCTAGAAGATGGTGACAAAGGAGACCACAAGCATATGAGCAATTAGATATCACAAAAAATAAAAAATAATATAAAATAACCTTTTTTATAACTTTTTAGATTAAACTTATAACCGTTAAAAGTTTATGTTATGTTATGTTTTTATTTTTAATTAACATTTGATGTTATAATAGTCATTAGTATAGTATCAAAGGTCTTTGGGAGAGTGGTATGTGAGTGACCCATTAATTAAGATGTTGTAGGTTTAAATCTCATTATACGAGTGTTATTTGTGACATAGTTGGTGTAGATGTAAAATTTACTACAAAGTATGTCATAGGTATATTATTTTGAATTTAAACCACAGGCATAAATTAACTAACCATTAAGAATTTTCAATTCCTATGCATGTAGTTTTTGAGTACTTAATAAAGTTACTAGCTTGAAGCTTCACTTAAAAATCTCATATATGCATATGATCATCAAACTAGAAAGCAGTTTGTCTGGTATTTAAACAAATCGTGACACTGTTTGCTAGAATTGAAGTCTTGATTATATTGATGCTACATGCCGATACGGTTCTTATTTTCTTAAAAAATGATGATATCAAAATGACATATGTGTTTGATCAGGGTTTGAAAGATTGCCATCATATCGGTCCATTGTTAACAAATGACAAACCACAAGGGTATTATCACTCATGGTTTGTGATTCTTATGTGATGAAAATGATATCGACACTAATTAGGTAGCTTGTCATCTAGAAGGAGACGTTGATTAGCTGAAAATTAAATGAGGATTGAAAGAGAGATTATTCATTACAGAAAGTTTGATTTTTCCACTAACCTAACTCGTTTATTTGACACAGTTATGGTTTATGTTATCTGTATTTTTCTTGTAGTCATGCCGTTCTTTTGGTCCTTCAGAGTTTGAAGTCTACCATAAACTCGAAGGGGTTGTAGCCTAGCATTACCATGAGATAGTCTGACCTCAACCAAGAGGTTGTATAGTAGGTAAGTCGTCACAATACAGTCACGATGTATTTTATATATTGTATATAGAGAGATTACGTACTTAGGTACTTTACCTTTATAAAAAAATTATAACCTAAAAACAGAAAGTGATTTGTCCTTTTTGTTCTAGTACTTCTTATAGCAAAAGAAACAAAATTATAACATCGTTGTTTCTCGTTGTGGCGGATATGGTAACATCCACAATTCATGACCTGTATATTGAACTTTTTCCATAAGAATATAACACAATGAACCTGTTAAAGGTGGTAAAATCGCATATGATCATTTCGGCTAATGGTTTGTCAAATAATCTTTTTTTGATTATTTGCATCGTCCAAAATAATAATCATATAATGACCCAAACACCTATTGAGAGCATGAGACCTGCTTCAATGTTCCTCTGAAAAGATGACTAACTATCGCACACTATATACGTCACAAATCTATAATAAATGTCTAGGACGGAACTTTAACTCACAAATGTCTAGGACGGAACTTGAACCAACAAAAATTTAGTTGAGAAGCATTCTCTGATCATGTCACACCGTACAATGTATCGTTAGGCTACAAGCTAGGCCTTTGGTATTCTCCGGTCATTTGATCCATTAATCAGTTTAAATTAACGCTCTTGAACAAATTTCAATTTTTTGTTCCCTGGTAGAAACTAGAAACCAATTGCATTGAACATTGTATTGTTTCATGTAAATGAATAAAAAATAAAGACATAGAGCTATAAATGAAAGATGAGAAATCAAAAAATTAATGAAATAATATATTCGCAAATGCGCAAGTAGCGTTTTCAGCACCATCTACATTGATTCCCTTTATATTTTGTTTCTGTTTAATTTTATGCTTGTCAACCACGGAGCAACAGATTCATGATCAAGTCGTTCCATGAATCTATCGGGCCGGGCAAGCACCAATGCAAACAATCATTCTGCACTTTCACATTTTCATCATTCCCATCAAATGGATGGAACACACGGTAGGGGCCAGGATGACCATCAGGTCTCAATAACGACAAACGGGTCGTATCAAACAATCTCAAAACCGGCCCATACATACCCTCTTTAGCATTCTCATATTCTTCCAACTCGATATCTCTCATTAACATATCAATATCCTGCATATCAATCTCTCCATTTTTAAATGGAACCGTCCTGTTGCAATATCCTCCAGTGTTCCATTCACCGTTCTCAAAATGATCGGGTGTTGTTGTCCTTAAAAACACGTATAATTCACGGTCAGCTTTTTTGATGAAATTGAGAACTGTGCGGATTGCTTTCCGATATGCATGATAGAAAGAAACCTCCGTTATATTCGGTTTGTTACAGTAATGGCACCCGATTATTGTGCTGTTTTCGTAGTATATTGCAGTTTTCAAGAACCATTTTCCACCACCAATCATTATGTAATTGAAATTACTGAATTCATTGACCCAAACTGGGTCGAGCTCATCAAGATGGAGTTGTACTGCACCTGAGGAATGCCCGTCATTGTCCTCAAATATCTTTGCTCTTGTGAGAAATGGTGACCAAATAACTGAAAGCGTGAAATTATTTGACTCAAAGACCCATCTTTTGCTTCTGTACTCCTCATCGTGGTACACCTCGACTGGTTCTTCAACCTGGAAGCACATTTTAAGACATAGGACCAGTACTTGTATTAATAGGGATGTTTTATGTTTGGATGTTGCTCATGTGAAGTGCGTCATGAAACTGAATATGCGATTAATTAATGACTCTAGTTTATGAAATATCTTTCCAAATTGTAAATAGTTTGATAATTATCATTTAAAGATGGGTGTGCTTTGCTCACAATCATTTCAACATACTTATTTTTATCGATACTATTTTTGATACTATGGTCTATGGGTAAAAATGAGGTTTTCTCTTGAAAAACAGTTTTGTGGCCATGGTAACTAACTATCTAGCCTAAATAATCATACAATTAGAACCAGCAACACTTTCTCCAAACTCAAAAAGCTAACTATTACTACGCCAAGTCGCATTAGTTAAAGAATCAACTTATAGTGCACATCCACACACCCCTTAAGTGTCAAGAACAACGGTTTTTAACAAAATGGGCACACAAAAGATTATGGTCAAGAGACTTGTACCTGAGAAAGAATGCAGAACAACGACTGCACCTGATTACGTGAGATTGAATCACCAATGAACGCCATTGATTTATTCCTCATGAAACGAAGAAACATTTTGGGGTCAAATGCGGGTAATTTACATTCGAAAGGGCTCCAACGCCAGTAGATGTAATCTGTATCAGGCCGACCATTCGTTATACAGTTTTGATGTTGTTGAATGCTACTGCAGGTGCGGTTGGTGTACCATGGACCAGTCCGATCCCTTACCCATTCTCCAGTGAATATATCACATTCCGTTGTGCCTAAAACGTCAATTAAAGTATCTATAATGAATTGTATATCAATAGACTTCATACATTGTTATGCTATAGTGATTTGTAAATGATGCCACAAAAACTAAAAGCATTAGTATATTATATTTTACGTATGTATTTTCTGAAGAAAAGGTTTTGCATACAAAACTTAATTGTAACAATAACTACTGTACTGTTTTATTTTAAGCAATAAATGAGTACTATCATGGCCCCTTCAAATCATTACGTATACAATAAATTTCCTATCCAATTTTTGGGCCAATTCCCCCTTCCTACTACCAAAAAATGACATTAAACACCAAACATATCCCAAACTTCTCGCTCCACATGTCGGCGGATAAAAATGGGCTGGCTACCGGGGCAGCTTGTCAAACCCAAAACCCCCGGTGTGGGGCTTAAAAGACTACACTCTATCTGGTCTGTCTTCTTTTGGCAGTAGTGACCCCAAGGAGGCTGGCCTGCCAATCAGCTGATGCAGCTCCTCTTCTCTTAATATATTACGCTATTTTTGACTTGGACGAACAGATTACAGATCCCTCCTAAAGCAGGCATGTGATCTTATATACAATAGTACAATACCACCAGACACGCCTCACCTTCAAGCGAGCTCACCCTATGGACCTTGGTGAACTAGATTCCTCGCTATTGGGATCTTGCTTAGAAGGTCAACACACTACAACAAATTGATGACATATCACTTGTTTAATGGCAACTTTACACTTATCAAGGCATGTGACTATATTTTCTTCACACTTCACCCATGTGTGACAAATTTTTCCAGATTTTCTAACACCTTAATATTTGAAGAGCGGACTATAAACTAATCATGTTGCCAAGTGTGAAAAAAAAAAAAAAAAAAAAAAAAAAAAAAAAAAAAAAAAAAACATGAGCAATTGTCACACTACAAGTGTGAAGATTTTGAAAATAACTGCTCACACTTGAAAGTGTGAGAAATTTGAGCTAATTTTTCACACCTTGCATTGTGAAGAGCTTGAGTAATTCAAGCAAGCTCACACCTTGCAGTGCTGTACAGTTTGTTCTTTAACTTCGACAAAATGGTGTATATATCAACTCCAATCGAAAAAAAGAAAAAAAAAAAAAGAAAAAAAGAAAAAAAGGAGGTGTTCTTTGTGATACATAGTAAAGTGCTATTTTTAGTCACTTATGATCGAGTTATGATAACCAAACTCACTTTCATTAAATCAACATGCATATATGATTGACAACACCAAAATTTGATCATGCATGTAAAGATAAGTAACATATATACCTTCGTAAATTTCGGTGTTATTAACCGGGAAATGATCAGAGAGTGTCTCATCAGCCGTCACCGGCTGCATTGAGGACCGCGACTTGCGGTCATCATCACCAACAACTATAACTGGAGTTGCAAAATAGAAGCGATATGTAAAGCCTAGTAATATCAAACAAACAGCTGTTTTTATAAAAAGTTGACTCTTCTTTTGAATTAATGTTATTTGAGTGTTGTTTGTTTCAAATTTCATTCTTTTCATTTGGTTTTAAAGGAATTAATGATGTTTTTTTATTGAGTTAAGGGGAGAGAGAGAGAGAGAGAGAGAGAGAGAGAGAGAGAGAGAGAGAGAGAGAGAGAGGATTGTTGGGAGGGTTGATGGTTGCATTCAAGTAAGGTGGCTTAAATTTGATTGAAATGAAATGAAAGGGCACCTAAAAGTCTAAAACTAATAATGCATGCATTGCAAGTTATACTTTGTTCTAGTGTGGTTCTACATTGTGTTATGATGGTTATGTATTTAGTAGCTAAGCTGTTGAGCATTAGGCTTTATGTTGTTTAAGTCTTAAATGACATGCTTAATGGTATGCTTGGAGTAAAGGGTTGGGTTGGGGCTGGAGCTTATATTATAAGCCGAAAGCTTACTGTTCGAGGAATATGTTGGAGCTGAAACTTATTAGTATAAAATCAAAGAAAAATACATCAAATTAAATTCACATATATTTTCAGTTTTTTCGTGATAATCTATTATATTTTGAAGGGTTTTTAAGTAGTTTGACTAGCTATAAACCCCATAAGCCTTTTTCTATAGGCTTGGGCTTATAGAGGCTTATGACTTATAAAAGCTTTTACAAGCCCGTGTGACAAATAAGGCTTATTTTATGTTTACGTAAGGTACGTATTGAGGGTTTTGGGTTGTTCGATCGTTCGGTTTCCCATGTTCGGTAACAACCCTAAAGTGTAACCGAAGTTACGAGTTGGGGTAACACTCACGAATCGACTGAGTTGGGTGGGTATTATTCGTGAGAGAATAAGTGTTTGCTTCGTGCAGCTTGGCATGGGCAATTTATGAATTCGATCTAGATCAATTATGCATTTGTAACCCGTGTGTTTGTACCATTTCAACAAATGGACCGTCTAGTGAGTTCAAGTTAGAAAGTTATGTGACATCATTTGGAGGGCTTGAGCGTAAATCATGCAAGTTGAACCTATTATGAGGTCTTGCATTATGTTTAAAGCTTGCAATTGTGGAAATGTGTAAAGGTGACTCCTACAAATAGAAATTACCGTACTTGTATTTTGTTTTTTTTTTTTTCTAATTTTAAGTTGATTAAAATCTGCATGACAAAACAAACAAGATAGCACCATGTAAAAGTAAGGTTATTGCACTTAAGGGTTATTGTACTTTTAAAAAATGTTCACTTAACTCATTATACAATTTTTTTGTTTATTAAGATAGTTGTACTATTACTTTTATTCAAGAAAACTACTATAATACTCAAAAATATTTATTTGGCGTACCGTACTACTTTTATGTTAAACTTGCCAAGAAATATTATTTAGATCACTAAATTCGTTAATCAAAATCATTTTTTGTATACCTTGTATTTATGTGTTCATTATTCCCGATCGTATTTAAAAGTGTAATGTTCTAAATTACAAAATATGCAATAAGATTATTGATGGAGGATTAATATTTGAACATATAACGAGTGTGGAAAACCCGCGCGATGCAGCGGGATTGGCTTCAAAGGACTTACTTTGTAGCGACACTTAAACCTCATGGGTTGTTTTTGTCAAGTTGTGAAACTTTGAATTTAATGTTTGGACTTACTTTGCAACGACACTTAAACCTCAGGGACTGTTTTTGCCAAGTTGTGAAACTTTGCATTTAATGTTTGGACTTACTTTGCAGCGCCACTTGAACCTCAGGGGCTGTTTCTGCCAAGTTTGGAAAGTTTGCATTTAATGCTCTTGATTTGCTACAGTGAGCTCCTGCCTTTTAGTATATATACTAATGTGTAGTGTTATTTGGTTGTATTTAAAAGTATAATGTTCTAAATTACAAAATATGCAATAAGATTCCACAAAAAGGTGTAGATCGGCGGGAACACCCTGACCCCGGGTGCCTTTTGGCACCAGCCATTGTCCACCCCACAAGGAATAGCTTCGGCAACTCTCCTGGCCTAATGGGGCACCAACTGGAGTGAGCACGAGAAGACTCGGACTCCTGAGCTCTTATTCCACAAAGTTTCTCCAGTGTGCCCATAGGTTTTGCGGAGGTGGGTACCTATATGAAGCAAATGCCAAGGATAGGACTTGAACTTGGGTCAATTGACTCAAGCACAAGTGCTCCAACCATTGGACTAATGCTCCATTGGTAAATATGCAATAAGATTAATGATGGAGGATTAATATTTGAACATAATGTGTAGTGTTATTTGAATGATGAGTGATATGTTTAACTTGGCTAAATTAAATTTCATGCCAGGGAAAGTAAAAGGTGAACAATCGTATTTGACCGACATCAAAAGTGAACATTTATAAATATTAAGATTTTATGACCTATTTAGGTTAGAAACTATTGATATATGCGTCGATTGTAATTAATAAAAGAGTAAATTACATAGATAGTCCTTATGGTTTGTTAAAAGTTGCAACTTTCATCCCTGATAGTTTAAAGTTGCATGAAAAGTCCTTATCTTTGCAAAGAATAACACTTACGATCTTTTTTTTAACATGTATTAAGTGGACTCTGTTATCATTTACACGTTAGCTCTTTTGGCTAACGACCGTTTGCATCGTCTATCCTTTATAATAACGGTCATTTTTAACTTAAAGCTTTTCGTCCATTTTATACGTTTTTGTATGTCTTATACGTTTTATTCTGTTTTTATACGTATTCGTCACGTTTATATACGTTTTCGTTCGCTTTTTACACTTTTTCGCCCGTTTTCTTATGTTTTTGTCCGTTTTTATACGTTTTCGTCCATTTTTATACGTTTTATACGAATTTCTTACGTTTTTATACGTGTTCCGGTTTATTACGTTTTCTAACGTTTTCAAATGTTTTTATACGTTTTCGCCAGTTTTCTTACGATTTCTTACAATTTCATACATTTTTGTCCGTTTTTATACACTTTCGTCCATTTTTATACGTTTTTATTACACTTTTATCCGTTTTCATACGTTTTTATCCATTTTTATATGCTTTCGTTCGCTTTTATAGGTTTTCGTCCGTTTTTATAGGTTTTCGTCCGTTTTTATACATTCTCTTACGTTTTAATCCGTTTTTTCCGCTTTTATACGTTTTCATCCGTTTTTATACGTTTTCGCCCATTTTTATACGTTTTTATCTGTTTTCGTCCGTTTTATATGTTTTCATCCATTTTTATACGTTTTCATCCGTTTTTCTACGTTTTCATCCGTTTTTCTTACATTTTTATCTGTTATCATCCGTTATCATACATTTTTATCTATTTTTATACGTTTTCATTCAGTTTTATATGTTTTCGTCTGGTTTTATATGTTATCATCCATTTTTGAAAATGTAAAAAACATATAAAACCGGACGAAAACGTATAAAAATGGATAAAGACGTATAAAAACATAAGAAAACGTATAAAAATGGACGAAAACGTATAAAAACGGATGAAAACAGTTAAATATATATATAAAAGCAAGAAAATGGCAAGAAAAACAGACGAAAATGTATACAAGCGAATGAAAACGTATAAAAACTGGCGAAATGGGTAAAAACATATGAAAACATATAAAAACGGATGAAAACGTATAAAAACGTATGAAACGTATAAAGACGGATGAAAACGTGTAGAAACAGAAGAAAACGGATAAAAACGTATTAAATCGTAAGAAAACGTACAAAATGGACGAAAACGTATAAAAACTGAAAAAACGTATGAAAACGTGAGAAAACGGGCGAAAACGTATAAAGCGGATAAAAACGTAAGAAAACATATTAAAACGGATAAAAACGTATGAAAATGTATAAAAACGTAAGTAAACAGAAGAAATATGTATAAAAACGGACAAAAACATAAGAAAACGGGCGAAAACTTGTAAAAAGCGAACGAAAACGTTTAAAAACCGATAAAAGCAGACGAAAACGTATAAAAATGGACAAAAAAGTATAAAACATATGAAAACGTATAAAACGGACGAAAACTTAAAATTATAAACGGCCGTTATTATAAAGGATAGACGATGCAGTCGATCGTTAGCCAAAAGGACTAACTTGTAAATGATAACAGAATCTATTTACCATTAGTTAAGAAAAAGACCATGAGTGTTATTCTTTGCAAAGATAAGGATTGTCCATGCAATTTTAAACTATCAAAGAAGAAAGTTGCAACTTTTGACAAACCATAGTGTTGATCCCAGTTGAGCAAACGATCTAATATAGAAACTGACTTAGAACAAAAGCTTATTAAGTATTACGCGGAATTTAACACTTAATCTTAAGAGGAAGAACAGTAAACATTCAACACCTCAATATTATTTATTAATACGAATACTCTTTACAGTATTAGGGTTTTGCAACCTTGAAGTGTATCGACCTTAGATATAAAACATACGTATATCTAATCTAACCTAGGACCTCCTTTTATAGGCTAAGGAGTCCTATACATTATACAATACGTAACCTACAAGATAAATATCTTTTCCATATTTATCTAATACAATAAACTAAACCGACTATTACAAGACTAGCAGTGGTTACATATCATTATCCGTGGTTACACTCTTCTACTAGCCGCGGTTTGTCTTCATCTGTGGTTATATCAACCTTGTCCGCAGTTCCAGCACTTAGAGTAATTCTTGATCCAAGGAACCTAAAACCCAACAATCCTCCCCTAAACTTGATACATCACAACAGAATTCTCAAGTTTCCTTTAAGCTCAAAACATCTGAATTGGAGGATGTAGCCAAACACTTACTAGCCTTAAGAATGTTCTCATACTTCAGCAACAAATTATAAGCTTGACCATCATAGGGTACTAACATCTTGATACAACCAGGCTTCAACATCTGAGCAATAATTCCTGGATGCTTATTGAGTTGAGGATAATCACCTTCTACAAGCATATGAATAACCTTTCCAGAAACAGTTAAAACATGAACTCCACAAGTTTGATATAAAAACCATCTAGTAACTTGACCATTGTAGAGTCCTTGCCATTCAGGTTCATCATGAGTAGGTTCAAATAGAATCTTCAAATGATGATAAACCAGTCTCTCATGATAATCATTTGGATGTACTTCACCAAACTTATTCTTGTAAAGTATCCAAAGATTCATCAAATCATCTCTATCAAAATACTGAAGCATCTGTGAAAATTTATTATACTCAGAAACTTCATTGTTGAGTCTTTGAATTTTCCAAACTCCTTCACTTCCAACTTTAAGCTTAAACTCATAAGAAATGATTTGATTTACATCTTCAACAACTTTCAATCTTTTAGAATCAGATGTCTCCTGAACCTCAGATTTCCTCTTTCGTTTACTTTGAATCCACTCTTCATCCTTTTTAATCCACTCTTCTTCCTTTTTAGAATTCATTGGACAGTAATCATCATTATTAATCCTCATACATCTCTCATAAATCTCCAAAATTCTTTCAAATGAACATTTACTAAGATTATCAGAAACATAAATGCCTGAATTCTTAATAATTTTCATCAATACATTCCTCATCTGAGCAATTGAAGGAGGTTTCTTTCTTACAACTTGCTTATTTTCTTTACTGACCTTCCTTGCCCATTCACCCAAAAGTCTAGCTTTTTCCTCATCATCCAACAAAGCCCATTCTTGTGCAGTATATTCATCACTTATTAATTCAGAAGCTTGAAGATAATTTTGTGATTCATACCATGTAGCTAACCATCTCTGACTAGCTTCCTCTTCATCTTGCTTCCTTTTCTCTAAAGTTGCTTGTTCATCAGCTATAATACTTTTTGCATACTCTGCATCATAAGCTTCTTGTTCTGCTTTATTTTTAAACTTCAGCTCTGGTACTGCAACCCCTTTTCCTTTTCCAATATCAGATTGAACCACTTTCTTCTTCAAAGGTTCACCAATAACTAAACTTTTTGTTTTGGGTTTAGTTGCAGTAGATTGAACAGATAAAACAGGTGAAATGATGGATGTAGAAATAGATGAGGTTTTGCTTAGATTTATCAAGGTACTTGCAACTTCTTTCTCAACTTCTTTAGTTTTAGGTGGTGATACAGAGAAAGTTGTGACAACAGTGGAAGTGGTTATGATAGCAGTGGGTATGACAGTAGTGGGTATAATTGCTAAGTCTGAAACTGCAGCAGGTGTTACCAAAGTACTAACCGTGGTTGCAGACCTACTATCAGTGGTTGTATCCTGCACTACTTCATCTTCTACAACATTCTTCAAATTTTCAAGAACTGCTTCATTCCCATCTTTATCAGATACCAAAAATTCATTATCTCCACTATCAACATCTTCATCCATAGGTACATCAACAGATATATCACCAGCCTCCCCTGAATCCATGCCTTCACTCCTCCCCTGTTTGGATACATCTTCCACATTCAGAGCAGGAGAGAAGTGCACCTTCTTTTTCTTTCTTCTCATAGCTTTCAAAACAGCAACCCCAGGTCTTCTTACTTTTTCCAAAACCAACACTCTGTGCTTCAATCTCCTAATATCCTTTCCCGGAAACACAGCCAACTCCTGTAGACCTGAAATTGTAGCCTCCATTTTAGCACATTTAACCGTCAATTCATTAAAACGTTCAAGAATATCCTCCCCACTTCGACCTGTGTTAACTGGTCCGAGAGGTGGTTCATTGGAAAAGTCATTATGTACCATCTTAGGATCCGTCAATTCATGTTCATGTTCCAAACTATCCTCGTCACTTCGAGCTGTGTTAACTGCTCCGAGAGGTGAATCCTTGGATATAGTAAACATAGCATCAGACCTTGCCTAATCATCTATCCACCCTGTAGCAGCCAGGTGGCTAGGGATTCCTCCACCTGTGTTAAGTTCCAAGGAACTCTCCACATTAGGAGTTGCCAATGGTTGGGTCTTATTAATGTTTCCACTATCCTGACCAGCATCTAAGAATGAATCAGTAGTGGAAGCCCTTCCAATCATGTCACCTCCACTCCATGTGACAGCCTCATTAACAACACCACTAACACTAGCCTGAGGAAGCTTAGTGCCCTTTTGTCTCCTAGTCCATACAATTGGTGTAACAGTGGTTTGAGTGTGACTAGAAGTAGGTGGAGTGTCACTAACAGTGGTTTGAGGTGTACTATAAGTGGGTTCAGAGGTACTAACAGTGGGTTCAGTGACTATAGGTAGGGATGCAAGACCTTCATCAAACTCAGGATCAGTAGGCAAAATAAGCATATGAGGAAACAAAGGAACATCTCTTATCTGCACATTTGGCTTCTGGTTCCTCATATATGCACAAACCTTAGGAAGCATGTTAGGAATTAGAAATTCCATGTATTAAAGAGTCGGTCACCTCAAGTATATGTAATCGTTAGAAAGCTCGTAGTCGTAGTTCTTTTAAGTTAAGTAGTAATTAGGTAAGTAACACCGTGGAGGACGGACGGGTCTTTACCCACTGTATGCCTGATCCACAGCCCGGTGTGTGGCGATTTATGTAAGACTATAAATACTCTCTACCTTCCAAGGTAGAGAGTTGGAGCTCATAATAATATCTTTCACTTTCTCTCACTAAGTTCCCTAAACCTCCAACTTTCTCTCTCTAGAATTCCACTTATACGCCACCTTGTTGTTATGGTTTGATGTGTATGTGAAAACTAATATCTTACAATTGGTATCAAGAGCCATGGTTAGATCATTTCTTGCACATCTTTGGATTTCTAGTGGTTTTTAGGTGGTTTTTGAGTTTGAAAAAGTTTAGTGGTTTGTGCATCATTTGGTTGATTTCTTGTGTTAAAGCTTGGATTTTGTTAGTACTTTTATGTTTAGAATCATCATAAGTGTTTAGGTTTTCATTTGGTAAGCTTGAATCATCTTGGTTGGGTTGTTTTTGGATTGAAAAGTGATGTTTATGTTGTTTTTCTTGCTAGCGACTTGACATACGGATTTGTTTCTTCGTAGCGACTTGCTTTACAATTCTGTAGCGAGTTGCAGTTTTGGGAGCTAGCGACTTAGGCCTAGCGACTTACAGTACAAGTAGTGGACTCTCCACTACGGGTAGCGACTTGGTGTTAACGACTTGGTCTGTAGCGAGTTGCTCTTTAGCGACTTGTATCTTTAGCGACTTGAGTAGCGAATTGCTGCCAAAATTTTGCTAGCGACTTGAGGCTTAGCGAGTTACTACTTAGCGACTTGCATTTGTCTAGCGACTTGGGACTCTAGCGACTTAGTGGTGTAGCGAATTAGTTGTTAGCGACTTGGTTCAAGAATTCGTAGCGACTTGGTTGATTTTTTCCCGTCAAAACTTCAAACGGCCATAACCTTTGAACCGTAACTCCGTTTTCAGCGTTCTACCCATCAAAACGACCGTGAGAACGAGGAGAATGGCACGCCGAATAAACTTATTTGGGTCAATCTTCGAGGTCTAAATCCGCTCCGAACAGAAGTTATTGAGGTTTTTAAGTTGTTAGACCTAAATTTCTCAGGAAAAACGGGCATAAACCAATCCGAATCACAACCAAACAACATCTCTGCTTATCCCACAAACAATCATAAGACCTAACACACAATTGTCTATCATTGTGTCGATCCATTAGTCGTCTTAACACATTCCATTGGTCATTGCTTAACGGTTTAGTCTTGATTTTAGTAAAATCCCGCGAAAGATTCTATTTCTCGGTTTAAATCATAGACTTGTAAAATCCCGTGCATTCTACCACATCATGTCTTACTCTACTGACCCAGTGATTTCAGAAGTGCTTAAATTGTATGATGCTGTGGATAATAATGATAATGGATGCTACACTGAACGATTAAAGATGTTTGAATTAAACAACGAGGATGTGAGATCTTCATGTTCTGAGTACAATGAGAATGAATTGCACCTGCTACAGAATGCCATGCAAATGGAATGCAGCACTGAGCCCTATCAACTACTTCATCTGCACCTCATACAGTTGTTATCCATAGCTGGGGATCGAACATGTAGTGCTCTTTTCCACCAGGACTTACCTACATTGACAAGAAGCTTGCTGTTGAACTTAGAGCATTTAAAGCTGCAACTTACCAATGAAGAAGTTCAAAAAGATGGTTCCAGTGCAACACTTCAAGTAATCTACAAACAATTTCAGCCATTC
Source organism: Chrysanthemum seticuspe (assembly GCA_019973895.1). Taxonomy (NCBI): domain Eukaryota; kingdom Viridiplantae; phylum Streptophyta; class Magnoliopsida; order Asterales; family Asteraceae; genus Chrysanthemum; species Chrysanthemum seticuspe. The sequence continues at coordinate 250,418,772 of BPTQ01000009.1, forward strand.
ATCAGTGGGGAATATTCAGCAGATTACGATCAACACTTGACTGGAATTTCCTTCAAAAAACATACTGGAATGGAAATTCAGGAATTCATTGAGACATTTATCCAACTCATGGATAATGTGAAAAAGTACATTGAAGATTCTACACAAAAGAATGAAGACTTGAATGAGTGTCAGGTGCAGTTGAAAGATTGTTGTGATAAGTTGGGTAATGTATCTGTTGAGGAATCGGGTGTTGCTGAATGCAGAATGTCAGTGACAACAAAAAATGATGAGTCAAAAAATGCAAAAATGGAATCTTCGTGCTCAAATTCACAAGAGAGAGAGGTGCACCAGACACAACATGTGCAAGTTAATGCAAAGGAACGCTCCATGGAAGCTTCACAGCCTGTGCATGTCAATGCTGAGGTAAGTTGCATGGAAGTTTCTGCTGTACCTAGTTGTGCATCTTCTACTCAAAATGATGATTATGTACTCAATGAGTACGCTGCATTTGTGCCTGATGATTCCATTACCACTGAGCTTAACATATATAAGGATCAAGTTGCTATTTATGAACAGCGTGCTAAGTTTGAGTTGTCAACCCGTGAGCAGGAAATGGATGTCCAAATACGTACAATCATTAGAAAAAGTAATTTTAGAGAAGAAGTATTAAAACAAGAGTTAAACTCCTTACAAGAAAAGCTTTCTAAAACTGCTAAGCAAACACACGAACTTCAAGAAAATGTTAAAATGCTTAAGCAAGAATTCAAGGCTAAGGAATCAAAACTTTTGAATGATTTTTCCAATCTAAAAACTTTGAAAAACAAGCTTGAAAATAAGTTGTACGTACAAGGGAATACCATTCAGACTGCTCACATGATCACTAAGCACAAAGTCTTAAGCGATAAGCACAGTGTTCCCATTATAGATAAACCCAATCCTGAGTATGGTAAGAAAGCAAAAGCAGCTCAAAATGTAATCTATGATGGAAATGAGATTCTTAAACCTAGACAGACACCTAGTTGCATTGAGTGCACTGAGGAAGATAGAAAACTAGATATTGCATCTAGGGAGAAAATGGATAAGAAGCAAAATGATCCTGAGTGTAAAAAGAATAACATAACGATCAAACCCCATAATTACACTAAAGAAAATTGGATCTCCTTGAACAAGTTTAAGCCTCAGACTCTATTAACCCCTGAACAAGTGTTCTGGAAAAAGGATATGGAAATGCAAAAAGCTGAAAATCTTGTTGAAAAGAATCCCCTTTGTAGGAAACTGCCTAAATCAACTGTGTATCCTCCTAATACACCAATGCACTTAGTTCCTAGATCTATTGCCACTAAAAGCAAGACCTTAATCAGTGAATATGTTATCTTTCAACTATTTGTTGATTTTGAGAAAACTTGTAAGAAAAGGATCACACCCACTGGTATAACTGAAGGGGAAAGGGGTTTTGAGCAAACTAAAGAATGCTATTTAACTGAGGTCATGCCTTTCTTTAAACAACTAAAAGATCAATTTGAGAGTCTTAAAAAAGGGACGCATTCTGATATTAAAGAAATGGAAAAGGTATTTGATGCAATGATTGTTGAGGTTAGTGACTATGAGAGAGAATTAAAATATAGTGAGATTGAAAGGAAGAACTTGCATACAGTGAATGAGAATCTGATTTCTGAATGTATTGCTCAAGATGTGTTTTTCACTGCTACAAATTGTTCCATTAATGCTTCTCAATTTCATGAATTATCTGTTGCTCTGAAAGTCTCCCATGATCGTGTCATTGAGCTTGAAACAACAAATTCAAAATTGCATGAGAAAATAGAACAGGATGATCATGATAACTTGGTCAAACATTATTCTAAATTAGAAGTTGAACATCTTGCTTTGCAATTAAAACATCAACATCTCAAAGAAAATGTTAAAACCTCAAATATCAAGACATCCTCTGATGCTCCTGAGTTTGATGCAGTTTTTGAAATTAGCAAACGTGATGAACAAATTCGAGCTCATTATAACACGATCAAAAGATTGAAAGCCCAAATTTCACAACTGAAAGGTGAAAAGAAGGATGTGACTGGTTCCCATATGCCTCCACCTTTAGATTCTCAGAATTTCCAACTTCAAAACATAATTGATAACTTGCAAAAGGAAAATGATTGTTTTAAAGCTGAAATTTCAAAGGTTAATGATCAAAACAAAGAGTTATGTGATTCATTTAAAGTTAATCATGATAAAAAAAATTGAAAAGATAACTTCTTTACTTAACGATATTGAGAATCTGAAGCGTGAGGTGAAAGGAAAGTTGCCAATCCCGGATTGCAAATACTCTGTTCCTAAGGTTTCTGCTTGTGATAAATATGCTATCGATATGTTATATATTCCCCCGCCCATTAGGAATAATGAACTTGCACATAAAGCATATCTCTCATACCTTAAGGAAAGTTTGAAGGGTCTCCGTGAGATTGTTGAAGATAAAAGATTAGAAAAACCTTTTGATAGTACTATAGCCTATGCCTGCATGGATGCCAAACGATCTCAGGAACTCTTAGAGTATGTAATTGTCACAAGTCCGAAATCTAGCAATAGGCGAGATAGAATAGTTGGGCCTTGTTCTATGCCTAAAGCCAAGCATGTGACTCTTGATATGCCTTGTTCCATGTCGAAATTCAAGCAAGCAACCTTTGATGTGCCTCCTAGAATTTCAGATCCCAGCACTTCTAGACCTGGAATGCAGAAAGTAGTGAAGCCATGTAATGTTCCCATCGTTACTTCTACAGATGTTAAGATTGACACTAAAGTTAGCGGGTCAAAACTTAGAAGCAATGCAAAGAAGGATAGGATTACGCAAACTAAAAGTGATCATGATAAGGAAGTAAAAGAACACCATAGGGACAAGAAGTTTGATTTGAACAAAAAGAATCGTGTTAGTTCTAGTATTAGCTCTAAGCTTACTGAAATTAATTCGAGGCCTTATGCTGTCTGCAAAACATGTAAAAAATGTTTATTTTCTGGTAATCATGATAAATGTGATGTGTTATTTCTGAGATCTAAGAATCATACTGATGTGCCCGGTTGGTGCAAGTTTTAAATTTATAAAAGGTGAATTACCAATATTACCAATAACACATACGAGCAAGTATACTCGTCCGTTATAGCAAGATTATGAAGGTAAGTCGGGATCGTTCGCAGGGATTTGAGTGAATCTAAACACAAGTTTGAATTAACGGAGTCTATCCAAAACATATAACAAAGCAAATAGATATAATGAAATTCAGATGATTAAAAACTACACTTGCTTAAACTAGTTTCATATCATAGATTAATGTGATTGTGTTAACCTCTTAACATGTTGGTTATGATAATTAGTTGGTAGACTAATCTATTGTTCTTACAAGTCAAACTTTGATCAAGAGTTTAGTTTATAAAAACAAGCATTAAGTTTAACCAATCAATTCAAGATCAATTCAAGTTTCATAAGTCTACTTTCATAAACTTAAACACAAAAACATCCACTTGTTCATCAAATTGCTTAAGAAATGGTCAATACAAAAGGTAACCGATCATAGACAAAAGGCTACAATTGATTCTCAACAACTAATCTTACGACCATTTAGATGTTTCCAACCAATCCAATTTGATAATCAAAAAGCGTTTCTATTACAACCACACCTTAGTTCCTTTGTATAATCAAGAATAATGGGTAAAAACAATCATCCATAGACAAAATGATTATGACTAGTTGAATAACACGAAGTTCTTTCGACCCCAACGATTATTATCAATTAGCCAAACTTGATTAACAAATGTCACTATGAAACTTTAGCACAATTGGATCTTAGAATCGACTTGAAATTGAATTAAAACATGTTAACACAATCACTAACTAATCATATGATAATCAACATCATTTAAGCAAGTGCATAAAGAAACTAGCCACTCATAGCAAACATAAACATAAATTCAGTACTTTGAACATTAGAAAACATGATTAAAGGTCTTACAATGCTTGGAATAAGATTACAAATGATGTAGTAATGATTCCTCAAGTATTGGTGATGACTTCTTGATGGTTTGACCTCCAAATGATGACTTCTTGGACCTCCAAAGTTTCCTGGAACTTTATGAACGAATTTAGGCTTTGAGAGAGTAGTAGTGGTGGTAAGATAGGTGTGAGAGAAGATCTCTCAAGTTTTGGTGTATTTGGATGATGAAAACATACACAAATGAGTCCTATTTATACTACTCTCAAGCCCTAGGGGTTATAAATGCATTTCTTGGTCACCAAGGAGCTTGGAAGGGACTAGAATACATGAAGGAAGGACCTAGAATCGTTTGGAACAAGTTTGGAACCTTAGTAGTGCAAAAATGGCTGAAACAGGACCTCCAACCGGATCCGGTTGAGCTCCAACCGTCCGGTTGGTCTACGTGACAATTCTCCAACCGGATCCGGTTACGGGTCTCGACCGACCGGTTGGAGCAAAAATCATAAAAAGTCATAAACATGAAAGTTGTAGATCTTTCTCTTAGCTTTCCGTGGCCGCGAACGGGGGGTCAAACGGAGTCCGTATGCCAAAGTTATGGCCAAAATGGTGGAGGTGTGTCGGGAACAACGAGTCTTCCAATATATCTTCGTTTAAGCTTCTTTTCTTCATTTCTTTCTCGTTTCCCTTCTTGAACTTTATTCTTGAGTCTTAGGACCACTAACTTGATGACTTTATCTTCTCGAATATACTCCACAAGTCTTGCTTTTGTCGGGAATTCTTCGTATTTGGAGAAATCTTCGTATTTTACTTCTTTTTCCGCCTTTTTCTCCACTTTCCTGTACTTGGCTACAAATGAACTAGCAAACGCACTTTGATACGATTAAGCAACAAAATTATATGATTATAGCCAAATAACACACATAAAAGCACAGATAACGCTACTAAAAACATGCACAATTTGAGCGTTATCAAATTCCCCCACACTTAAACTTTGCTTGCCCTCAAGCAAATCTAAGAAAAAAGAAAAATCAAACTACATACCTGAAATGACAAAACGAAAAGAAAAAAAAATTATAAATATTTTTGGGTTTTTTTTTTTTTTTTTTTTTTTTTTTTTTTTTAACAAACATAAAAATAAGCGAAAAATGAGCGCAAACTCCCCCACACTTAAGGTTTTGCTTGCCCTCAAGCAAATCTAGAAATTAAGAAAAATAAAATACCACATGGTGCATGAAAGATGATTAGAAAAATGTGATGAAAATCTACCAAGTACAAGTACGAGATAAGATTCATCGTTTTAAGTTTTTAAAGGTGAAAAACCGAGATGTTTGACAATACCTCATGGATTCTCTTGCTTGATAACATGGCTAAGCACCTCACGAATAAGAACGGATGTATAAGTCACTCAACACTCAATTTATGATGGATAGTATTAAGGAATAGTACACTCATATTGCTCAGTCATGATCTGAATATTACCATAGGCTTGTACAAGAAACAAAACTCCACCGACGTGGCGTAAGCACCAAGTGTAAACATCTAAAGAGGGCTTTTATTCGGGTTATAACGATAGGCTTCGGGTAATTTAAAGGGTATGGATAAGGCATGGGATTATTAAATGAAATTGGTGTTAAAGGAAAAATAAAGTCAAGTCTAATACCCATGTTGCTAGTCACGAACAAACCGCAAACCCGTAAATGATTATAGTTACAAGCTTCTTTTCACATATCGATCACCAAATATATATATCACGTCTTAGCACATTGGCTAATCGATAAATCAAACATACTTCATCTTCATAATAATATACCACATTGGCTATAATTGTCATCACATACATTTTTTTTTTTTTTTCGATGACTTATTCTTTTTTTTTTTTTTTCATTTTTTTTTTTTTTTTTTTTTTTCAACACTTCTTCTTCATACGTCACATCTCCCCCACACTTCGTATAAGCACACACCACAAAAATACAAATAAGAAGCGTGCACTCTTCGTCTTTGTCGGAATGGCACACACGATTGACAAAGTGCGGCTAACTCATAATCATCAAAAAAAAATCCAACAACCAAGCAACTAGCAACCAACCATTTAGACATTGACAAGGGTTTAGGCTAAGGTTTAAAGTGTAAAATATTTTTGTATTTTTCTGGATTTAACAAGAACGAAAAGGATGGCTCAGAGGGTGTAACTAAGGGTATCTAGCGCTAAAGATGAGCGCTAACAAATGGGTCCATGTGGGTGGTTAACTAACCGATGTGGCTAGCTAATATATCATTAGATGTAAACGGAAGGCCATTTGGTTTAAATCCTAAGGTGCCTCTTTATCACACGAATTCACTTATATCGCACAAATGTGATCTTACTGCGGTCTGGTAATGATTTGCAAGTACAAGTTCTAGAATAAATAAAATCACCGGCACACTCATAGCAAAAGATCCAAGCATAAAAGATGTATGCTATTAAGAAATAGGCTAAAATCCTCACAATTTAGTGGAAAGGGCTATAATATGTGCTAGCAAATGTCATCGATCCCAGAATGGATTGCAATATTAATCGGGACACATCTCAAGTTTTTCAAAATTACCGATTTCACCAGTGGGTTAATCCAGTTATTCTAATATATTATCCTATAAGCGTGAAAACAACTAGATCATGAGGGCAAACAAGTTCACAAAATTTTAAAAAAACTGGCCCAAAATATTTGGATTTTAAAAACTAGTTTCGCTTTTCTTATTTAACTTTCCCCCACACTTAAGTTAAGCAAATTCCTCAATGTGAAAAATAAAACTTCAAAGCATGTAAAATAGGGAAAATAAAATAAAAGAGAAACAAAACTTCCCGGGCCGAAAAAATCGCGGTTGAACTCCATATGATAAAATGCTACGCATAAGCTAGCATACGCTTGTGAGAACAATCGATTTCAAATCCAAGCATCCTCCTCCATCACCTGCTGCAATTATTCAAACAAAACAAACAAAATGCACACAATAATAGATATTATTAGCATGTAACACCCCCACACTTAATATTTTTCAAGTTTTGAAAAGAATTTTGCTAAAAGGGTGTACATGTTTATTTAAAACAAACAAATAATTAAAAGCACGGGTTGCCTCCCGAGAAGCGCTTAATTTATTTATGAGTCATTAGCTAGACTCTTCCCCGGGTTAGGATACTTTGACAATACGATTCAAATGGGGAATTTCAGTTCTTAAACGTTGAGGGTATGGGATCTTTGGTTTGTACTCCACAAGTGATGGAGATACATTTGATTCTTTTGGTTTGACCAAGTGAAAGTCCTTCTTCGTTATCTTGAACGCTTGATCGATTTCATTAGAAATGAGGACAGTTGGTGGATCTTTTTGATTTTTCGGAGGATCATCGGACTTTCCCTTCCCAGTGAATATTGCATCCACATTCTCAAGGTGAGTTGTAGGAGGTGGCTTAGTCCTACCGTTTTGATTTAAAGAAACTGGATCTTGTGGTTCAGACCATTCTTCTATCTTTCTTTCCAGTTCTCCATTCCAGTTGCCTCCAATTTCGTTGAACTTCTTATCACCAACATGGTGTTCAAAACTTTGTAATTGAGTGGTTGGGATATGCATGGTGCAATCATCAAGAAAAGGTAACACGGTTGGTGAGTTAGACTTGATTTGGTTCGGATTTAGCGTGGTTGGAATATGCTCGGTCTCGTCCTCTTCGATAAATTCATCCTCACCCTTATCGTTCTCGTATTGAATTGAGGTTGGTTTGTAGACAAACTCATGTCTAGAGTTGGAATCTGTGGTGTAAGGAAGAAATTCAACGTGATGGACTTCCTGTTCCTTACTTAATCTTTCTATCCTCCTCTCCAAGTCTTGGATTATCGCTTGTTGGTTCCTTCTTCCTTGATCGACTTTACGTTCCAATTCAACCAGCAAGTTCGTTATATTCTCATTGGCTTTCGCTTGACTGGCCATCCACTCTCTCATCATCTCCTCCGGTGAGGTTTTAGGTGTATTGAAATGTTGTGATGGATGTGGCTGATATCGAGAATAGTTTTGGGTTGGGTTGTGGTATGGAAAGGAGTACGAATTTCTGGAATTTTGGTTGTGATATCTTCCGTGATATCCTTCATGTTGAACTTGGTTCGCTTCCATGGGATCACACATCGGCATGCCATCCTCAGCATCGTGGTTTGAAGCGTGGTGATTATTTCGCAGTTCCATCATCTCTCTCCGTATGCTTATGAATTTGGCGTTGATGTTTGTTGAGAGAGCTTCCAATTTCTCGATCAATAAGACATGATCGGTATTGATGTTGCTTCCACCAGCGGAAACAACGGCTTTCGTATTGGAATTGATCATAGATTTTTCTGAGAGATCAAGCTTGAGTTGGACCTTGTCCTCGAGGATTTTGAAAGCTTCGTTTGGAGTTTTGTAGAGGAAGATTCCTCCGGCTTCGAGATTTCCTTGAGTTGGATCGTCTAAACCGTGATAGAATATTTGAATTATCGCTCCTTTGGTTAGACCGTGTCCATGACAAGTGCGAAGCATATCTTTCATGCGGAGCCAAGCGTTAACGAGAGTTTCATGATCGATTTGGTGAAACTTGTGAATGTCATTCAGGAGACGTTTAAACTTAGCGGGAGAAAAGTATCGGCTAATAAAAGCTTCTCTCATCTCTTCCCACGTAGTAATCGTTCCTTCATTTAACTCGTTCAACCAAATCTTGGCTTCTCCGGTTAATGAGAAAGGAAAAGTCCTCAATTTAACCACTTCCTCTTGATTTTCACCATATTGGAATAGGCTACTAATCTCAAGAAAATCGGCTATATGTCGGTGAGGATCGGATCGGATTCTCCCATCAAATTGATTCACCCGAATCATTTGCATGTGGGTACCCTTGATATGGAAATTGTTGGGAAAAGGGCGTTGAATAACAGCGGAACTAGGTGTTGGTGCAACGGTCCTAGTGCTTGACCACATGGGTTGGTCATCGGGATCAATGACGATTATGGTTGGGGAATCGGTTGGAGGTTTGACTTTCTCTTCAAATATGTCGATTACGACAAAGAGTTCCTCGATGAACGGTGGTTTCGGATAAGGTTTGGGTTTAATCCTCTCTTTGATTTGACGTTTAAGCTTGTAGAGTGGACTAACGAGTTGATCACTCCAAGAGTGTGAGTTTATAAAAACCCAAAGCGATTCACAAAATATTTTAAAAAGAAAAAATAAAAAGATAAAAATAATGAAAACGAACATGAAGAGAAATCTTTTTGTATTTTTATTTAAAAAAAAAAAAAAAAAAAAAAATGACTTGAAAGAAATAAACTAAATAACTTTAAGACCCTTTTTATTTTTATTTTTTTATTTAAAAAGAAAACTAGTTATGACCTTTTTTTTTTACTTTTCCCAAGGGTTCTCGGTAGCTCCATTGAAACGCACAAAGAAGCGGAGAAGCAGGTCAGCGCGAAGCATATTAAAAACCCAACTTCTTTAGGGAATCAGGGAGACCCGCCTTATACCTCTCACACAGTTTGTTTCCAATGGGTGAGCCTTACTTTCTAGGGAAATTTTTTTTTTATTAAATAATCTACCAAACAAACAAACAAACAAGGAAAAACACAATTTTTTTTTTTTTTTTTTTTTTATTTTTTATTTTGACAGAATGGTGAAACCGATCGGCTGGGATTCCAGCCGATCCGATTGGATTTGGTTTCGATGTCTAGCCGAATCGGTTACGGGAGGTGACCGATCGGCTGGACGAACTGATGAATGGGCAAACTCGTAACCGATTCGGTTGAGGGGCAACCGGATCCGGTTAAGGTTTCTGAGATTTTTTTTTTTTTTTTTTTTTTTTTTTTTTTTTTTTTTTTTTGGGTTGAATCGACTTAGGGAAATTCAAAAACTTGTTGAAACACAATCAAATCCCCGGCAGCGGCGCCAAAAACTTGATGTGCCCGGTTGGTGCAAGTTTTAAATTTATAAAAGGTGAATTACCAATATTACCAATAACACATACGAGCAAGTATACTCGTCCGTTATAGCAAGATTATGAAGGTAAGTCGGGATCGTTCGCAGGGATTTGAGTGAATCTAAACACAAGTTTGAATTAACGGAGTCTATCCAAAACATATAACAAAGCAAATAGATATAATGAAATTCAGATGATTAAAAACTACACTTGCTTAAACTAGTTTCATATCATAGATTAATGTGATTGTGTTAACCTCTTAACATGTTGGTTATGATAATTAGTTGGTAGACTAATCTATTGTTCTTACAAGTCAAACTTTGATCAAGAGTTTAGTTTATAAAAACAAGCATTAAGTTTAACCAATCAATTCAAGATCAATTCAAGTTTCATAAGTCTACTTTCATAAACTTAAACACAAAAACATCCACTTGTTCATCAAATTGCTTAAGAAATGGTCAATACAAAAGGTAACCGATCATAGACAAAAGGCTACAATTGATTCTCAACAACTAATCTTACGACCATTTAGATGTTTCCAACCAATCCAATTTGATAATCAAAAAGCGTTTCTATTACAACCACACCTTAGTTCCTTTGTATAATCAAGAATAATGGGTAAAAACAATCATCCATAGACAAAATGATTATGACTAGTTGAATAACACGAAGTTCTTTCGACCCCAACGATTATTATCAATTAGCCAAACTTGATTAACAAATGTCACTATGAAACTTTAGCACAATTGGATCTTAGAATCGACTTGAAATTGAATTAAAACATGTTAACACAATCACTAACTAATCATATGATAATCAACATCATTTAAGCAAGTGCATAAAGAAACTAGCCACTCATAGCAAACATAAACATAAATTCAGTACTTTGAACATTAGAAAACATGATTAAAGGTCTTACAATGCTTGGAATAAGATTACAAATGATGTAGTAATGATTCCTCAAGTATTGGTGATGACTTCTTGATGGTTTGACCTCCAAATGATGACTTCTTGGACCTCCAAAGTTTCCTGGAACTTTATGAACGAATTTAGGCTTTGAGAGAGTAGTAGTGGTGGTAAGATAGGTGTGAGAGAAGATCTCTCAAGTTTTGGTGTATTTGGATGATGAAAACATACACAAATGAGTCCTATTTATACTACTCTCAAGCCCTAGGGGTTATAAATGCATTTCTTGGTCACCAAGGAGCTTGGAAGGGACTAGAATACATGAAGGAAGGACCTAGAATCGTTTGGAACAAGTTTGGAACCTTAGTAGTGCAAAAATGGCTGAAACAGGACCTCCAACCGGATCCGGTTGAGCTCCAACCGTCCGGTTGGTCTACGTGACAATTCTCCAACCGGATCCGGTTACGGGTCTCGACCGACCGGTTGGAGCAAAAATCATAAAAAGTCATAAACATGAAAGTTGTAGATCTTTCTCTTAGCTTTCCGTGGCCGCGAACGGGGGGTCAAACGGAGTCCGTATGCCAAAGTTATGGCCAAAATGGTGGAGGTGTGTCGGGAACAACGAGTCTTCCAATATATCTTCGTTTAAGCTTCTTTTCTTCATTTCTTTCTCGTTTCCCTTCTTGAACTTTATTCTTGAGTCTTAGGACCACTAACTTGATGACTTTATCTTCTCGAATATACTCCACAAGTCTTGCTTTTGTCGGGAATTCTTCGTATTTGGAGAAATCTTCGTATTTTACTTCTTTTTCCGCCTTTTTCTCCACTTTCCTGTACTTGGCTACAAATGAACTAGCAAACGCACTTTGATACGATTAAGCAACAAAAGTATATGATTATAGCCAAATAACACACATAAAAGCACAGATAACGCTACTAAAAACATGCACAATTTGAGCGTTATCACATACCCCAGTTAAGAAAGTTTGGAAAGCAAAACAGATTAAGCAATCCTGGAAACCTACAGGGAAGGTTTTTACCAATGTAGGATTTCAGTGGAAGCCAACAGGTCGAATGTTCACGAATGGCAAACCTTGCTCTTTAACTAGATCCACTATGCCGAGAATAGTGCCTGTTAAGGTTTGGAAGCCAACTGGTAGAATAATCCCATTAAGCACAAAATGTCATTTGACTAAGTCTGATGCCTCTACTAGTTCAGCTCCTAGGGATAATGCCATTGCATCTAGGGTTTCTGCTGATTCAAAGACTGTTTGTGCTAACCAAAAGGAACCCATCAGCACGTGGGGATCCAATGTTTCCAATTCTCTGTCTTCGTCTGTTGTCCAAAGCAGGTCGTACAAATCGTCCCTTGGTATTTGGATTCGGGCGGCTCTAAACATATGACTGGGCTCTTAACAATGACGTCTGTTCACTTCAGTTCAGGCCTCGTACTTCATCATAATGGCGTCTGCAGATAACACTTCAGGCCCCGTTCCTTAAAGAAAAGAAAGGTGTACGCTTTAGTGCGCTTTATCTTCTTAAGAAGAGAAATCTTCATGTTTATGACCATTCTCATCGACATTCTTCATCAACATGCTTCATGCTTTTTCCATGTGCTTCAGTCATCAAGTGAACCGGACTACTGATAATTACTCTTTTTCCTCTTGCTCAATATGATGAAGATGGCGACATCATGTGCTAATTTTGCGGGGGAGAAGTGTGAATAGAATTCATTTGGATGATAATCACTTGGTTAATCAAGAATGGCATCTCTGTATGCAATTCTTGAGGGGGAGAAGAAGTGTGAATTTTTTTGCATGGTTGACTGATATTTGAGAATATATGGTCAAACGGCTCCTAACCCATGTAAGAACCGAGATTCTTCTTATCGGATCATCTTCACATGTAGTTTCTTCTAAGAGCCGTTGGTTGACATCTTCACACGGGCTGATATGATTAAATGACAAAGTGCTTCTAGTTGCTGGGCTGATTTCTTTGATGAACATCTTTCTGTTCTTGTTTGATTGGGAGGGATTTTAATTAAGGGGATTTGCTATTTACAAGTTAACGGGAATGCCTTTGGTGTGAAGAAGATGTTAACTGTCTATTTCCCCATCCGGATAATCTTGAAGAAGGTCGAGTCTACAGTCTAATCTACATTTGAAAGCTACATGATTAGAAGACTAAAGACGAATTGCATTTGATGATCTAAAGACTTCTTCTTAATCCGGGCTGAGAAGAACACTTGAAAATCTTCGTCAGTTTAGGGGAGAGCACTAATTGGGGAAGATTGAAAAGCCAAAATTTAATCCCCAATTAGACTTGCTCAGATTCTTTAGCAATGATTCATTGCTTGATTTTTGATGACACTCCTCCAACGCCTAATGCTTCAATTACTAAGGATAATTGGGATTCATTGTTTGGGATTCATTGTTTTTCAAAGATATGTTTGATGAGTACTTTTAACCTCCGACGAATGTTGATCATCCAGCTTCTGAAGCTCATGCTCTGGTTTCTATTGACTCAACTGGTTCACCATCTAAGAAGTACTTCTTGAAATTCTCAAGAAACCTTATCTCCAATTACTTCACAAGGCGTTGTTAATGACTATCATTGCAGCTGCACTCATGAATAGTGATCCGCTCTTTGGTACTCCTTTGCTAAATCTTCACGGATCATTGTTTCATTGTTCATCTCCAAATGTGCACTCTGTAAATCAACCACATGAACATTAAGGAAAATGACTTCCTCATCCGCTTAAAAACATTATTGGTAAATCTTCCAGATCAGTTTCTACATGTATACCTTAAGGAAGAATGCATTGATGTTGAGGAATCATTTGCTCCGGTTCAGTCAGTGGGTCAATGTACATCCAATTGTATGTTTATTCACGTGTTGGACATTTGACACAAGTTGATTACTTCGAAGTTACTCATTTATAACTTATTTGAGGTTGAAGTTGACGTTCACAAAGGCGTGTTCTTATTTGATAACTTGCTCGGGCTTAAGAATTTGAGTTGAAGACTTGGGTTATCTAGTTACCAGCAGTCGAGGTGGATGGTTGAAGACCTGGTTAACTATCACTATTAGGAGTTACTTTGTTTTACTCAGTGTCACACGCATATGACGGTGTGGATAATCGCAAGAGGTGTTAATGTCTCATACTTTGTTTGAGTAGTGAGTACTTAGAGATTTGCTTGAAGCATAGATTCTCGACACCGTTCTTCCATCTTTAAGTGCAAGCTTAAGACACAAATGCGGGGAATTCGACTTCAGTTTCAAGTTTGGTATATCAGGTTTTTCTTCAACAGTGGTCACTTCAAATTGTCTACATATAGGTTGATAAAGATAGTCAGAGTGAGTTTATGTAGCAGTTGATTCTCACAGGATTCACTTGGGCTATTTGAGTTCTTCTCACAAGATTTCAAGTTTATGGATTGATTATGTTTTGCTGATTCTGAGGTATCAAAACTATTTGGGGGAAGGATATATTATTCCAACTATTTGGGGGAAGTGGTCTCTGGAGACCTTTGGTTTTTTGTTACTTCAGTGTTCAGTTGGAAGAAATGTGAGAAGAATATTTGGAACGTGAGATGATACTGCCTATCGACATCTTATATATGGTTTATGATAAAGTGCTTCCGGTTATATGCACAACATGTTCACTTGATCGAGCTAATTCAGTTATTTCAGAGTTGACATCCACAGAGATGATTAGTGACTCAACATGTTACATGGATGTCATCGTCTCTACTCTTGTTGGGTACATGTGTACATTATGTGCTGATTGGTTATATGTTATATAACTGGAATGCACTTGGTAAAATGAAGATGTTGATATATTGTTCCCCTAACTTGACAACTGGTCAATCTGGAAGAGTAAGGTGTACATCGGGGATGCACAACAGGTTCATGTGATCGGTCGTAATCAGTTAATCCGGATTTGATAACCACTGAGACGATCAATGTTTCAACTTGTTACTTCGGTGTTCTCTTGTTCTTCAGGGTGCTGAGCTTCAATCAATGAGACCGCTTTGTATTCAATTCTAATTCTTAGGGAAATGGTCTTTATTCGATGTTTGTCAGTTTGGGGGGAAGCTACCAAAGATTCAAATTGAGAAGGCTCATGTTCAGACGATTTTCTTAGAAGCCTCGGATGCTTTGGTGGCGAAAGTTTAAGAGATGTTGATTCCTTTCTTCTACAACGTGCTGAACGATATCTTTATCTCGGTACAAATTTCATCATTCTCTTAAACTAATTTATCTCTTGTAAATATTTATTCGAAAAACAAAATACAAAATTATAAAACTTTCAAAATCCATAAAAATTTGAAAAATTCGAAAAATCTTCAAAAAATATTGTCATTTTGTCATGTTTCTCTCGATTCGATAATATCTACGGTCTTGATGTTGTCATTCAAAGAATGACACGGGACTTTAGATGTTGTTCGAATTTTTATTAAAAAAAAAATATATATATATATATATATATATATATATATATATATATATATATATATATATATATTTTTGGGAAAAAGAGAAAAAAAATGGTTTATTGTCATTTTCAGGCAATAACCCGGTTTTTAAAGAAAGAACAGAGCCATGTTTCCCCATGTTTTCAAATTCCATGCTCTGATTCTATAAACATTTATCTGCTGAAAACTAAATGCTTTGAAAAATAACTCGGTCTCTATTTTTGATAATCATCAGGACTTATTTGTCAAAATCTCTATCTCTCAATCAACAACCTATGTCATTGATTGAGGGGGAGAATGATTTCAATTAAATTAAAAAGTTATTTGGCATTAAATTGTTTTCAAAAGATATACATGCATGTTTTATCAATGGAGTTTAAAGTCTTAAAATCCGATCCTTATCAGTTAAAACACTTTCATAATCAAGTCACAATTCTCCTTAAAAGCTTTCAAAATCAATTTAAATCTATAAGAGATCACAAATCTCAAATGATTTGATAATTGTGATCGGGGGAGAATGTGTGATTTAAATTGGATTTAAACTGATAATTCGGTAAATGGTTTTATAAGAATGTACATGCTGTCCTTCCCACATGTGACAAACGTTTTCAAGTTTTCAATGCACATGTTGAGGGGGAGCATCTATCTTAAACCTTTGATTTGAAACGTGATCATTCATCCCAATGTGCAGGTTCCCTCTAGTATGTGCAAAACTCTTTTCAAACCTCGAGGCACATATTGAGGGGGAGCAAATTTATGGAAACCTCATCCTTCCCGGAAATGCGATATCTACTTGATTTGATATGGGAAGTGATGTTGATATCTTTTAGAAAATGGTAATCAAAGAAGTTAATTCTTTCTCTTGCCTCCGTGTGCTAAACATTTTCAAATACTTGATGCACATGTTGAGGGGGAGTTCTCGTTCTAAAAATATCAAAAACAATTCAGGTACAAAATGCTTTGATAATATATCACAAGTATCTGAATTGGTTTTCAAATGGTTTTCAATTGGATCCAATGGCAGATGAACAATACCAAATTGACCGACCAACTTTACTTTATGTACGGTGATATAAGGATGATAAGGTTAGGTTTTTGTTCCCATGATCCGCCAGAACCGGAGGGATCTACCCAGGGACAATCCACTAGTTAGTGTAGAAGTCCTTAGGTATGATGATAAAAGGAGAAAAGTGAGATATGGGAAGAGTGCAGACTGAGACTGAGCTAGTACTGGAATAAACCCAACAAGGTTCTAGCTATGAAGTCTCGGTAAGCACTGAAGGGGTTGAAGAATTAAAAAGAATTGAATGAGAAAAGGGTGAAAACAAATAGCCCTCCATTTATTCAACCATAGGGCAGAAACCGGGTTCACTTCATATGCTACTGATGGTAACATCGGTATTGAAGACAAAGACGTCATGGACCCAGTGACGCACTGCACTTCAACTTTCCAAACCACTCAAGTTCCTCTTAAAAGGACTTGTTTCATTCTCACGGGGAACCGACATTATCTATCGACTTTCTCTTAGAGATTGTTGATATTGAAGAAGGAGACCCTCTCCCTAGTCTCCGGCACAGGATCCAAATATGCACAAAATTGAGTCTAGAGCCAAGAGATCATCAATAAATCTCATTAGGACACTTTCAATGAAGACTCTCTGTTTCACACAATGTGGAAAGAGAGATTATATCTTGAGTCCTACGCATTATCCTTGTGGTATTGCCAGAACATCTGAGTGATGTGTATACATATTCACAATGAAGATGGAAAGCCTTCTGGAGCCAACATCAAACAAGCTCCTAGTAGGTGGCATGTGAGATCTATTATATAGATCAACCATGTGACAACTGAACAGAAACAATGGGGCGATTCAATCTCTTGAATCAATCCTGGTTCAGGTTATGGATTGACGGATACCTTTGAAAAACCGGTCTTTGGGCTTAACAACTCTTTTATTCAGTACATCGACCGTGTACTCATTTTTCAAACCAAAAGGTGTTTTTATGATTGATAATTGATTTTCAATAAAACCTTCGTTGTATTGCAAAAAAAATTTTCTATTGAGCAATACACGATTGTTTTTCAAATCTCTTTTCATCAATCAGTGGACTTAAAATTCGCTGGTTCACTCACTCCGTGTTGTCTTCTTTGAGATGTTCCGGTTTGAGAACAGCTAGAGCAGCTGCGAAACCCTGTCAAGGAAATTCTTCGGAATTATACCTGATCACAGGCAGTACATGTACTGATCAACGGGGAACCGTGGGCCGTGTACCTCAATTCAACGAAAGTGATCAAAGACACTTTCGTGCGATTTATTGCTAACTGTTGTATGCAGGTACACCCGACGTTTGCAGCTGATCAGAATGAAGCGGTCAATCCACAGCCGCATGCTCACTTAACACATTCAACTCAAAGAAATCATGATTAGTGCATCAATGACTCTGATATTTTCACTCCATGCTTCTGCTACGCTGCTGCCAATATCATGAATCAACTAATGCTTCCGCTACTCTGATGAGAAGATATCATGATCCAGAATGTGAGCATGTCGGTCCTAATGTCACAACATCACATAATACCAACGCCACAAAGGATGTGTCAGAGACTGTTGATAACTGATGATCTCAAATGCTGGCTCAAACTTATTTTCACGTGGATCAGTGAAAGACCTCCACTTGAAATAACCAAATATGCAATGTGAAGAATCAATGACTACGAGCCTAGAAGCAAAGGACTACATAAAGGATGCAAGATCAATTGTTAATGTATTATCTGGTTGTATTCAATGTATTTTTGGTACATGATTGAGGTGACCTCCCTTAGGGGGAGATTGTTAGGAATTAGAAATTCCCTGTATTAAAGAGTCGGTCACCTCAAGTATATGTAATCGCTAGAAAGCTCGTAGTCGTAGTTCTTTTAAGTTAAGTAGTATTTAGGTAAGTAACACCGTGGAGGACGGACGGGTCTTTACCCACTGTATGCCTGATCCACAGCCCGGTGTGTGGCGATTTATGTAAGACTATAAATACTCTCTACCTTCCAAGGTAGAGAGTTGGAGCTTATAATAATATCTTTCACTTTCTCTCACTAAGTTCCCTAAACCTCCAACTTTCTCTCTCTAGAATTCCACTTATACGCCACCTTGTTGTTATGGTTTGATGTGTATGTGAAAACTAATATCTTACAAAGCATATAATGTACTTCATACTCTCTAGAATGCTCAACAGGTTCATCAATTTGGCTTTCTACAATAAGTTGAACAAACCTAGGATACAAATAATATTTACCCTTCTTCCTAATGTTTTGTACTAACCCCTCATAAATCATCTTAGACCAATTGAACTTTCTTCCATCAGATAAACAAATAACAGCAGTAGCAATTTTGGAAGGAAAGTCATTAAACCCAGTGGTCTTATTACTCATACACATCAACAAGGTATGAATAAGAAACTTCCATTGTGGTGAAAATAAACTCTTAAAAAATTGTACCTTATCACCCCTGTGTGTATATCCTAACCTGTCTAAACCAGCTACAATCTCAACATCTGAGAGATTATCAATACCATCAGCATCATCAAACTTTAAAACATCCCTAATGATCTCCTCAGAAATAGAAATAGCATTCTCATCCACAACAGTGCTAAAAACTTCAACTCCTTCGTCTTTTAGCTCAGTTTGTAGATTGCCCTGCACATGAAATTAAACAGATTAGTTCCTTTTGTGGACCCAAGCCAATACTGACTTGGGTCTGCCCTGTGCATGAAAATATTCAAATTTTTTTAGGTCCATTGATGCACAGTTGACATGTGGTAAAACCTTGGTCTTAGGCTTCCATTGCCAACTAGCTGAGGCCTTAACAGCATAAAAATGATTTCCAACCACTGTGTCAGTTATCACCTTTGGAATTTTTAAAACTTCTTTTGAATTAGTGGTGATATTTTTCTTAACAGTGGTTTGATTCTGCTTAGCCGTGTTTACATTTTGCTTAGCAGTGGTTGGAACCCATTTAGGTGCAGCAGTGACTATAGATTTTGTATTCCCATTCCTCATCAACACTGCTCTTGGAATCATGTTTTTATTTGGATGAGGGTTTGTATTCTTTGAAAAGTTTTGATGATTTACCCTCCTCCAATGATTCCAAACTTGTGGTCTGTTTTTATTACAATTTCTCTATAAGTGTTCAAAGCTACCACATACAAAACAAGCCTTTTTAACACATTGAAACTCATCTCCTAACCTGTTAGAAATTAGGCCATTAAAGTTTCTCTGGTTACCCCTAGGTATGTATCTTTTCATTTGTTCCCTAGGCACTTCCTTGTACTCAACTACTCTCTTAGCTATTTGAGCTCCAAATCTAGGTACAAGGTTGACTTGCTGAGAATCAACTTTCTTAACTTTTTCTATCTCTTCAGACTTAGTTGATTCAGTACTATCTTCCTCAGAATCTGATTCCCAATCTTCAATTATGGGAGCATCAGATGACTTATCAGAACTTATCTTAGGTGTTTCAGTCTTACTTATTCCTTCTACAGGTTTGTTAAAACTGAATTCACTACTAAATGACAGTTCTTTAGCAGGTGGTGCATGTTGCATAAGAGTGGGTGGTGGCATATTATTGTATCCTATCCCAGAACCATTTTTCATTAAATGAATCTCTATTGATTTATGAACCAGATCAGAAGCAAATTGTGTTTTAGCTACCCTAACAACATGTTTTTCTTTTTCTTCTAGGGCCTTTTGTTTTACACTCTCTGCCAGTTCAAGTTTCTATTTGAGCATTTTAATTTCTCTATTCTTAAGATCAATTTCACGACCTAATATATTGATCTTATCTACATACTCAAACTCACATTTAATACAGTATTTAAGCTTCTCTTCCACACTCTCTAGACCAACTCTATAACCTAAGTTATCCATAGTCAGTCTTTCTACTTCTTTCCTCATACTCTCAGTGATAGCTTTTTGAGATTCTAAGTTATCATGATATGATTTAAAAGAACAAGTAGAATCATTAGATACCTCAGAATCTGAATCAGAAGATGAAGCATAGGCCATTAGAGCAAAGTTATGCTTTTTTGAAGCTTCACTAGCAAGAAAAGCTGCATTGGGACCTTCTTCAATCTGATCACTCCAATCATAATCACCAATCCCATCCTGAGCAACCAAAGTTGAAGAAGCAACAGGCTCTTCTGTAGTCTTCTTTATGCCTTCAATTCTTTTAGGAGCTCGACATTCCCTAGCAAAGTGCCCTTTCTTCTTGCAGTTAAAGCACTACATCTTGCTTTTGTCGAACCCAACTCTCCTTTGACCATCATACTTAACTTGTCTTCCAGTCCTCCTCAGAAACTTCCTTGCTTGGAGAGTCAACATTGCCATTTGCCATTGAAGATTAATCTCATCAAGATCATCAGGATCAATTTGATCTAGATCTTGATTCAAAACATTAACACTGGTAGTTAAATATGATAGAAAAGCACAAATTGCACCATCACTAACAGTGGTATTGTTTGCAATAGCTGTGGTTATACCATAGGCAGCAGTGGATACATCTTGTGAGCTCTTGTGATTAGTGGATACAAAAGCAATGTTTTGATTAGCAGAAGATGCATTAGCAAAGTTATTCTCAGACTCATAAACCTTCAAGTTGTTGAAGAGATTGTCCAGAGTCATCTTATCAAAGTCCACCTTATTTCTCCACACAATTGTATGAATAGCCCATTCAGATGATAAACTCCTAATGAACTTCAAATTAATATCTTCTTGAAGAACCTTATAATCTACTAACTTCAGTTGGCTGATAAGTTTTTGAAGTCTATTGTATGTACCATCAATCTTTTCTCCACTAAGAGCAGTGAAGGTTTCAAATTGATGTTTGAGCATATTCATCCTTGACTTCTTAGTAACTTCATTACCAGCAAACCTTGTTTCAAGAGCATCCAATAAATCTTTAGCAGACTCATATTGTTCAAAGTCCAAAGCATAGTCATTGGGTATTCCCATGGAGAGAATACTGTGAGCTTTGATCTCCATCTTCCTTTTTGCTTTATCAATTTCACTAACAATAGCTATCTCTAGACCATCCTCACCCTTCTTAGGAAGAGTGTCTCCTTTTTCAACAACATCCCAGATAGCATAATCAATCATACGAATGTATTGCCTCATTCGCATTCTCCAGATTTGATACTCACCATGCTTGAGCATGGGTACCTTTGAAGCAGTCACCATGTGAGTTTCGTCAGACATCTTTACTTACTTGAATAAAGCTTAACAGAACTTCTTCTTGATTACAGTTTCTAGATCACAAGCTCTGATACCACTTGTTGATCCCAGTTGAGCAAACTATCTAATATAGAAACTGACTTAGAACAAAAGCTTATTAAGTATTACGCGGAATTTAACACTTAAACTTAAGAAGAAGAACAGTAAACATTCAACACCTCAATATTATTTATTAATACGAATACTCTTACAGTATTAGGGTTTTGCAACCTTGAAGTGTATCGACCTTAGATATAAAACATACGTATATCTAATCTAACCTAGGACCTCCTTTTATAGGCTAAGGAGTCCTATACATTATACAATACGTAACCTACAAGATAAATATCTTTTCCATATTTATCTAATACAATAAACTAAACCGACTATTACAAGACTAGCAGTGGTTACATATCATTATCCGTGGTTACACTCTTCTACTAGCCGCGGTTTGTCTTCATCCGTGGTTACATTCTTCTGTCCGTGGTTATATCAACCTTGTCCGCAGTTCCAGCACTTAGAGTAATTCTTGATCCAAGGAACCTAAAACCCAACACATAGGGACCATCCGTGTAATTTACTCTTGATAAACATACGTAATTTAAAACAAAACACATTAAACATCTAAAAACAAGCATAAAATAAATACAAAAATGCAAAAAGTATGTAAAATGCTTTTGAATACTACGGGTGTGTTTGTTAAAAATAAATGTGAGTACTAGCAGTCAGATGGGAGCAGTAGCCACAATTCACCGTTCATCGCTCATTGCTTCTTAAAAAAGCATTGAAAAAATGGACATTCTTAAAAAATAGCAAAGTTCACCGCTCTTTTGCCAAACAAACACTAAAAATTAAAAAACTCATTGCACACCGCTCATCGCCCCAAAAAGCTTTACGCCGAACATAGCCTACATTTTAACAATTTTAATGATTTGCGTAACATATTTTGAAATGTTTATTGACTTAAATAAGCATAAACATATTACAATGAACGGTATAGTGACTCAAAAGTATATAACCTTTAGTTTTCACCGGGTATAATCCTTTTACCAAAAAAAAGTATATAACCTTTAGTATAATGACCTTAATAAACAAAAAAAGTTGTACAATGACCTAATTGAACATCTTTTAAAGGGTAAATTGCAAATTTGGTCCCTAAAGTTACACGAAAATGCAAGGATTACACCTAGACGATTATTGTTGCAAAAAAATACTAATGTTTACGTCTTTTGCAAAACAGCCAGTGAGAGGCACTGCTCACTAACTTCCGTTATTTTTCTCATTAAGTTGCCTCGTCACCGAGGGTAGTATTGTCATTTCACTGTTCATACATATTAAATTGCCGCCAAACTTGCGATATCGATGCGACATGACTTCAATGGCATAATTTGCAAAGTAAGTGTTAAACTTTGCACCCATGAACACCCATACAAACCATCTTCAGAAACCACAACTCGACAACAACAAAAAAAGCAGGTATTTCAAAATGCAATCACCACCACATTCACCCAACACCACTATAATCACCACCACCACCAAGAAACATCAACTTTCACCACCACCACAAAAAGACAACTCCCACAACAACGTCCATGTCCGCGTTGTCAATCATCCAACACAAAATTCTGTTACTACAACAACTACAACACTTCACAGCCTCGTCACTTTTGCAAAAGTTGTCGAAGACACTGGACTCATGGTGTCGTTCTCCATGACATCCCTGTTTGTGGTGGTACTCGTAAAACGCTAAACGACAAAAACTCATCAACCCCACTTCGGGTTATGTTATCACTTCTTCTACAGTGGAGTACTGGTGCTTGGTGTCGCCTCCACCGGTGGATGCTGCTGGAAATGTGATGGTTCCGTTTAAAGGAAATTGGTTTATCTCGCTTTTGGGGCTTGGTGGGTTTGAGGATGGTGTTTGGCATTTTTGCGGTA
The DNA here is from genome assembly GCA_019973895.1 of Chrysanthemum seticuspe. Taxonomy (NCBI): domain Eukaryota; kingdom Viridiplantae; phylum Streptophyta; class Magnoliopsida; order Asterales; family Asteraceae; genus Chrysanthemum; species Chrysanthemum seticuspe. The sequence goes on from BPTQ01000009.1 coordinate 250,442,271, forward strand.
GTTAATGTAATGTTAAGTTTACCTGATTATAGTGGTTCTAATGTATATCTTTTGATTGTAGTGGTTAAGGTTATCTTTTGGTTAGTGGATAACTATATGTATGTAAATTTAACTGGTCTTTTGGTTACTTGTTATCTTTTGGTAGTAATTACGAATATCATGTTTGACTTTTGCAAATGAATGTAAGTGCACAAAATTATTCAAAATTGTCTAATTTGTTGGCTTCTATTAGATTAGAGAACAAGGTTATGCAAGTATTTACGCTAGCAAATTATTACACAATCAGTAAATAAAATCTAGAACAACTAGATATTGTTTTAATCTTCCACTACAACACTATAGCAGAAGTAACTACAAAGTATGTGATTTTAAATTTACTAAAAATATGTTATTTTAAATTTAGTAATCTTTGACTTTATTTTTATATATTTTTTTGAACGGCGACTTTCATTTTTTTGCATTAGAGTCACACCCACTAAACAATGGGCCCTCATCCACCACATACCCAGACTATGTTGTCTTAACCGGTTCCACGCTGGCGTAGAGGGGATTAATAACGGCGTCCGCCCGGAAACCATACCGCCTCCGCACGATATCACCACATACCCAGACTATGTTGTCTTAACCGGTTCCACGCTGGCGTAGAGGGGATTAATAACGGCGTCCGCCCGAAAACCATACCGCCTCCACACGATTATAAGTCGCTGGAGTAACGGCTGGAAGAAAACTGGGGCAGGCTTGGATTCGAGCCTGTGCAACAAGTGGCTTACAGGCTCTCCTCTTCATTGCCTAAATATCAATAGAGCATGTGGACCACAAATGAGGACTTCCCGGTAGGTCACCCACTCGGTACTACTCTCACTTGTGGCTCGTTTAAATATCGAAATAATTAAGTTACGAGATATAATGAATATATTAATTAATTGTACTTCTCTTTTTCTCTTAGACCAACATCATTTACTATTTTCTTTCTCATAAATACCATCATCAATTCATCACCATTTCTATCCTCATTCTCATCCTTATTTAAACCAAAACTATAAATCCAACATGATCAAAGATCAACTCAAATAATAGGTTAAAAAAGTAATCACAATCCAAAGTGTTGATGGTGGCAAGATCAGATCTAGCAGAAGTGACACTTTTAACGTAGTGGTGATGTTGGAGTTAGTTGGACAAACACTGTGGTTTACATCTGAAGTGACGGTGATTGTTCCTGGTGATTTTTTCGGGCGATGAGGCAAACGAAGGTGGTGGTTCGTGTTGGTGATTTCTGGCGAAATGGTGGTAGGCTAGCCGACTATATAGACGGTGCCACAGTGGTGATAGTAGAATAATTTGATGAGCGGACTTGTTTACCGGCAACATGGTGATTGGATGGCCGGATATTTAGAGAGCAAGAAAGTGTCTAAAGACTTTGTGTCTGCAAATTATTTGCTGTAAATTTGGAGAAGAAAGAGAATATAGTAGTTATATGTATTATTTAAATGGAGCTTTTTTTGTTTTCCAATAAAGATATTATTATTATTATTATTATTTTAATATAAATTAGTTGATAATAAATGTTAAGCTCAGTTTTCAATGTGTTGACCAACTAATTTCTTGGTGTATATAGTAGCACCCATAACTAGGGGTGAAAACGAGCCGAGCCGAGCTCGAGCTCGTTTAGGCTCGAGCTCGGCTCGTTTATATATAAAAAGCTCGAGCTCGAGCTCGTTTCGAGCCTCACATTTTGAGCTCGAGCTCGGCTCGTAAAATTTTTCACAAGCTCGAGCTCGGCTCGTTAACACAAAGCTCGACTCGTTAACACAAGGCTATACGTATAGAAAATATATATACGTATATATCTCTAGGGCTCGTTTAGGCTCGCGAGCCTAAACGAGCCTTTTGTATAGAGCTCGGGCTCGAGCTCGATTATTAAATGAGCCCAAACTTAGGCTCGAGCTCGGGCTCGAACTCGTTTAGGCTCGGCTCGTTCGAGCTTTTTAGCGATCCGATCCCGAGCTTTTCACGAGCGGCTCGGCTCGTTTCCACCCCTACCCATAACTTAGGGCCCGTTTGGTTGGTGGGATTTTGATAGGTTTAGGATTAAAAGTTGCAAATCCTTTGTTTGGTTGCATTTTTAATTCTTAGGTTTAGACTTATAACTCAAATATTAGAGGATGTGTAAAAGGAAGGGGTGGTGAAGGGTTTATGATAAAGTGGGTCTGGATTTATTCTCATCCACTTCTTTTTTCTTTTTATACTTTAATATTAATATAAATAATTTTAATTTATATTTTAATATAGGCAAAAATGCATATATATCCCTTCCAAAATGAATAATTGCATATATATCATTTGTACAAGTTTTTTATGCATATATTACAATGGTTTTTATGCATGCTTTGGATATATATGCAATTTTACATTTTCGAGAGGATATATATGCAAAAGCCCCTTTAATATATAACATATTTTTAAATATTATTTTCTCTCTTATACCTCAAATCTAAATCCAAATCATAAACCAAATTTAAATCCAAATCCAAATCCTAATCATAAACCCATCTACAAACCAAACGGGCCAAAGCTTTGACCACTAGGCCACATGCCACATTTACACTTTTAGGGTGTGTTTGGTACCGAGAATTGGGGCAAGAGAAATGGAAATGGTTCCATTTCTCTTGTTTGGTACCGAGAATTGAAAAAGCGGAGAAATGGGGTAGAGAAATGGAGAGAAATGGAGAGAATTGGGTAGTGTAATTTGGTTAGCTCCATTTCTCTTATTTTGGTGGAGAAATTGGAGAAATGGATTAGTTTTTTTTTTTTTTTTTTTTTTTTTTTTTTTTTTTTTTTTTTTTTTACATATAAAAAAAATTAAAAAAAATATTTAAAAAAAAAATATATTTTTTTTAAAAAAATTATTTTTTTTTAAAATAAGTTTTTTTTTAAATAAATACATTTTTTTTTTAAATTATTTTTAAAAAATTATTTTTTTTAAATATTTTTTTTTAAATAAATACATACATTTTTTTTAAATAAATACATTTTTTTTCAAAATTATTTTTAAAAAATTATTTTTTTAAAAATTTATTTTTTTAAAAAAATATTTTTTTAAAATATTTTTTTTTTAAATTATTTTTTTTTTAAAATAAGTTTTTTTTTTTAAATAATTTTTTTTTTAAATTATTTTTTTAAAAAAAATAAGTTTTTTTTTTAAAATAAGTTTTTTTTTAAAAAAAATTATTTTTGAAAATTATTTTTTTTTTAAATAATTTTTTTTTCATTTCTCGGGTCAAGTCTCTGTTGTTACCAAACATTAGAATTGAACACAATTCTCTACTGATTTCTATTCTCTGAGATTTTATTCTCTACTTCATTTCTTTTCTCTGAATTTCTCTCTACCAAACGCACCCTTAAATACGATCGGGAATAATGAACACATAAATACATGCCTTCATGACACATTTACAAAATCCCTTGAATAATTAATGTATATAACTACAAAGTATAGTAATTATCATATATCATAAATTAAATGTCTGATTAAAATAATAATTTCCTCATTAAAGATGTTTGTATGAATACAAAGTTTATTAACTCATAATTGACATTTTCTTATCAAGAATAGCATTTACAAATTTAGTTGAATAGTCAACATCGAGAAGTAAATTCATGTCACTATTGCCAGCTCCTAAGTCGTAACTAACATTTATTTTGGAATTAATATGAATTTAATGTGATTGACACATGTTTAGCTCTCTCTTTATATATCTATATATTTAATTAAAATAATTTTAAAGTTTAATTAATGTTTTTGTACACCATTTTATTTTTGCTATCTACCACTAAATTACACTAGTGATGCACACAGTACAACACTGCTATGCATGATTTAGTGGTGGATGGAAAAAATAAATGGTGTACAAATCACCTCCCTATGTTTATTATATGTATTAGTTGATTTAAAAGGAAAATTATGTTCATTAAATATAAAAGTGAACACATGTTAGCAAAATCCTATAATTATTTAAAAGAAATTGATAAACGCAGTTTTAAAGGTTATGTTTTTCAAACATGCATTAACTATTTGTATAATTGTACCTTCAATAGTAATTGTTCACTCTCTGAATTTAACTTCTTTCATTCGACTTTATGTACGTACCACCAATTATGAACGTTTTGTTTCTTAAACGTGACCGTTAGAGTTATATTTAGCAAAACTCTTTATTTAAGTAGTAATTTAGTAAATAGTGGTTTATAAATTATTTTTTTAACGACAATTTATTGAAAAAAGAAAACTAACAAAGCACTAGAATTACAAAGGGAATTTAAACTAGCAGTGGTTTACAATTGGCTCAAAGTGAAAAGATCTAGTAAAAACAATTATCGAAATGAAAATAGTGAAAATAAATTCTAACCACATATTTCAAATAAGAATGAATAAATAATAGGGAGATGTATCTATTTTAGTGAGTGCGCCTCAAATTTGTAATTGTGTTTCTTTTTCATTTTCTTATTTTAATTATAATTCTCATTTAATCCAAACTCTTGGCTGACTTAAAATAGACGTTGTCCATATTGCTCCGTCGGCATCACTCCCACGCCCCCAATGTTAAATGCTCGGCTGATCGATCACGGAGGATGTCATGAGTTCAATCCTCACTTTTGACTAGATGTTGGTGAAACATGTGCTCGTTGTCCGGAGCTACATCCTTGTAGAAGGCTCAGTCATCACACGAAATAAGATAACTTTTTGTTTTATACAGAGAAACCATGTTGATTTACACCCAAAAAAAAAAAAAAAAAAAAAAAAAAAAAAAAAAAATTAAAATCAAAATCAAAATAAAAGTAAAAGTAAAAACCTGTAATAAACGCTGTAACGAAATGTAAACTAAAATGCAGACAATAACCCAGCCTTTGTGAGCAAATCATAAAATATACAGTAGAAATTAAGCTTTAAAATGATCAATATTAATTTCTGCATGGGTTAATACTCAGTATACTAGCATAGTTTTTGGTAGTTAAAAAGAGACATCTTAGGAATGGAAAACTGTCTACAATCAAAATAACCCCACCACATGAATAAGTTTGCCTAAAGCGAGTTCAATGCGCAAACTTTGCATATATACATAAAACAAAAGCACATGAATACACCCGTCTAATGGACAACTAAAACGAATTCAAAAACCAAAATTAACAAGCTGGCGATCAAGAGAAACTAAAAAAATCCCTTCACGTTCATTTCACTTACACAACCATACACAAATCACCCAAAGCTATTCTTCGTCAAAAATAATATACCCAATGTCAAACAAAACAGCTTGGAAGCCAGATAAGCGTTCATAAACCATTATACAGCAATTGTTCTTGGAGGCTTCATTCCAAATCCATGCTTCTTGCGCTCCACTCTGTCGATACAATAACGTACACACATAAGAGCTAACACATAGAGTTAGTTAAATACTAGTATTTTTTCTATGAAATACTCGGTATCAAGGCACTTCCAAATATGTCTCATTTTAGTCATTGTACTATTTTTATATATCCAAGCTATTTAAAGATGGTTTCGTGTCCTAATTGGGTCATTCTATAACCATGATTTCACGTCAAATACAAAATATATCATTTTTATACATATTTTCTAACATTCTTATACGAAATATTGTAAAACTCGGGTTGAAATGGTTTTTTGCTTACAAATGAGTGAAATGACTCGAATGGGACACTAAGTCATCTTGTATTGACTCATATTTACAAAATAAGGACAATTACTAGATTACTAAAAAGTAAGGTTGATAGTGTATGCAAAAACATCAATTTCTATATTTACCCTAAGAAAATTATGGACCGGGAGGGTTAAAGTGGGAACATGATGTAAACAAAAAAGTGTCAAGAACTTACGTGGGAGCAAGTTTACCAAGACCTTCGAGCTCTTGACCAGAGTCTTCATCTAGGACTCTCCCCGAGATTTCAATGACATAAGATCTATCTGTATCAGTTGGTAGGCCTCTACTCGCAAGTAAATCCAAGTCTCTTTGATGAAGCTCTCTCCCATTAACAAAAACATTTGTGTTACCATCAGCACATTTTTCGGGCATTGGATAATTGAATTCCTCGATGAATGGCTGCCAAACCGAATATGTTCCACATTAGTTCCAATAAGATAAAGATACAACAAATGTCCAAAGAAGTAATTTTATGGTTCAAAAATTTGCATTTATCCACCTAGAGGTGGAAAGTGAGATGGCTGGGAAAGGGGCCATATTGAGTCTTGGTAGAAACATGTCATTTGTAGTCTAGTCGGGTTTGCTTGACCGACAAACACTTTTTGTCCATTCTCTCTATAGATAATTAGTGTGTTAGTTATCACTACAAAAACAATGTTATTACACTCGCACAAATGCACGAATACCGATAACTCGGTAAGGGGGTTGTATGCATTAAAACTACACTTTGGAGGACTTTCAACACATTCAAACTACTTGAACCATACCAGTTTTAGCTGCAAAAAAATATTCACCCTTGGCACCCTAATTTTAGACAAAAGTACAACTCAAATCTACCCATTTCTAAATAATAGGTCGATAATTCTGCATCTAGGATAAAACATTACAAAGGAAGATAGCCCATATTTAGGAGGAAAACTGGACAGATAATGATAAGACATGAAAATTTTCATCCAACCTACAAATATGTCATTTGTGTAAGCCTTAAGGTCTTTTTTGGTAAAAATATCAACGTAAATTTCATTTGTCCCATTTTAGGAACTGCATTTTTTGTACATCTGAGTCATTATTAAAAGATTGTAAAAAATATTATTTTAGGCGTTTATTGTAGAGCTAAAAGATGATCCAAACGGCATACACAATCTTTTTAATGACTAAGATTTACAAACACAAAAAAGTAGAATGACTAAACCAAGACAAATGAAAAAGTACTTTGGTCTGATTGTAATTAGTTTACCGTTCAAATCAGACTTGAAAACAACATATCAATAATCAAGAAAATTACCGGAACTATGCCGCGACAAGGGCCACCCATTATACCCCAGAATCCAGCTCTTGTATCGTACCTAAACCAGAAACAAAAATGAAAAAGAATCATGAAAATGTACACGCTTGTTTATATGGATTTCAGAAACACAAAGACAGTCGTGTTATACTAACCAGTAATCACCAGGCTCTATCGGTCCAGCAAGCTTTTCCGCCTTCTTGACCAACCGATCCACTATAGGATGTCCGTTGACAGTCACATTAACTTTTCCCTGGTCAGCATGCTGAGTAGACTTCGAGAACTCTCTAAAGCTTTTCTTGATCATACCCTTTAAGAAAGATTCATTTCCTCCACTATTTCTTTGACGCTCAGGCTCCCTATTCGCATCACCAGATTCCTGAGAAGTGCCCGTATTGACTATATATTCATTAGATGAAATGTCAATCTCACTCGCCACTGCAGCATCTTTCATTGAACTTCCGTGGGCCCCCAAATTTTCAGGAAATGCAGCCTGTTCCATTTCTGACCTTCTGCTTACGTTCCCTTTTCCTGCTCGATTATATTTTGTGGAATAATCAAAATGATCTTGAAGAGGTGAACCCGAAGGCGGTGGATTTGGCTTATTGTTAGCATTCATCGCCAAATCAGCAGGATCATTGTCTAGTATAATGTTTATTTTTACTTCATCTTCTCTGTCTTCTGATGTGTTTGAGGCTACAGATTTGTAAGAAGTCATACTTTGACCTCCTATTGGTAATTTATCCATGGACTCAAAATCATAATTTCCCGAGTTGTCATAATCCTCAGATGAAAATTCAGCACGAGCCTTGTGATTGTCTTTTGACTTTACAGAACCCTTATTAGTTTCTGTATAAACAGAAAGAACAAGTCTTTTACTGACTATTAAAAGTAACATCACTTGAGAACACGCTGCACATCTCAATTTCTTTGTATTCTTTTTAGGTACTTGAAGCAATTCATAGCATGAAATACATGCCACGAATGGAGAACCACCAGCCACAGGGTGGCACCGTTTTACTCCGGTGGCTAAGATTCCCCTTGGAGGACGACGGAGATCATTCGACCATCTTGAGTGAGATTCGCCACTATGATTAGAGTTTAAAGAAATACTTGAAAACCGACGATTATAATCATGATGGTAAAAAACTGGATCATTTTGCAAAACTGGAGGTGGTGGTATAGGTGGTGGAGCTTGTTGGTGTTTATTATAGCAAATCAAACAAGAACAGGATGGGTGGTGATACATACGATTATCAGTCATCTCGTTGCTGACATATTGACCAGAATAGTAAGGTTGATAAGGGTTTTGTTCATAAGGTATAACCGGCGGCCGTCTATTGTTTTGTGACCTAAAAGGGTCACTAAAGACAGGAACTTGATTAGAAGAAGGCAATAAAGAATGACTTTTGGGTTGCATGTAAGGCGGGATATGATGATGAACCGGAACTTTTTCTTTAGATTTATCACGAGACCTAACAATTTCATCTTTGAGCTCATCTAGTTTTCGTAAAAGCTCATCTTCAACTTGTACATCATTTGTGTTTTGAACAAGCTCGGCGTATTCATGATGAGGGGCGTAATGGTAACTTGATGAACCCTCTTGAAAATCGGTATCCCTGTATCGCCAATTTGAGCTCCGGACTGATCTTCGTGAACCACTTCTGGGGTTTCTGATAACGGGTTCGTCAAAATCTATGCTCTTATCATGCCTACCTGAACTTCCATTGGATTTACCTCCATTTTCAGATCCTAAACTCATGCTCTTAACACTTCTTTTCGAGGAATCGAGATTTTCTGATTCTTTCAAAATTTTGTTTGGAATCACGTCACTTTCATCAACTGATTTTTCTGATGATACACCGGAGTCGATATGTTTGTTTTTTGCTGCAAATCACAAATTAGAAAAAGAAATATTTATACTAGTAACTTATTAAGAACTCTTCCACCATAAAGAAAGAGTGAATCACACAGAATATTGACCTATTCGCATATGAATAATTTATGATAACAAACATATACAATGTGATTAAAATAAAAAGTCTCCTACCATCAATTTGAGATTATTCAAAAAAGTACACCAAACATTGATTTTGACAGCTCCAAAAAAATACAAAGCACAGAAGAAGTCAATAATGAGGATATTACTAAGCAATTTAATGTATAATAACTATACAAACCAATCTTAAATTCTTTACATTTTCACATTAATTTAACACCAAACCACATGAAAAGCACAACAAACAAACATAAATTCACAAGATCAGACATCAACATTAATCCATCAATAGTTAACACACCAAGACATACATTTGTAATAAACCAAACAAAGGTTGAAACTTTACCCAAATTTCAACACAAAAGTAAACCACATGTTCTTCACAAATAAGATAGATCCAAATTCAACTACTTAGCATTAACACATTAATATAGTAAACACAAAAGACAACAAACTATATACATTTATAAACCCACATCTAACTGCTAGTTGCTAAATATAAACAAACAAAAAGAATCAAACTTTATCCAAATCACAAAAAACTTAACCCAAAATAAGATATCACATGTTTTTCACAAATTAATCTCACATTTATAAAGCCAGCATCTAATTTCTTGCAATATAAAATCATACAAAAGAATGAAACATTTCAAAACACAAAATATAACATACCCATTAGCAATAAAAACACAAACAAAAAACAATCAGAAATATATGAACTAACATCTAATTTCTTGAATATAATCAAACAAAAGGCCAAAACTTTCCCCAAAAAATCACATTTTTCTCAGAAAAACAAAACATACCCAAATCAATTCAGCTAAAACCCATCATTAATAACCACACAAAACATAAAAAAAAAATTCACAAATTTACAAAAAGATACAAAATTTACCACGAAGAACAGCACCACAGCCACCACACTGATAAACTGCATAATCAGTAACTTCAGGCAAAAGATTACTACATTTAGGACAACGGACTAGTCTCACTTTAGCAGGGCTTTCAGACATTATTGTCTTAAAACAACAAAGATTTTGTGTTTATTTATGTAATAATTAATGACCCATTTGAGTGTTTAATGTCTTTTGCAGAAGCTAGTGAAAAAAGTGAGATTTGATGAAATCTAAAGAGAAAAAATGAGGATGTTTGTGCAAGTGTTGTTGTTTGTTGTATAGTTCCAAGGAGAAAAGGGGAAAGAAGAAGACGTTAAAAAACCAAAAGTTGTTCACTGGGTTAAAGTGTGCTGTACTTTGGTTTTTATTGCTACTTTTTTATAAGATCTAGGTGATTTTTTACATGATTTGTGTGTGTACTTGTTACCCTTCTTGTTTATGTCGTGGTACATATTTTAGGTGGGGGTTTTGAGTTCATTGTTGACTCATATAAATGAGAATATGTTTTATGGGGTGTTCGTGTTGTTTATTTGTGAATTTATCACAGTTTTAGGTTCTTCAAAATGTTTAAATTAGCAAAGAAACACTAATCTCGAACATTTTTTTTATACTCACAATTTCAAACATAGTCTTTGAAAACGAAAGATGGTCCATACCATGACAATTCGGGTTGGCGGGTTCGGGTTAACGGGTTGGCATGTCAGAAAACTCTAACCTGAACTTGACTCATTTAAATTATCGGGTCAACTATGTCAACCCTGACCTGTTTACACATAATCCAAACCTGACCCATTTACCCGTATATATACTTGAGTTAGCAGGTTAAATAGGTTAAACGGGTTTTGGGTTGACCCATTTAACCTGTTTTATATACAAAAGTTGGCACATTATACTAGTTAAACATGTTAAATGGGTTTACGTGTCGACCCGTTTAACTCATTTAACTCGTATAATAAAATATAAATAATTTTTTATTTAAGAAAAAGATTTTAAACGGGTTGGCGGGTCGACCCGCTTAATTTATTCTCAACCCGAACCTGTAAACATGTTAGATGGGTCGACCCAAACCCGACCCAAAATCTAATTATACTCAACCCGAACATGTTAATTTTCGTGTCAGTTTCAATTAAATAAATAGTCCAAGAGTAAAATCTAATGATTATTTGTGTAACAAAAATAATACATAAATGGCCTTTCGATTTACGTGTGTTGTAAAAAAAGTCCCTAACTTTGCAAAAAAAGTTCTCTCCCGTTACTTGCGATTACATAAACAATCCATAGGTTAAATTTAGAGATTATTTTGTAACGAACACTTGCAATTACAGACATAATCCCTTAGGTTAAATATGGGGATTGTTTGCGTGATAAAAATTACATATATAGTCCGTATAGTTACCTATCGATTTAAAAACGATCACTGAGTTAAATCAAGGAAATGTTTGTGTAACAAGAAAAATCACGTCAAACCACGTGCCCCACAGCAAAGCGAGAGTAGAAAAATATCCCCGTTTATCACATTTTTAGGTTCTTCAAAGGTTTAATTTAGCAAAGAAACACTAATCTCGAGCACTTTTTATGAGTGTTGACCAAACCTTGAGTTCTATTAGCAAAGGTTAATAGAACTTGTTTTGGGAATGTCATTTAGATTCTTCTTATATGGGTATGTCCATATAAGTTATTTGTAATTTTCTTGTGTTTTATATATTTGCCGAATTGCTGGGGATGGTCCCTTTTTTCCAAAAGAAAAAAAACCTTGAGAACCTAACTTTCGGCAATGAGCACATGTTCTATTAACCTTTTAGCTAAGAGTTGAGATCTAACCCCCGTGAACTATTTCTCTAAAGGTATTTTTTTACTGATCAACCTAACGATTGCGATAAGGGAGTAATTATTGGAAAATGCTCACATCATAAAGAATAATATTGGGCTAGAAATACGTGAGCCTATTGGGTCACACACATATACACCAAATGATTACTTTTACAATGTAATCAATATATTTAGTGTATATTCACGATATTGGTTAACGGTCGTTAATTAAACCGTTAGACGCTTTAATTAACTTAAGACTTTAATTAAATAAGTACTTGGACTTGTTTAATTAAGACTTACCCCAAAACATATGGGGAACCCATGTGCGCTTATGGGTCGGCCGAACTAAAATTAGGGAGGTTGGGAGGAGGGTTTTGTGTTTGACTTGGAGACTAAGTCATTAGAAGCCTATACAATGAATTACATTATTCATTATTGGGTGATCTTGAAAACTCTAAACTATACAAACATTTTCTCTCCCTTCTCCCATAACCGTAATTGATCGTCCCCCTAAGGCTTTTAGGGATCTTGGTCGATTTCAACATAAGCAAGAACCATGTGTTTCGTTGCTTAGTTCGTGAAGTATTGAACTATCATTCGGGTAATCCACGTTGACGTGTAGTGTGGATTTTCTATAGATGTTACTTACTTTAGTAACCAAGGGTTTATTCATGAGGTTCAATATTAGAACCTAGATCTGATTTGTTACTTCATGTTAAGGTACTTAATTGTTAATCTATATGTATCATACTGATGCGGATTATGCAAAACACACTAAGTTTTACAATCATTTTAGACAGAGTACCTAACCGTTGTAGTGTAGTATAGGCAAGACACGGGGGATTGATCGTTCTCTAGGAGAATAATGAGGGTAGGCTCGAAGTGTATAACGAAATATGTAACAACCTGTAAATTTCTCGACCATTATTTTATTTGCAAAACAATTTAGTTTCATCAGTAAATGTGAAAAATTTATTTCCTGGAAATTCTGACCGTTATAATTCAAAACCGAGAAGTTATCTCACAATTACTGAAAAACGAGCCCGCACGCGTACCGAAACTCAGTTAATCATGCCTATGGTCAAATAAATAATTTTCTGAGTCAGAAATACTATTTTTAAGTTTTCAAAGTAAAAACACGCTTAAAACTATAAATTATGCGTTTTTGCCAATAACTTCAAACCGGGACACCACGACCCACGTTTAAGCTCAAACGGGACACAAAATACATCATAAAAATTCAAAATTATTTCCCTCCCATTAGATTCTTCTTTTGCCGCCCCTAGCATCAAAAATAACAATATTCCCTTAAAAATGTAAAAAGTTATCTTTACATAATAAGAACTAGTTAATAAGTATAAAAGATAAGTGCACTCTATTACCCAAATGACACTACCAAACCACTTGATTCCCCCTCCTAGTCATATATGGCCAATCCACATGATAACACACATTCACTTCCTAACATCAAATAATCCTGAATATTAAGTGTTAATTTCCCCCGATAATGCTTGTAATTTATATCATTTATATGGATTTACGCTTTTTTTCCACTTTCAGGTAAATTACGAGCATTGGAGCTAAAGAGACGCGGAATTGGAGAATTATCAAAGATTTATCAGAGTATGCTCACTTTGAAGAAGTTACGGCGTAACTCATCTCTCACATTACGCCGTAACTAAAGCGTAACTCAGAAAGCCAACTCATCAGAGGATTACGACGTAACTCTCCCAAAGAACTATGACGTAACTATATTAGGTCAAATGAGGTTCCACGTCGCTGATAACTACGCCGTAACTACTGACTAAACTCCGGCTTAACCAAGAAATATTGAAGATATGGCGTAACTACTTATAAGGTTACGCCGTAACCAGCAGATCTAGTGCAAATTACGAAGAAATAGAAGATTACGGCGTAACTATTTATTAGTTACGCCGTAACCCAGATCTGGCCTATAAATACCCCACGATTTCCAGCATTTCAAAGCATCCCATTCCACACACCACAACCAAAGAACTTGGGAAGAAGCCAAAGGCAGGTCTAGAGGAGCATACGGAGCTGTCTCCAAGGGAGAAATCACTCCCCTATGATAAGCATTAGCATTTTATCTTTTCTTTACTTTTGATTCATGTATTTCGTAACATTGAATATTGAATTGATTTGTATGGTTAATATGAGTGGCTAAGCACCTCTTGGTGCTGGCCTAGTTATGATTCCTTAATTGTTTTGTTTGCGTTTATATTACTTCCGCATAATTATTTCTAAGTGTATGCATGCATAGTTTATTGGTAGTTACCCTTGTTTCGGTAGTTTTGAATGGCGGTAGAGGCTAGTTGCTTAGGAGATATGACCAACTGACCCTAAGTGAGTAGACTGAAACGGGAAGGGTAAGATATGACCAACTGACGACCCTTTCTACTTGTGCGATTTGACCAACTAATCACCTACCGTTTGGATGAACTTAAGAATTAGGGGGTGAGTGTTTAAGTTGCTAACTCCCGGGCACTCACTATTATAAATCTAGCATGTAGCGGTACTTAATGACTTGGCTTAGGGGACCAGGAACAACTGGACTTATGAGGGGACACCTGACTTCTCCAGTGGTGGCATCTTTGCTGATAGGTTAGGGCGAATTGACCAAATGTTGTCCTCTCGACTTTGACCCCACCTGAAGTAATTGGAAGTAATTAGACGTAGACATTACTAGCTTGGAGGAATAACTAGGTTAGCACCACTCTCCTCTATTGATTGAAACTTTGCCTTTTATTTGCTTTAGTAGTTAATTAATTAATTCCTTATCGAAATCATATTAAAAACTGTGACACATAGACTTAGTAATAATCCAACACACATAGCTCTTGGGACGACCTCGGTTTTACCATTACTACACTACACACGACCGGGTACACTGCCCGTTAGTGCATTAGGGTAGACCATAGGTATAACGAGACAATATAAATATTAAAACCTGGTCAGTAAAACCTGCATCAAGTTTTTGGCGCCGCTGCCGGAGAGCTATTTTAGGATTTTTCATTAAGTATATTTTTAATTTTCTTTCTTCTCTTAAATGTCAGGATACAAGACTAGAAGCTCGAGGCCTTTTTTGGCCACCCCATTCGATGATCCGGAGAAACAATTTCGGACAAGGAAAGTTTACTCTCCGGTTCCTATTCATAACATCTTTTCATTTTACGAATCAGACCAGTCTGACGCAGAACCGGAGGTCATTGATGAAAATAATATCGATGACCTAACCATGGAGCAGTATTTGGAGCGACCAAATGAGAACTGCCAACGAACCATCACAGAGGATTCTAGTACTGAAAAATACTCTATTCCTGACCAATTTATTCGAGAGTTACACGAACTTAAGTTTTCAGGAGATGAAGATGAGGACGTTCAGAATCATGTAGAAGAAGTACTCTATTTATCCTCTCTTTTCAACATCCGAGGTACCCCAAGCTATTCGGTCACCGCGAGAATATTCCTATGACTCTTACTGGAACTGCGAAAAGATGGTACAATATAATCCCTAACAAATGTAAAGGAGCTTGGGATAAACTAAGAAGAGAATTCGTCCAACAGTTTTGCCCTCCCTCAAAAATGGCAAAACTCCTTGGTAAGATCTATCAATTCGTTCAAGTAGGGGAAGAAACGCTTTATCAGGCATGGGAAAGGTTTAATGAGCTACTTTATCGATGTCCCACTCATGATCTGAACAAACATCATATCGTCTACGTCTTCTACCGGGGTAATTAATGCGCTAACACGAGAACTACTCGATTCTCCTAGACGTATTCCTAGTATGGCCCCTGACCAAGCCTTGGAATGTATTCAACGGATTTCTGAACATTGCTACAAATGGCATATGGATACAGGGTACGGACCAAGAGACAATTTTGATCATAAGGTAATGAAGACATTAACTAAGCAAGAATACAATTATAGGGAAATTTTTGAAAAACGAATGCTGGAAAGAGCAAATGAAGCTGAAGCATGTAGGATTAAAAAGGTTAAGAGTGTATTTGGGGCCAAATCCGGGAACAATCTTGAAAAAAAGATTCTTGACCACATCAAGGAATCAAGGGAGCGAGATGAGAGAATTAAAAATATGATGAAGACATTCGTGGAAAATACAGTCTCTTCTCTCAAAATTCATGAAGATCGGATTAAGGGATTGGAGAAGAGTGTTACCTCATGTTCACAAGCCATCACAGAATACCTAGCGTCTCGGGAAGAGGAAGTTGTCAACACGGTAGAAACAATCCTTGAAGAACCGACGACCTTTTTGGAAAAAGTTAAGCGACGAATCAGCATGGAAAGACTATCACTTATGGACCAAGATTTACCGGTAAACTCCCCTATTACTAATTCCATTAAAACTAATCATGATGATATTCTGCAGGAATTAAGCAATGATGAGACAATACAACTCAACGAAAGATGTTCAACGGTTTTGAGAAACGAGCTACCACAGAAGGAGAAAGATCCAGGTTGTTTCACTCTCCCTTGCTTGATCGGGAGTCTCAATATGCGTAATGCCCTAGCTGATCTTGGAGCGAGCATAAGCATAATGTCTCGTTCGATGTTCCTACGTATGGGTATTGGTGACGTTAAGCCAGCCAAGATGAAAATTGAAATGGCCGATCGATCCATGCAGTCACCATTAGGCATCGTTGAAAATGTGTTGGTAAAGATAAAGAAATTCCTTTTCCCGGTAGATTTTGTAATTCTCGACATTCCGGAAGACAACAGAATACCTGTCATTTTAGGTAGACCTATGCTTGCTATGGCCCATACAAAGGTGGATGTCTTTGCTGGAAAACTAACTCTTGAAGCTAATGGAGAGATTGCTACGTTCGGACCTAATGAACTCATGTCTACTCCTCAAAAGGTATGTGCGGTTGACCCAGTAGGAAATTTTGGTGACGCTCTAGAAGAATTTCTTAGTGACCCCCCGGATCCTGGCGAGATAGATTCAGGGAATGATTTTGATGTTTTTGTCAATTTCGAGGAAGAGGATAATTTAGGAATCAGTACTGATGACTTCTCAAGTGACGTCGAAATGGCCCATTGGCAAGACAACTCTGTGAAGACTTTCTCGCAAACCGATGAACCTAGATTTTATGAGGTGGGAACCCGCATACATCATAGGAACCCTTATTATCTGAAGATCTCATGCAAAATCAGGTATATCGACTTCCATCCATTTATTGACACAGCTTCCCCAGTTAACATTATGTCAAAAGAATGCTACAACCGAGTTATGAAAAAAGAATTAGAATATAAGGGAAATAACTTTCTTGGGGTTTGCAACCAACATTCGTGTCTTCGTTGGGACTCATTCATTCTTGGTGAACTTTATGGTCTTGGACGACTTGAGCGAGTTTGTGGAAGATGGACTAACTGGGGTAATCTTAGGAAAACCTTTTCAGGAACTGTATGGGCTTAATAAAAATGAAAAAGAAGGGTTAGTATGTGTTGGATCGATATACTTCAATCAAACTAACTTTAACTAGCTTGTTAAGGTTTAATAACCTCGGATAAATCCTAAGTTATTAACAAAGAAACACTGAGCAATCTTTATTAAGTACGCGGAATTTACTTAACAAAGCTAAGAATAACTTTTATTATAAACTCTAAATCTGCTTATTATGCAGATACTCTAAACAACTCTAAAATTATCGAACTTCTCTCTAAAACACTAAATAACTTATGAATTCGTAAACTCTAAAACTCATAGACTCGTACATCTCTAAGGCCAATCTAGGAGTCCTTTTATAGGCTCAAGGATATCCTAGTCGGTTTACAATTTGTATTCTTGTACGAAAAGTAATCTAAACATAGAATACAATACTTTCCATAAACGAATATAACAGTTCTTTGTTCTTGCAGTACTTTGACTTCATAAAGCAGTACTTTGACTTTGTCTTTAGCAGTACTTTGACTCTTTGACGTTTTCCAGTACTTTGCAGCTTACAGTACTTTCATATCTTCAGTACTTTCATATCTTCAGCACTTTCATATCCCAACAATCCTCCCCTAACTTGAATTCTACTTGCTTGACTTTAAGTTCCCTTTAGTGAATATATCTTTAACAACTTCATCTTTAAGGACAGATTGTTTCTTAGTCTTTGGATTGTATCTCTGTAATGTCTGTGCTTGTCAAAGTATCTCTTAGAATTATTCTTTTACAGCATCGTCCAGCAAGCTACATCTTTTCAGCAACACAGCAACATATGACAATTTTGTACATTAATTCAGTTTAAGTTGCATATTATTCTCATCACTTCCAGGTGTGTTAACTCCTGTGAGAGGTGAATCATTGAAAACTTAATGGATTTAGATCTCTTTACCAAAGCCATTATCTCTGGAGTAGCCGAATGTTTTGGTGTGTAAGACCATGGTACATTGATAACCATATAATTTTTAGCAAATCATCAGCTATCAACAGATTTGATTTGTCTTTACCAAAAGTTGTACCCTTCTGGACTAGTTAGTTCTTCTATCTAATGGTGAACTAATTACCAATAATGGTTTTTCCACTGCCTTTACCACAAGCCATTTTCTTGTGGGCTAGCCAACTCTTCACATTATTGATATGGTGAGTTGATTACCATCCAACTTATTAGCAAGTTGTCAACTAAAAACGGATTTGATATATCTTTACCAGAGCCATTTGCTCATGGATTAGCCAATCCTTTTGTAATCATGGTGGATTGATAACCTATTGATGTTATCATCACAAAAACCATTTATTCAACCTTTATTTCAAAATATTTATTACTTAGCAAAAGGTTTCATTTAAAATTCTTTTAACTGGTTTATGTCTTCAAACAGTACTTTGATGAAAGTACTGTCTGATCAATCAGTACTTTGAATAAAAGTACTGATATATCAAAAAGTATTTATTCAAATAAAATTCATACCAGTTATTAATCATCCTCAGCAATAGTAGTCCAGTTGATAAACAAGTTGATAACCATGCAAGCAGTTTCATTATCCTCTTCTACTTCCATTCCATGCTCTAGCATCCTTCTCATAAGCTCGATTGTGAGAGGATATCTTCTTTCTGCAAACATGTGTATCATTGTTCCATTTTCCAGCTCTAAAACATGAACTCCATACTCTTCAAAGAATCTCCAACAAACAATTTCCTAGCTTTCTTGATTCTTCCAAACATCATCAGTGCTCTCTTCTTCAGTTTCCCATGCAGTTATGAGATCACCATGTAAAACTAAACCAATCCCTGCTAATGGATTATGTTCAAAGTAAGCTTTCACCACATGATATAAATAGAATAGGTCTACTCTATCTATAATGTGCAGTAATTCCCATAGCCTTTTGAAAACTTTGAAGCTTTCATCTTCTTTATGAAAGATCATGTAATCCCCATCCTTGGATTTCACAACTTCAAAAACACTAATCTTTGATCTGTTCATCTTCATGTCATCATCTTCTTTTGAATAATCAAAATCTACTACTCTGAGATAATTCCTTAATTCATCACTAGTCTCAGATCTTAATTCAACTTTTTCTTTCTTTGAGAACTGAACATCTGTAACTTCAGTTTTCCTTTTTCTTTTCAAACTCTTTTTTCTTTCAGCTTCAGTCCAGGTAGCTTCTTCTCTAAAGCCTTTAATGCCTGCAACATCCTTCTTATAATCCTCTCTAGCAGCATCATATAATCTTTTCATCTCAAAATAATTAAACTTTTGCAATCCTTTATACCCTTGACTTTTTAGATAAGCCATCATAGCATTTCTGTCTTTAGCTTTATTAAGTCTTCTTGGCATAAATCTAACAGGAACAGGTGACTGTAATGGTTCAGCAGCTTCAGCATCTAATTCATCTTGTACCTTTTGAGCTGCTTCTCTATTCTGAGCTTCTTGAGCTTCCTGAGCTTCTCTATCTTTAGCATTTAACTCTTCTTGAATCTTTCTAGCTGCTTGTTCA
The DNA here is from genome assembly GCA_019973895.1 of Chrysanthemum seticuspe. NCBI lineage: Eukaryota > Viridiplantae > Streptophyta > Magnoliopsida > Asterales > Asteraceae > Chrysanthemum > Chrysanthemum seticuspe. Next base: position 250,461,930 of record BPTQ01000009.1, read on the forward strand.
TTCAAAGCATCTTGAGCAGCTCTTAACTGTGCTAAAGTTGGTTTCTTCTTCTTAACTTCTACCAAAACACCCTTCCCTTTATCCTTAGGATCAATTTCAGGTTGAGAAGTTCTTTGTTGTTCTTCTTCTTGTACATCTCGAATAGTAACTCCTCCTCTTGGTTGTGATAAATCTCTAAAAATTGTAGCAATGAACTCATCATCACTTGCAGAATGAATAGGTTTGAGAATAGCTTCCTCTTCTTGTATAACTGTTGTAGAAGGTCCAGCTTCCTCTTCAAAATTTAACACTCTTGGAGTAATTACTTCTTGTCTGAAAGTATCCTGAAAACCAGTACTTTGTTGTTCAGTACCTTGAACATCAGCAGTACTTTGAACTTGAACATGCTCATCAGTATCGTGAATGATCTTTTCTTCAGACTTTTTAGAACTTTTAGGTTCATTCTCTTTAACCATATCTTCTTTCAAGTTCTGTTCTTCTAGATTCCTCCCCAAGTTGACAGAAGATGGTTTATGAACCTTTTGGTGTTTACTTGTCTTGGACTGTCTTTGTGCTTTCTTCTTTGATTTGACCCAGATACAAAATTCTTTAATCAAAGGCCAGACAAAAGTTTTTAGCCTTCTAAATTTTATCTTCAATTTCTTTATCTGCTTAGCTTGAACCTTAGTAGTCTTTTGCAACTTAACAATCTCCCGTGTCAAAGCATAATTATCCAAAGATAAACCTTCACGAGGTATAGTATGTGGATCTTCACCTTGAATATGTGAATGTTCCTCTGATTGAGAAACAGGAACAGATCGTGGTGGAGATGGAGAAGGTGATCTTACAACTTCTTCTTGAACCTCAGGGCTTGGAGAAACAGTACCCTGTGGAGATGCAGTACCTTCATGAGAAGCAGTACTTGCAGATGCAGTACCTTCAGATGCAATACTTTCACTTGCTGCATCATCTTCATCATCTGCTCTAACAGCCTGAACGACTTCCATCATAGAAGTAGTTAATGGTGTATCTGGACCTCTAAATAGATCACTTCTTCTAGCCATAAAAGTAAAAATCTTGGATTGTTGAACAATAACAGGCAATAAGTCTGTAGGCTTAGGTACATCAGCAAGTTGTTTGTTCAGAAAAACTTGTACAAACCTGGGATACATTAACCATTTTGATCCATGATTGATGTGAGAAAGCATGCCATCAAGAATTAGCCTTGAAAAATTAAAAATACGATCTGTAGCTAATCCCACCATAGCAGAGGCTATATTAGACCCAAACTGCTCCCAAGAAGTACTTTTAGCACTAATACAATGTAACAATACATGTATTAAAAACTTCCATTGAGGACAAAACAACTGTTTCCTGAATGTTTGTTCTATTAAAGAACCTTCATAACCAATATGCCCAAAAGTTTCCCAAATCAATTCCTTGGCAAAACGAATAGCACCATCATTAACATTAAACAGCAAATTCTCTCTAATAGATGCTTCAGTAATCTTCATCGTTCTTCCAACAACTGTAGCCCTAATATAAAATTCTTCATTCTCCATGTTTTCTCTCGCAGTAGCCCAAAATTCTTGAATCCAAGACTCAATAATATCCGGCTCCACTAAAAGAGCATAACTGATGGGCGACCCAGTTAGATAATCAATAATATCATGAAACGCCTCATTGTCTTCAGTCTTGTCTAAATTGGCTACCATATTGTGCTTTGAAACAGTAGGTCGATTCGCCATGAGTGATTATGTAAGCACAATAAGAATTTAAATCGAATAAGAATGAGATAAATATGGAAACGATGCTAAGGTATGAATATAAGAGGGAAAATCGGAAAGCAGTTATTTATAGGTGAGATTTGAAAAATCAATGCCCAAAATAAAACAACCGTTAGCATTAATTACCCCTCAATATAACCGTTGGAACAGTACTTTAATACGACAAACAATACTTTCCACGTATGCAGTACTTTCCCAAAGCAGTACTTTCCAAGCAGTACTTTCAAGAAAAACAATACTTTGCCAAATTCCTCCGTAGAAACTAAGTATACACAAATATCCTCCCCTCAAGCAATACACAGGACTATACTAACACCTTATAGTCCTCCCCTCAAATGTACCTTAGTAGTTAATCATGCCAATACTCACCACCAAGTGATTGAATCTTGAAACATCAAAGCCTTTTGTGAGTAAGTCAGCTACATTGTCATCTGTGTGAACCTTAACAACATTAATGAGTCTGTGCTCATAACAATCTCTGATAAAGTGATGTCTAATCTGAATGTGCTTGGTCTTGGAATGATACACATGATTCTTCATAATACAAATGGTACTCTCATTATCAATATTGATAGGAGTATTCTTAAAATTGAACCCATAGTCCAAAAGTTGATTCTGCATCCACAAAACTTGTCCACAACAGCTTGCAGCATCTACATATTCAACTTCAGTAGATGATGTTGCTGCAATTGTCTGCTTCTTGCATTGCCAGGAGACTAACCTTCTTCCAAGATATTGGCATCCCCCAGTTGTTGATCTTCTATCATAATTATCATCTGCATAATCACTATCTGAAAAAGCTTCTAAGTGAAAAGGTGACTCTTTTGGATACCACAACCCCAACTTTGGTTGTTGTTTCAAATAACAAAAAATTCTTTTCACTGCATTCATGTGAGAGATCTTTGGTGAGACTTGATATCTTGCACATAAACAAACTGCAAACATGATATCAGGCCTTGATGCAGTAAGATACATAAGAGAGCCAATCATTGATCTGTATAACTTGACTTCAACAGGCTGTCCATCTTCATCTTTGCCCAATGAATTGATAGATTTAATAGGTGTAGTAACAGCCTTCATATCATCAAAATTAAACTTCTTAAGTATGTCTGTAACATACTTGTCTTGACTGATAAAAATTCCTTCCTTTGACTGCTTAACTTGAAGTCCCAAAAAGAAAGTTAACTCTCCCATTGAACTCATTTGAAATTCCTTCTGCATCAGCTGCTCAAACTCCTTAACCATGGACTGTTTGGTAGCCCCAAAGATGATATCATCAACATAGACTTGAACTAACATGATATCCTTCTTGTCTCTCTTGATAAACAAAGTCTTGTCTATAGCTCCCCTCCTGTATCCATGTTGTAATAAGAATGTAGAGAGCCTCTCATACCAAGCTCTAGGTGCCTGATGAAGGCCGTAAAGAGCCTTAACCACCTTGTAGACTTTGTTTGGGTGTTTAGGATCTTCAAAACCTGGAGGTTGTTTCACATGCACCTCTTCTGTAATAGTGCCATAGAGAAAGGCACTCTTGACATCCATTTGGTAAACCTGAAAACCCATGTATGAAGCAAAAGCAAGAAATATTCTAATAGCCTCAATCCTTGCAACAGGAGCAAATACTTCATCATAGTCTACACCTTCTTCTTGTCTGTAGCCTTGAGCTACTAACCTTGCCTTGTTTTTTATAACATTGCCTCTTTCATCTCTTTTCACTCTGAAGACCCATCTTGTTCCAATAACTCTCTTTCCATCTGGAAGATCACATAAAATCCAAACTTCTTGAAGTTTAAATTGAAGAAGTTCCTCCTGCATAACTTCAACCCAGCTTTCTTTAGTCAAAGCTTGAGCAATGTTCTTGGGTTCCTCTTGAGAGATAAAACAAGTAAAAAGGCAGGTTTGATGGTCCTTATGATTCAGCCTGTTTTGTTTGTAGACAAAGCTAAGTAAAGCATTATGAGGTTTTGTGAAACTCTTAGCTTTGTGTCTTGTCATAACTCCAGAAGTAGATGGACCAATGATTTGATCAGCTGGATGATTCTTATGAATCCGTAAGATTGGAGACTGTGGAACTCCATATGCATCATCCAAATTAGTATAATCAGCACCTTCATTAGAATCTGAGAAAATACCTTCATCTTCAAGCTCATCATCAGTTTCTTCTAATCCAGGCATGGTAGGATCATCCAAATCATCTAAAGTACTGTCAACAAGTGCAGCAGTACTTTGGTCGAAAGTACTGTCCAAAGTACTGTGAAAGTACTCTGCAGTCTTGTTCTTTTTCTTTGCCTCTTCATAAGCTCTCCTTTGTTCATCAGTGTAAGAATGTGCTAATACATCTTGAAGAAGCATCTGATTAAGTTCCTCTTGAATAGATTGATCCTCAGCAGATAATGAGGATTGTGGTGCAACAGTACTTTGTTTTGGAGAATTAGTACTTTGCTTGGGAACTTCAGTACTTTGTTTTGGACTTACAGGATCTTCATCATGAACAACATCAGGTCTAATATGAACTCCATGAACAACATATTGTAAATCTTCTCCATTTTGCAAAGGTTGATTTTCTTCTCTAACAGGTACATAATTCATTGAAGGAGTTAAGACCTCAAGATCAAACATCCAATCAGGACCTTTACCTTTCTCATTGTCTTGATCTTCTAAAAACTCAACATGAAGACAATCTTGAATCTTTTTAGTAACTCTGTTGTAGACTCTAAATCCTTTGTTGTTAGTGCAATAACCCAATAAATATCCTTCTTCAGACTTGCCATCAAACTTCCCCAGATTATCAATGGTGTTTAAAATAGTAAGAGGGCATCCAAAAGGCTTCATAAAATGAATGTTAGGTTTATTGCCCATCAGCAATTCATAGGGTGTCTTCATCTGTGGTTTGGTGACAGAGACTCTGTTAAGTACATAACATGCAGTACTTACATCTTCTACCCAAAATTGAATATGTAGATGGGAATCTGCTAGCATTGTCCTTGCTGCTTCAATCAAAGTCCTATTCTTCCTCTCTGCAACACCATTTTGCTGTGGTGTTCTAGCAATACTAAACTCCCTCTTTATGCCTTTATTTGCACAAAAGTCATCCATAAGCTTGTTCTTGAACTCAGTGCCATTATCACATCTAATACCTCTAACCTTGAGTCTCAATTAATTTTCAAGAGCTATTATGAGAGTCTGAATAGCATCAAAAGTATCATCCTTAAAACCCAAAAAGAAAACCCAACTGAATCTACTGCAATCATCTGTAACAACCAAACAGTACTTTTTCTTATTTAGGCTTGCCACAGAGACAAGTCCAAATAAATCCATATGTAACAGCTCCAATGGTTCTCTAATAGTTTTTTCCTTAAGCTTCTTGCAGGAAGCTTTGTGTTGTTTACCCTTCTTGCATGCCAAGCATGATTGATCATTCTTTTAAGTCTTTGAAAGTAAACCTCTAACTAGATTGCCTTTGACCAGTTTGTTGATATTCTTGAAATTAACATGGCCCAATCTTCTATGCCATTGATGTGCCTCTTCAGATGTTGCTTTAGCCACCAAACATGTGGCTCTTCCATAAGAATGTAGACTCTTCATGTCTAAGCTATACACATCATTAGTCCTTGGTACTCTAAGTACTACCATGTCATCATCAACAGGTTTAAAATCAGAGGAAAGGATGAGACATTCTGTGTCAGTGAATAACACATGATGCTTTTTATCACAAATTTGAGAGACTGATAGCAAGTTGAATTTAAGCTCCTTCACATATCTAACATTCTCAAAGTCGATAAGCCCTGCTTTGATAGTTCCTTTTCCAGTAATCTTTCCTCCATTGGGATCATTCCCAAATGCAACTCTTCCTCCACTAATATTTCTAAAATCAGACAGAATCTCTTTGTCTCCTGTCATACTTCCAGAGCAACCACTATCCACAATTAGATGATCTTTAAGCTCCTCTTATGGGTTGCCCTGCACACAAAGAAAAGAGTTAGTGATTTTTAGGAATCCAAGCCATTACTGACTTGTGTTCCCCTTGTGGAGTTACAAACTCAAATTCTTTGATTATGTAATTCCCACTATCTTTCAAATGATGATCCAAAATTATCTTTTGATCTTTAGCATGTGGATTTTCAAAACTTTCTGGTTTTTCAACATAAATCTCTTTTACAAGATTATTAGCTTTTTCTTGTGTCACAAAAACATCAGATTCACTTTTTGTTGAAAGTATTGTTTGTCCCTCAGCAGTACCTTCCCTCTTAACCCATTCTCGTTTAACACGTGGTTCCTGTGATCTAGATCCCCTATGTGAATTGTAATACCTTCTAGGTTGATAGTGAGATCTCCTAGGATTCCTATTCCAAGTAGTGTGATCAGTACCTTGTTTCTGAGCAGTACTTTGGAAAGTACTGTGAGATACTGAAGGTTTTGAAAAAGGTCTTCTCTGATGTGGGTATCTGTGATCTGGTGTGAAGTTTCTGTGATTAATCCTATTTGAATTATTCCAAACTGGTTTGTGCTCTCTAGGTTTGTGGTTGGCAGATCTGTTCTTTGGAAATTTGCTAAGGTATTCTGAGTGTCGATCACAATCTTTGATTAAGTGATTAGGACTATAACACACAAAACACAGTTTTTGACCCATATGTCCAAAGTGATTTCTTCTATGTCTATGCCCAAAATTATTTTGCCTTCTAGGTGAATGATTAAACCTGTTTTGACCAAAATTATCCCAAAATGGTTTAGCAGTACGGTTTTGAAAAGACTTTGCAGAAGGTACTGCTTGTGGAGCAGTACTTTGATTTGAAGGTACTCCTTGATTTTGAACATTATTTGCAACAGCTTCTTTGGGTTTTTCAGATCTAGATTGAGCAACAAGCTTCTTCCTAAACTCTAGACTGTCTACTCCAAATCGAGAAACATCAGGCCTTATGGGTTGATGACTAATGGGATGTGGGACAACATTATATCCCTCGTCTTTCTTATACTCAGGAGGAGGTTCACTTATTGAGCCCTCATTACTAGATGTATCTACATAGTTAATGTGTTCATCATCACTAGTGGTTATGTCCTCAAAATCACCTACATCCTAATCACTAGGTTGTTTTTCTTCTATGTTATCAAAGTTCATACCAAAACCTAATCCAGTTCTAATGTATGCTCTTCTTTGTTTTTCAACATAAGTAACATGGGACAGACCATTTCAATTTCAGCAATTTTACAGTTTAGTTTCCATTCACTAAGTTTTAACTGGTAATCCTGTTGTTCATACTTTTCAGCCCAAGCCATTTCATTATTTTCATGTGTTATAGTTTTAGCTTCCATAGACTCTAAAGTAATTTGATAACCAGCTACTTCAGATCTAGCCTTAACACAATTATCTCTTTCAATCACATAACTGTTAAGTAATTTTAGATAAAAATCATAACAGTTGGAGCATACCTCAGAGATAGGAGACTGAGTTGGGGAAGTAGCCACCATAGCAAGAAGAACAGGATCATCTTCACTTTCTTTGCTCCAATCAAATCCTCCAAAGCCATCATCAGATTCCAAAGCAGCATGTTCAGGTTCTTCATCAAAAGCAGTGCTCCAGTCCAATGCATCCACTGTGTCTTCAACTGCATCTTCCACTACTACCATACAGTAAGTCACTGGTTCATCATCAAACTCTTCACTCCACTCAACTTCTGATAACTTCTCTTGAGCAACCAAAGCCTTTGTTTCAGTAATTGGAATTTCTTTGAGCTCAAGTTTTGGCTTCTCAGATGTTCTATTTGCTTGATACTTAGCAAACATGCACTCCCTTGCAAAGTGACCAGTCTTTTGACAATTGAAGCATTCAATTTGGGATTTGTCAAAAGTTATTCCTTGTTTTGGTTTGAAATCAATACTTTTGCCTGTCTTCTTCATGTACTTTTTGATCCTTGCAGTGATCATAGCAACTTGCCACCTGATATCAATTTCTTCAAGTGCATCTTCTTCAATCTGTGCTAGATCCTCTTCATAAGTGACAGGTAAACTGGCTTGTTGTGCAAAGAAGGAGCACACAACTTCACCTGAGTGCAAAGTGGTAGGTGGTGGGGCCTGCTGAGCATATGAAGGGGGTTGTAAACAGCAGTACTTTGAGAAACAGTACTTTGAGAAGAAGCAGTACTTTTGACAGAAGTACTGCCCTTCTTTTCAGATGATAGAAAAGCTATACTGTGAGACTTAGAATTTGTTTTACCACTCATCTCATGCTCATACACCTTCAAATGATGATAGAGATCATCAAAGTCCATGACATCCAAACCTTGTTGTCCTCTGATCATTGTAGCAATCACATGCCATGTAGATGGCAAACTCCTTAGAAACTTCAAATTAGCATCCTCAACTGACACTTCTGCCTTGTATAACTCCAACATGTTGAGGAGATTTTGAAACCTATCATATGCAGCATCAAGACTCTCTCTTTCACCTACTGTGAAAGTTTCAAACTGTTGCTTCAGCAAATTTCTATGCATCTTCTTAGAGGCTTCATTCCCTCCAAATCTAGTCTTGAGAGCAGCCCAGAGCTGCTTAGCATCTTTAGCATCATGAAATTTGAGAAGATGACCATCTGGAATGGCAGATAAGAGAATGTTTAGTGCCTTTTCTTGATTCCTTAGGGTTGCTGCTGGTAAGACTGCCTTTGGTGCAATTGGTTGTCCAGGAATATTAATAGGTTCTGGAACTACTTCATTGCCAAGAGGCAGTTGAGCCACGCCCAACCATTACTCGATATCAGTGACGAAGATAAGGCAAAAGGTATTGACCATCCTTACCAGAAGATTAAGAGTTTCTACTCGGGATGTTTAGAGCTTGGGATGGACTACAAACGAGATGAAAATCTGATAAGTTGGATCCAACGTGGAGATTGCCATATCCACGAAATAACCAACAAGCACTGGTAACCCCATGGCTCTGAGTCTAACTTAAAGACTCGTAAATAAAGAAAAGTGCTCTTTCGGGAGACAACCCAAATTATCCCTTTATTTTGTTTTATTTCCATCTTTGTAGGGTTTTGTGTTTTTAACCATTTTTGCAGGAAACTTGGAGTAATTGTTGCTACAACATGCTGATCTGACCAGAGTTACGGCATAACTCATCTCTGTGGTTACGCCGTAACCAACCCCTTGCAGCAGAATTTTGGATGCATTACCAATTACGGCGTAATACCATCTCAGTGGTTATGCCGTAGCTACACTCTTACAGCGTATGCCAGGTTTTACCTAGTTACGGCTTGACTCCCTCTTTGAGTTACGACGTAATTATCATCTGCTTTACTTCTTTCATTTTAAAACACAATAACGTTGTATTAGTTTTTTAAATGAACTTTGTGGGTGTGTTCCCTGTAAACCCTCACGAGACTTCACTCGTCCACTTGGGACACTAAGTGGTTTAAAAGGCTTGTTGCATATGCTAAATGCAACCATGATTCCTACGAAAGTGAGTTAGGTTTGTTTTTCATTTTTCTTTTTAGAATTTTGCTTGTCGGCAGTGTGATTTCAGGGTTTGAAGTTTGCTCATGGATGCTTATACGAAGGCACGTCTATTTTTCGTGGGCCTTCTTTATTTTTGGAGCAAATTTCAGGGAAGTTCTCGCTCTAATTCTACTTTTCTCTTCACCTTTATTTAACGCTTAGTACAAAAGGGACTTTGTACAATTCAAGTGGGGGGACGGGAGTAGAATTATCTCTTGAAGTTTATTTTGCCCTCATTTTTCTAGTTTATTTTGAAAAATTATTGCCATTTTTAAAATTTTGACATGTTTTTCTTAACCTAACTAGATTAGACCTTAGCCGAGCACATACAACCCTTGATATTATATGGTGAGATTAGCCTTATCCGTTTCCAATATTTTACCCCAAATCCACCAAATTATGAGTGTGCCGGTAGCTTGTAAACTTTAGAACTTGGCCTTTGCATCATTTCAAGACCATAGACGAGGTATGTTGAGTTAGCTCGATGTATTTGGACTTTTCAGTTTAAGAAGGCAATATTATAGGATTATCACCCAAATAGCCTACCATTGTGTGTGTATCGATTAGTCACCTCGACTAATCGACCCCCATGTGAAACCCTTTTGTTGCACTCACCTTTAGTGCAAGATACCCCTAGATACACCCATCTGAGCCATTCCTTTCATTTTGTTAACCCAATATATTGTTTCGATACACCTATACACCTTAGCCTACCCTGCAGTCTTTATTTGTGATTGAGAAGTCATCATTTGCCTAAGTTCAAGGTTCAAGTGGAAATGTTCGAGAATCATGCTTTCGTCGACGACATATTCTTAAAGATCATTGAAGACCCCCCGAATCCCCATTGTTCATCTCAAGTGGGGGGATATTATGTTTAGTTGTTATTGTTATGTGATTCGGAAAAAAAAAGTTGTTATGTTATTTAGTTATTGTGAAAGTGCGATGTTATAAGCACTAGGTTATGAGCTTTACATAGATTTAGTATCGAGGAGGCCACCTCGGTCACATTCGAAGATTGGAGTTGGAAATTATGCCAACAGTTGGAGAAAAGGTAGTGTGCCCATCATGACGTCCTCTAATGACACATCTACCTAGTATTTCATGATCCGATTTCTTAACTTCAAAGCTTGAACTTTGGGCGGACGGTAAGTGGTGATGACTTGGTTATTGATTTAGACTACCTGCTTGATTTTTATTTTACACCATTTATATATCCCATGTCTTATCATACCCTTTAGTCATGAAGCGTGTCTAGGTGATGCAGCGAGCAATCTTTGGTGTCTTGGCCATGGATTTGGTCATGTATCATTGATTTTGTCCACTTCGCCGTGACATGTTAGTAATGACGAGTCACCCGTTAACCTTTGTCGTGTCTACCCATATTGCCTTCGAAAATTGTTTAGCCCTTAACTCTAGTGGTGGAGATTTGTGTAACCGCCAAGCTTATGATATAATACATGCTATGACTGTGCGATTGAGTGATCACTCCGAAATTGACACTTAGAATAGTTGAGAGATTTGAGTGTTTCGTTCCCATTTCGTGAGGTGTTCGGCTTTATTTTATTCTAGCATAAGGGATTTGTAAACTTATATTTTCCAGGTAATGGGAAATATCTTTTTAGGAATCTATCTAATAAGGTCTACTTGAGGGCAAGTAGAGTTCAAGTGGGGGATATTTGATAGCATCAAATAATCCTAAATATTAAGTGTCAATTTCCTCCGATAATGCTTGTAATTTATATCATTTATATGGATTTACGCTTGTTTTCCATTGTTTTCCACTTTCAGGAAAATTACGAGCATTGGAGCTAAAGAGATGCGGAATTGGAGAATTATCAAAGATTTATCAGAGTATGCTCACTTTGAAGAAGTTACGGCGTAACTCATCTCTCACATTACGCCGTAACTAAAGCGTAACTCAGAAAGCCAACTCATCAGAGGATTACAGCGTAACTCTCCCAAAGAATTACGACATAACTATATTAGGTCAAATGAGGTTCCACACCGCTGATAACTACGCCGTAACTATTGAATAAACTTCGGCGTAACCAAGAAATATTGAAGATACGGCGTAACTACTTTTAAAGTTACGCCATAACCATCATATCTAGTGCAAATTACGAAGAAATAGAAGATTACGGCGTAACTATTTATTAGTTACGCCGTAACCCAGATCTGGCCTATAAATACCCCATGATTTCTAGCATTTCAAAGCATCACATTCCACACACCACAACCAAAAAACGTGGGAAGAAGCCAAAGGCAGGTCTAGAGGAGCATACGGAGCTGTCTCCAAGGGAGAAATCACTCCCCTACGATAAGCATTAGCATTTTATCTTTTCTTTACTTTCGATTCATGTTTTTCGTAACATTGAATATTGAATTGATTTGTATGGTTAATATGAGCGGCTAAGCACCTCATGGTGCTGGCCTAGTTATGATTCCTTAATTGTTTTGTTTGCGTTTATATTACTTCCGCATAATTATTTCTAAGTGTATGCATGCATAGTTTATTGGTATCTACACTTGTTTCGGTAGTTTTGAATGGAGGTAGAGGCTAGTTGCTTAGGAGATATGACCAACTGACCCTAAGTGAGTAGACTGAGATGGGAAGGGTATGATATGACCAACTGACGACCCTTTCTACTTGTGCGATTTGACCAACTAATCACCTACCATTTGGATGAACTTAAGAATTAGGGGGTGAGTGTTAAAGTTGCTAACGCTCGGGCACTCACTATTATAAATCTAGCATGTAGCGGTACTTAATGACTTGGCTTAGGGGACCAGGAACAACTGGACTTATGAGGGGACACCTGACTTCTCTAGTGGTGGCATCTTTGCTAATAGGTTAGGGCGAATTGACCAAATGCTGTCCTCTCGACTTTGACCCCACCTGAAGTAATTGGAAGTAATTAGACGTAGACATTACTAGCTAGGAGGAATAACTAGGTTAGCACCACTCTCCTCTATTGATTGAACCTTTGCCTTTTATTTGATTTAGTAGTTAATTAATTAATTCCTTATCAAAATCATATTAAAAACTGTGACACCTAGACTTAGTAATAATCCAACACACATAGCTCTTGGGACGACCTTGGTTTTACCATTACTACACTACACACGACCGGGTACACTGCCCATTAGTGCATTAGGGTAGACCATAGGTATAACGAGACAATATAAATATTAAAACCTGGTCAGTAAAACCTACATCAGGTGCGTAGATACCTACATGTCTTGGGTACTTAGACACCTACATTGCTTGGGTGCGTAGTCACCTACATGTCTTGGGTACTTAGTTGCCTACACTACTTGGGTGCGTAGACACCTATATATCTTGGTAACTTAGATAACTACAATTTCTTGGGTGCGTAGACACCTACACATACCTAGAAAAATCAAGGTTTCGGTGACATGAACTTAGCGCAATCGAAATATTTTTCCCTAACTTTTTATATGGCATTATGTATAATGAAATTTTCATACGCTTTGCTTACGGTCCAACATTACTGCTTTATATTAAACCTATGAACTCACCAACCTCTGTGTTGACACTTTTAGCATGTTTTTCACGTACTTATGGCGTTAGCTTACTTTTGGAGGCTTTTGGCATGGCATGGCATGGTTGTAGGATTACGATACTCTGATATTTGGGACCTTTCAAATTGTTTTATTGGGCCTTATTTCCGCATTATTTTTGAATGATGTAAACTCAACACTTTTGATTACAAAATTCCTTTCAAAACGGATAGGGTAAATCCGTTTTTTATACTTTGTGTTGTGATACCAATTTAATAGCACCCCAGTGATATTATCTTCCGCTGAAATCCATTTTTGGGGGTGTTAAAAAATAAGTCTAAAGATTGAGGGATGATTATTTTTGTATTTTTATATTTTATAAAAAGCAAGGTAAAATCTTGGGGTTTAAAGAGTTTGGTTTTTTATAACTAATAACAAAACTAAAATAAACTAAACTAAACTAAATATGCGGAAAAGTAAATTGATAGAAACTCGTATAGGTAAACAAACGTGTTCACTTAATCATGCATTACTCCCTAGTTGAATTCTCTAACTTATTGCCATGTCATCCTCGTTAGTGTAGTGTATAAGTATTCCCCTAATTCGGCAGCGGGTTGGTCATGTCCACTATCTATGTGACAACCTAGGCAAGTGTTACCTGCAAACACGTTGTTGCCCAATAATTAATCACATGCACTAAATCGTTAAGAAGAATCTCAACTCAGTCGACTTATGGTTGTGAGAGGATCCTTAATTCTAATCACGTTTCACTAGACGTCTAACTGTGGTACGGGATACAACTAGTTTTCTAATGCCTAACACGCACACCACTAACAATAAGGAATAATATTAAAGACTACAACTAGGTTTCATACAATCATAAGCAAACACTAATTAACTTAGCCAAGTATGTTAAATAAATAAAAAAAGACAAACAAATAATCACACAACACATAGACATATTGTAATGATTATTGATTGAATAACGTATCTTTAATAAAACATAGAGTTATGAAGGCTAAGAACCCTTACAAAAGCTGTAAAATTTCGGACCTCCAATATCATACAAAGTTTCTACTCAGTTTCTCCTCCTTTTAAAATGAAAAAAATACGAAAATATATATAGGATTATACTTGTGACGACATCACTTGCAAGTTGTGATGCTGTCAGCTCGCCGTCAGCTCGCCATCAATAGAGCTTCGAGAAGTATAGCCACCTTATTGTGACGACGTCACCTTATGAATTGTGACATCGTCGCTCTTTAGTTTCTTGGACATGACGCCGTCAGCCCATACCCTATTTTACACATCGAGATAAGTTTATTAATCTAAATTATCATTATGTCTCTCTCATATTCGATTGATTGTGTGTATGCTTCCTTGTCTATCATGTCTAGCTAAATTACTTGTGTGCTTGCTTAGATATATGAAACCTAGTTATTGGTTATTGTTAGGTTGTTTCTTGTCTTAATTGAAATTGTCTTAGGAGTGAAACTAGGCATCTTCGTTGTATTTAATGCTTGAGTATGCTTTATGATGATATGGTTCATGGATGAAATAGCTTAGGCTTGCCGACTTCGTGAGTCATATACGAGAGATAACCTCAAAAAACTAGGGACCACGCATACCCTACGACCTTTAGGAATACAACGTGTTAAGATTTCTTTTTCTTAGCTTCCTTGTAGTCTATCTTTTTCTTTGTGTTTTTGTTCGTAATCTCATCACTTTTCATCATAGAAGGTGATAACCCACCCAACAACGATCCACCATTTCCACCCACCAACAACCTTTGACAACTCAGGACCCGTAGTTTCACCAAAACCCTCCTTGAGCCCTTTGCCGAACCCGACAGAGAATTATACAGACTGAGAAGAGCCCTCCGTGAGTTAGAACCACAAGGAACCACCATCGATTTTGATGAAGCCATGACTGATGAAGAACCCACACATTCCCCCAATCCTCACGATGCTTTCATCAATGATAACCTGAGCCTATACAATGAGGAAGTTAACGTCACTCCTATTAATGAACACATCAACGAACCTAAAGCCAAAATCCTCAAAGATTATTCTTCTCCCACCTCGTCTGGATTTACTGGCGCCATCGTCTATCCTTCCGAACAAATCAATGAGGTGTTGCATGCAACCGACATTTGGCTTATCCAGAATGCATGTCAATTTTACGGATCTTGCAGCGAGAACCCAATTCATCACATCAAACAATTTTTGAAAATTGTGGATACTATCTATGCTGACGGAGCTTCTCTGGAGACATCTAGACTTCGGTTTTTCCAATTCTCTCTTCAAAGAATGGCCAAGGAGTTGCTTGACAATCTGCCTCCAAGGTCTATCTTCACCTAGGAACAACTCACTTCCAAGTTCACCAAAAGTTCTTTCCTCCTGGAAGGATTGCGACCATCAGGAGCGAAATCCTTCACTTCCGTAAAAAAGATGGAGAATCTATCTTTAACTCCTGGACTCGCTTTAAAGATCTTGTTCAACAAGCCCCATACCATGGTATCAGCCTTTGGTTGCTTGTTCAAATCTTTTACGATAATGTCTCCCGTGAAGACCAAAAAGGGATTGACTTCTCGACCGGAAGAAGGATCTCTAACCTCAGTGCAGAAGAAGGATGGGATCGCATTGAAGAGTATGTCCAAGACCAAGACAACACTTGGAATGAGCCGACAACCGTGATGGATGTTTCGGCTGCCTCATATGAAAACCCATTATCCCTCGACGATCGGATAAAGAGGGCACAAGAGAAGCTTGCATACCTCACAATGTCGCAAGAACCTAAGAGATTGGTTAATCCATACCTTATATGCAACATTTATGGAGGGCCACACGAGGCCGATGAGTGTGATGACAATACTCGCCATGAGCAAGCTCTCCTCTTCAGCCATGACATCTATGATGACCCTTCCCTCCTAATATTTTATCAAAACAATGATGATACTCTTTGGGGTAATCTAAAAAGAAAAAATGAGGGGGAAGAGGGTCCCGTGTACACCACCCGTGATACCTTTGAAGAAGAGCTCGGATATTTCACCATGAAAAATAAAATTCTTCTAAAGGGTCTTGAAGAATTCATTCAAGAGCAACAGGCTGAATTAGAAGGCCAGTTCATTGAACTCCACAAAAGGATAAGTGAACCCGACCCAATCCGACAAGATCCAACCTTTTCTATCACCACTCGATCTGGAACCACTACCAAAGATCCTCCATACCCAGTTCAAAACCCCACGACCCATGAACCTGAGGCAGACAAGGAGGGAGCACCTGAACCTCCTCCAACCTCTCACAACCCCACTCCACAGTCATCTACACCCATCCAATGTTCAAATCTTACAAAGATACCTTATCCCTCGCGTCTAAAGAACCAGAAGGCCGAAGAAGACAATAAAAGATTGTTGTCTTACTTCAAGGGCGTAGTCGTTACCATCCCTCTTCTCGATGCATTCTATCATCTACCTAAACATAGCACATATTTCAAACGACTCCTCTCCAATCGGAAGAAAATTGAAGGGTTGGTAATGTTAGGAGAATAATGTTCAACTATTATCCAGAAAAGCCTACCCAAATAGAAAGAAGATCCGGGCAGTTTCACCCTTCTTTGCTCTGAAGGAGCACTCTCTATGAAAAACAATTTGGCAGATCTTGGGGCAAGCATTAACTTGATGCCTCACTCTCTATTTCTTAAGCTTGGATATTCAGGGCTGAAACCAACCAGAATGAGTATTCAGCTTGCGGACCAATCAGTCAAATATCCCATTGGAGTTTTCGAAAATGTTTTGGTTAGGATATGAGGATTCAGGTTTCCAGTAGATTTCATGATCTTAGAATGGAGGAGGATCACTCCGTTCCAATAATCCTTGGAGACCATTCTTGGCCATGGCTCGCGCCATTATCGATGTTCATGATGGCAAACTTACTTTACGGGTGGGATCCGAGAGCTTAACCTTTGATATCAAGGACACTATGAGACACCCTCCCTCGTATGATCACCCCATATATCTTGTTGAAGAAGTTAATGAATTTGTTGATGAAGTTGATAGTTGTGTAGAGAGTATTTGGTAGACGAGTTTATGAATGTCAATGATGGCATGATGTACGATGATGAAGGGGAAGAGACTGAGATGGTTGGAGCTGTTTCTTTCTATCCGCATAAGGAGGAAGTTGAGCCTCTCGAGTTTCAAAAGCCATAAAATAAGCTTAAACCATCAATTAAGGAACATCCTATCTTGGAATTGAAAGATCTCCCAAGTCATCTAGAATATGCCTTCCTTCAAGAGGCAGATCAACTCCCTGTAATCATAAGCTCCTCCCTGACCCCTGAACAAAAAGGGAAGCTCTTGGAATTTCTAAAAGAGTACAAGGGAGTGATCGCATGGAGTGTTGCTGACATTAAGGAATTTGACTCTACTTTTGGCACTCATAAAATTCTTATGGAGGAAGGCTACAAACCCACCGTTTAAACTCAAAGAAGAGTAAATCCCAACAACAAAGAAGTGGTAAAGAAAGAGGTCATCAAGCTCCTTGATGTTGGTTTGATTTACCCCATTTCGGACAGCCTTTCTGTCAGCCCAGTCCAAGTAGTCTCGAAAAAAGGAGGAATGATTGTTGTGAAAAATGAAAAGGGTGATTTGGTTCCTCAAAGAACGGTTACAGGTTGGCGTGTGTGTATCGATTATAGAAAATTGAACGATGCCACCCGAAAAGATCACTTTAATTTACCATTCATCAATCAAATGCTTGAAAGGTTAGCTGGGCATGAGTATTATTGCTTTCTTGACGGTTTCTCAGGGTACTTCCAAATCCCTATTGCCCTTGAAGATCAAGAAAAAAACTACTTTCGCGTACCCCTATAGGACTTTTGCATATAAACGAATGCCTTTCGGGCTATGCAATGCTCCCGCTACCTTTCAACGATGTATGATGGCCATATTCCATGAATTGATTGAAGATAGCATGGAAGTTTTCATGGATGATTTTTTGGTGTTTGGAAATTCTTTCGATCTTTTTTTGTCCAATCTTAGGAAGATGCTTAAGCGGTGTGAAGAAACTAACCTAGTCTTGAATTGGGAAAAATGCCATTTCATGGTAAGAGAAGGGATTGTCTTGGGACACAAAGTCTCCGGTAATGGGATTGAGGTCGATAGGGCCAAGATAGAGGCAATATCCAAATTACCATATCCTACAACCGTTAAAGCTATCCGAAGCTTCTTTGGTCATGCGGGTTTTTATAGGAGGTTTATTAAGGACTTCTAAAAATTGTCCGACCAATGACACAACTTCTTGTCAAAGACGCACCCTTTGACTTTTCAGAGGAATGTAAGGACGCGTTCAATCGCCTGAAGCAAAATCTTACCCAAGCTCCTATAATGGTTACTCCTGATTGGTCTCAACCATTCGAGATCATGTGCGATTCTAGTGATTATGCTGTAGGGGCCGTTTTAGGCCAAAGAAAAGAGAAGCATTTTCAGCCAATTTATTATGCTAGCAAGACCATGAATGTGGCGCAAGAAAATTACGCAACCACCAAAAAAGAGCTTCTGGCTGTGGTTTTTGCCTTCGTTAAATTCAGACAGTATCTCGTTCTTTCTAAAACTATCATCTTCACTGATCATTCCACCTTACGATACTTGTTCTCAAAACAAGATGCAAAGCCTCGACTTATTAGATGGATTATATTGCTCCAAGAATTCGACATTGAAATTCGGGATTAAAAGGGGGCTGAAAATCTTGCTGCTGATCATCTTTCACGGTTGGAAAACCCGGACTTGGAGAAATTAAACAATGACGAGATTCGTAAATCCTTCCCTGAGGAGTAGCTAATGTCCATTAAGGATATTGAGCCATGGTATGCGGATTATGCTAACTATTTATCCAGTAGGGTCTTACCAAATTATATGACTAGGCAAGAAAAGAAAAGATTCTTCACTAAGCTAAAGTATTATTTTTGGGATGAACCCTTTCTATTCCGCATGTGTCCCGATCAGATGATCCGACGTTGTGTTGCAGGAAGGGAGATTGATCAAATTATGAGAGAGTGTCATGCGGGACCATCAGGAGGGCATCACGGTATAAATGTTACGGCACGGAAAGTTTTCGATGCTAGATTCTACTGGCCTACTGTATTCCGCGATGTCAAGAGATTAGTTTAGACATGTGATGCATGCCAAAGATCGGGAAATATCTTGAGAATAGATGAGGCACCCAAGAACTACATCCAAGTCTGCAAAATATTCGATGTCTGGGGTATCGATTTTATGGGGCCTTTTCCATCATCCGGAGGGAATGAATATGATGACGTACCCTCCGATCAGGTCGAAGGACCCCCCTTCGGCCTCAGTCGAAATTACATTACGAAGACCCAAGTCTTTCTTTATAAGTCATTGGTGGCGTAAAACCATTCATCATTGACATGGTTACCAGTTGGGAATTCGCCAGCCGAAGGCCTATGCCCTTCGGTGTCTTCTCTTGAAGATACCAAGACAAACAAGAACCTTGACTTGGTCTTCCCCCACGTTCCCACTATGTCCTTAGCTTCCCCGCCAAGTCCGAGATAGTGGGGATGAAGCCCTAGCGGTTACCATAAATCAGGGGACGCCCCCCATGATCTCCTAAACGTGTGCTAACACTCTCCAAGCTATTTTCATCACCTATAAATAGATTGGACGAGTCATTTCAATGGTATGTTCACTCAACACATTATTTCACATACATCATATTATCCATAACTCATATCACATACTTATTCACACGCCGGAGGTGGTTCGCAGGGCCCAACCCCTGCGCAATCACTTAACGAAGTGTCTACTATTTCTTATTGCAGATTGACTACAAGTTTGGCGCAAGCATATCACCCCTCATACCCTTCGATCACCATCGAAGGCCTGGTCGTACGAATTATTGTACAATCAGTGGCGCCATCCGTGGGACCCGCTACTATTGGTCTCGTCATTCCAAACTTACACCCAGTCAATCGCTCTCACTAGTTTTACGGCATGACCCAAGGAAGAGAAGATACACCCCCTCCGGGTTTCTCGACCTTGACACCAATCCCAGTCAATGATCCTGGCAACCTTCCCAATATAACCGCATCCACTTTTACCACACGATCTCACCCTGAAATAACTCCCAACAATCATGCTTCAACCTCAGCTAACCCTGAACCGGTGATCAGTCCGGCGTTTGTCGAAGCTAACATTGAAGCATTAGAATCTTTACTAAGAGCTCGAAGGAGGCAAGACCGGAATGTGGAAATGCGTAGGGAGTTAGAATACTCAAGCGATGAGTATGACGAAGAGTTAGAAATGGAGGCTAGGCCCTTGGCTTCGGGGGCTACTCGCTCGGTGTTAAGGGTAGGGTCTCCAAACAGTCGAAGGCCTAGCGGAAGGTCGGTTGGTTTCGAAGACGCTCCGGAGCGGGCTCCGACAAGAAGGGAAGGAACGATGGAAGGCTCCAATGGAAGGAGTCACCGAAGGGAGGCTACGGAGGTTAATTTGCCACCACTCTTGGCGGCTCATCTGGGAAGAACGGAAACGGGGGTTCCACTGCAGCCTTCTCACGCATCTGGCGTAGGAGGCGATCCATCTCAATTAAACAGAGGAGGAAGTCTTCCTCCTCATGGTATGTACCCACCTTTTCAGGCTCAATCTTACCCTCAAGGGGTTTATCCCCCACCTAACGGGCAGGCTAACAACCCCAACTTTACTCAACCATACGGAAGCATGCCCTATGGACAACCTATGGTATACCCTTCGTATCCTGTAGGAAGTCACCCACCTTATATACCTACTGCTTATCCCCAATATGTTAATCAAAACACTGTTGGAATACCTCCTAATCATAACCCATACAATGCTGCCCCTACATACATGCCACCTTATAACTGCCTCTATTCGGAACCCATGGGCTCCACAACACCCTTCGTAAGATGGATAGAAGACTACCCTTTGCCTGATGGGTTGAAAATGCCTGCACATATTGGTACTTATGATGGAAAAGGGGATCCGGATAACTTTTTACACTTGTTCGAAGGGGCTATTAGAATGCAGAAGTGGGTAATGCCTGTTGCCTGTCACATGTTTACATACACCCTACGAGACTCTGCTCGTATATGGTGGAACGGGCAAAAACCAGGTAGCATTGTGAATTTGGATGATCTCAAAGCCAAGTTCAGGTCACATTTCAGCCAGCAGAAAAAGTTCACAAGAACGCACCTAACAGTGCACAACATCAAGCAGAAGGAGAACGAAAGCACAAGGGCCTTCATTACTAGATACACTGATGACACCTTGCAGATAATGGGTTTGCACGAAGACCAGCGCATCTCAGGTTTCGTACATGGCCTACGGAACAGAAGCTTGGTTGAATTCCTTTCCACTGATCTTCCTGCAACCTATAAGGGATTAGTGGAAAAGGCTTACACATGGATCGAAGCAAAAGAAGTGTCCACCAACGGGGCTCCGGCCGAAAACAGGGAAAATCACAACAAGGCTCCGAAGCATCCTTCGTGGGAAGGGTCAAGGAACAAACATAAGAGCAGGGACAGATTTACCCCATACGACAAAAACATCAACCACGGCCTCCTGGCTAATCTGTCCAAATCCCCAAGAGAAATACTCGCTACCGAAAAGGCTGCGAAGACCTTTGATCCTCCTCCTCGCTTGGCAAACAAAGGGAGGCCCAGGGACACTTCCAAGTTTTGCTATTTCCATGATGATTACGGTCACGACACCAATCACTGCCGAGAGCTCAAAAAGCAGATAGAAGAGGCAGTAAAGTCTGGCCAATTGGGACATTTGGTGAAGGGTATAAAGAGAGGCAAAGAAAAAGCCTCCGACACACAGTTGGGAAAAGATACCACACCTGTCGAAGCTCCCATCCTCATGGTTTATAAAGAAGACTCTAGTTCAAAGAGAAAGGAAGCAGAGGAAGCCTTGTGCGGAGTAGGAGATGTCACTTTCCCTTCAATCACAGGAAAAATTCTTTCAAATGACCCCGTGGTCATCAAAGTCTTGATCTCCAACAGAGAAGTAAACAGAGCCTACCTTGACTGCGGTAGCTCCTGCGAAGTTATCTACGAACGGTGTTTCCTAAAGCTCAAACCCTCAATAAGGTCCAAGAGAGTAGATTCGAAGGTACCTTTAGTAGGATTCTCAGGGGAACACTCATGGCCCTTGGGAGAAGTCCCTCTAGAGGTTACGATTAGAGAAGGGAGGCTAAAAAGAACAGAAACTCTGGTTTTCACGATCGTAAGGTCGAAATCTCCCTACAACCTATTGATAGGGAGAACAGCAATGCAGAAGATGGGCATTGTTGTCTCAACCATACATGCCGCAATCAAATTCCAAACACCTTTCGGCATTGGAACGGTTTTCTCCAGCTATAAGATGAAGGGGCCTACGACGGAAAACAAGAGGGTCAAACAGGTTTCGGAGGAACTTTCGAAAGATGTTCTCAGTTGCACTAACGCTGAAGAGCGCATCGTGGTAAATGATCTCTACCCTGATCAGACAGTAGTAATCGGAAAGCAACTTCCAACCTCCTTTAAAGCAGAGTTGGAAAAGATACTTCGCGATAACGCAGACGTCTTCGCATGGACCTATTCTGACATGACGGGGGTACCCAGAACTCTCACCATAGATGGACAACCCTTCGGCACCGAACACAAGCTCAACGAGTTCAAACATATTGAACCCATTAAACAAAAGTGTAGAAGTCTAGCTCCTGAAAGAAATGCTGCTGCATGCAAAGAAGTGGACGAACTCGTGGCAGCAGGCATACTCAGAGAGGTGAAGTATCAAACTTGGGTAGCCAATCCGGTGATGGTCAAAAAGCACGACGGAGGATGGAGAATGTGCGTAGATTTTACTGACATTAACAAAGCCTGTCCGAAGGACTGTTACCCTCTTCCAGAAATTGATTGGAAGGTGGAATCCCTGTCAGGGTTCCGACTAAAGTGTTTCCTAGACGCTTATAAAGGGTACCATCAGATACAAATGGCCGAAGAAGACGAGGAGAAGACAACCTTGTTTACAGGGAAAGGCGTTTATTGCTACAAAAAGATGCCTTTTGGTTTGAAAAATGCAGGTGCCACCTACCAGCGATTGGTGGACAAAGCCTTCAACAAGCAAATAGCCAGGAATCTAGAAGCCTACGTAGACGATATGGTCATCAAAAGTAGGTCAGAGGAAGATATGCTCTCCGATATCAAGGAAACCTTCGATCAGCTTCGCGCCATCAACATGAAGTTAAATCCCAAGAAGTGTTCCTTTGGTGTGGAAGAAGGACAATTCTTAGGACATTTGATCACCAAGCAGGGTATTAAAGCCAATCCTTCGAAAGTCAAGGCCATCACAGATTTGCAGCCTCCTAAGTCCCTCAAGGAGGTGCAAAGTCTCAATGGAAAGCTAGCAGCCCTCAGCAGGTTCTTGTCGAAGGGTGCAGACAGATCTTTGCCGTTTTTCAAAACACTCAAAGGGTGCACGGATAAGAAGACGTTCCAATGGAGCATAGATGCAGAAGCAGCCTTTCAAAAGCTCAAGGAATTCATGGCTATTCTACCAACACTTACAGCCCCAATCAAAGGCGAAGTGTTGTTCATGTATATTGCAGCCTCTTTCGAAAGCATCAGTGCCGTGTTATTGGCAGAAAGGGAGAAGAAGCAAATCCTCATATACTTTGTTAGTAGAGTACTACAAGGAGCTGAGCTAAATTACCCAGCATTGGAGAAGCTAATTTTGGCTTTAGTTCATGCTGCGAGACGCCTTCGAAGGTACTTTCAAGCTCACCCCATAACCGTACTTACCGACAAGCCAATTAAGCAGATACTTTCAAAGCCGGAGAAATCTGGAAGGATAGCTAAATGGGCCATCGAGCTAGGAGAACATGATATTGAATACAAAGGCAGGAGCTCGGTCAAAGGACAAATATTGGCAGACTTTTTAGCAGAAACACCCTCCGAAACGAAACTTGACAAAAAGGTTGTTGAAAAGGAACCTGCTACGACAATCGAAGGGTGGAAACTTTATACTGACGGAGCCTCCAGCTCCGATGGTTCTGGTGCAGGTCTCATGCTCGTTGATCCCAAAGGGAAGGAATACACCTATGCACTTCGTTTCGAATTCGATGCTACGAACAACGAAGCGGAATATGAAGCCTTGTTAGCAGGTCTCCGATTGACCGTAGATATGGAAGTAGAAAACTTGGCTATTTTCGTTGACTCACAACTGGTGGCCAACCAGATAAAAGGCTCCTACGAGGCGAGACAACCTGTGATCAAACAATATCTGGATAAGGCCAAAGAAATGCTCGAAGGGTTCACATCTTACAACATAGAGCATGTTCGAAGAAACCAAAACAAGAAGGCGGATGCACTTAGCAAACTGGCATCAATGGCATTTGCCCATTTAACAAAGGAAGTTTTGGTCGAAGTATTGACAGATCGGTCCATCGTCCGAAAGGAGGTATCTGACGTTATACATGAGGAAGACTCGAATTGGATGACTCCAATTAGAGAATATCTGATAAGTGGCATACTGCCGGAAGATGCAAAGTTGGCTCGAAAGGTGCGCATAAAAGCACCACAGTACAGGATCATGGGAAATTACTTATACAGAAGATCTTTCCTATCCCCTTGGCTCCGCTGTGTAGGGCCAAGGCAAGCTGCCAACATCATCCAAGAAGTGCATGAAGGATCCTGCGGACTTCACGCAGGGCCTCGCTTCGTTGTCTCAAAAGTAATGAGGGTTGGATATTATTGGCCTTCGATGCACAGAGACGCCGTCGACATCATTCAGAAGTGCGAAGCTTGTCAAATTCACTCAAGAGTCCCAAGGCTACCAAAGCAAGATATGACTTCCGTAACATCCGCATGGCCTTTCAGTCAATGGGGGATAGATATCGTAGGCCCTCTACCAGTTGCTCCTGGAGGAGTAAAGTTCTTGGTCGTAGCCATTGATTACTTCACTAAATGGGTTGAAGCGAAGCCTTTAGCATCCATCACAGGAAGACACATGGAAAAATTCGTATGGGAACACATTATCTGTAGGTTCGGAGTACCTCACATCCTCATTTCAGATAATGGAAAGCAGTTTGCCGAAGGGGTATTCCCAGTATTTTGCAGAGGCCTGAATGCCAGACAATCATTCACCTCCGTTTACCATCCTTAGGGTAATGGTCAAGTAGAGGTTACCAACAGAGACATCATACAAGGAATAGAACGAAGGCTGGGATACTGTCATCACGGTTGGGTAGATGAACTACCTCAAGTGCTCTGGGCACATAGAACGCATACAAAGTCAAGTCATGGAGAGACGCCTTTCAGCTTGACATATGGCACGGAAGCTGTCATCCCTTCAGAAGTAAGTGTTGAAACAGAAAGGGTCATGAACTTCGAAGTCATAGACAACGAAGAAAGACTCCGTAGTAACTTGGACCTACTTGAAGAACAGAGAGAAATAGCCTCCATTAGAGAGGCTATCCACAAGCAAAAGATTGAGAGGTACTATAATAAGCGAGTTAGGCCTTCGACCTTCAAACCAGGGGAATATGTCCTCCGACTCAATAGCGCAAGCAAAGCTGAGTACCAGGGTAAACTGGGACCTACATGGGAAGGACCCTACGTTATTAAGGAAGCATATGGCAACGGAGCCTACAAGCTGGAAACCTTGGCAGGAGACGTTATTGATAGAACCTGGAATGGCACTACTCTTCGTAAGTTCTACGTATGAAACTTACAATGTCTAAGGACACATTTTACTTGCTTTCAATCAATGTATTTGCATTCTTCTCACTTAGGGAAAGAAGCATTAATGGTAGGCGTCTAGTATTCATTTCTTAAAATGATGTAATCCTCCCTACCCACTTAATGATAATAACACATTTCCCTCAAATCTCTTGTTTCGTTCAATACAACAAAGATTTGCCCACCAAGTCGCTTTATAAGTTTGAATGTCGAAGGGATGTACAAAGACTAAATAACATGTCTTGCTCATATGCATAACATCCATCTCAACTTCACATTAACTTTCCTATATGGCCTTAAGGTATTTTAAACCTTTCGCTGCCCAAAGGATCAAGACGGAGTGGGTCGCAACCCTCTGTCAGCAGTCAAATTATACGATTGCTAATATTCTTGGTGAAGTAACTACACACAATGAGGCTATGCATCTACCATACGCCTTAGGTTGTAAAAAATATTTTTACGCAAGTAAAAGTAATAAGAGAAGAATCACACATAGCAAAATTCGAGCCATAGTGGCTTCGTTGTAGATTTATGACTAGTTTTACTAGTCTAAAATAGGCCATAGCCATAAAACATCCAACATTATAAACTATTGTCTTAGGCCGTAGCCTACTACCAACATGCAATAAGTAAATTGTTTCATCAGGCACGAAGCCTGGAACGGAGCACAGACAATTGTTTTAAACAGGGTACATACCACCCTGGGGATCAAATTACAACCACATGGTTGCCTTCTTTAAACCTTGGAATGAGTGGGGTCAGCTGAGCCTGGAGATGGAACCTGGGGTGACGGAGTCCTCTTGGAGGAAGAAGGAGGCTGGACTTTCCTTGGCTTCTTGGCTAGCAGATCCTCAATCGAGGCTGATGGGTCCTTCGTCACATCTGCAAGGAAAGGGAACTCTAAAGCAGTTAAATGATTACCTGCATCATCATATTCTTTTTCATGAGTTGCCCTGTAATACGGAATTTTCTCCAGCACTACTGGTTCCCCAGTCTTCGCCACCTCCTCCAACGTGGTACACTTGCCATGAAAAATGGCAGCATTCACCACATTCCCAATCGCAATCCCCACATCATCACTATGATAAAGTTCCATAGCAATGTAGGGGATCACTTTGGTTACCAGGTCCACTCTATCCTTATTCAGCATCTTCAGACGGAGGTTTAAGCCATCTACCTTTTCTCGGAGCTTGATCTCTTGGGCCAGCAACTTTGACCTCTCCTGTTCGAGACCTCCACATTTGGATGAAAGAACAGATATCTGCTCTTTGTAACCAACACTCATAGAGCTTTCGACAGTTAACCTGTTGCACTCAGCCTCACTCATTGCCAATTGACCTTTGAGCTTTTCATTCTCAGCTATGAGATCTTGAACCAAGGGATTCTTATCAAAATCCTCCAATGCCTCCTCACACTTCTTCTCCAAGTCAGCATACTTTTGATCTCTAACCTTCTCCCCCTTCAGCATAGCCTCCATTTCTTCTCGAGCTTTGGTGACAGCGCGGAGCAATTCCCTTGTCCTAGCATTGAGTTGATTGTCAAGCATGCCCTGGCGTACATAGCTTTTATCATGCAGATCACAAAGCCTCTCTATCGACATACTATTCATCACCTCTTTCCACTTGGAGGGGATCACATGGCTCATAAGTTGGTGACAAGCTTGGGGAGAAGGAAGCTCCTTCGTATCAGGAAGTCCTATTACAAAAGTAAATTTCATTAATATATGATCTTGGGTATTTAATTTTATTTCACAGGTAAGAAGTTTACCATGGAAGTCATCACCGCTGGGCCCCTCGATGGCTGGAAATACCACAGCCTTACCCTGGGCACTCTTTTGCCGGGTGGTTCGAGAGGGAGGAGTAGGCAGAAGAAGCTTTCTCTTTGAATCAGATTTCGTAGCCTTGGCACTAGCACCTTTCCTGCTTCGAACCCTCTCACCTATGCCGGAGGGTCCTGCGATGGCCAATGGTTGATCGGAAACTGGTTCGTCTGAGTCAGCAATATTCGCCACTAGCTGATCTTCTACATATATGGGTTCCTTTGGTGGAGGAGCAGAAGATACAGGTTCGGCATGATGGGCTTCCACCTCGTCTTTGTTTATAGACACCGAAGGGGAGCCCACACCATAGCTTGTGTCTTGGGGATTCTTTGGAAGGAAACTAACCTCTTTGGCACCTCCAGCCACGACAAAGTTCCTGAATGACATCTCTGCAAAAAGAAGCAGATAAGATAAATATCAGCAAGATAAGTTTTTGTTTCTTATGATAATTTAAAAAATACATACTTTCTCCATCACAAATTATCTCAGGTACCAACGGAGACCCTTCCCATCTCTCAGCAATGCCAGCCATGAATAGGATTGGCTCAGGGAAGGTCTGGCAGTCAGCTGGATAACGAGCCAAACGTCGATACAGTGGGTTTCTTCTCACAGTATAAGGCAATGGATCAGTGAACCTTTTCTCATCATATTGAAAGTCTGGGTTTAACAATGAAGAGTATCCAGGAGGGATAATGGTAGTCTGAATATAAAAGAACTTGCCTTTCCAGTTCCTTATGTTTGTAAAAGGCCTATCTATCAATATGGGCACATCCCTTTCACCCCTTTTGGCCAAAGTTAACCAATCTCCTCCCGGATATAGATTTAAAAAACCCCTAAGCACAGTCAAGGATGGTTCAAACCCATAGGCTTT
This sequence comes from Chrysanthemum seticuspe, assembly GCA_019973895.1. Taxonomy (NCBI): domain Eukaryota; kingdom Viridiplantae; phylum Streptophyta; class Magnoliopsida; order Asterales; family Asteraceae; genus Chrysanthemum; species Chrysanthemum seticuspe. Next base: position 250,490,151 of record BPTQ01000009.1, read on the forward strand.
ACACATCACAATGTATGTTGTCAGCTTGGCTAGGCCAAAAGGGTTGAACCTAGAAATGTGTACCTCATAATATCGGAGGAATTTTAAAATTAAAGGATGCAGTGGTATCCTAAGATTGGAAGTGGTGAAAGCATGGATATACAAGCCTACATAATTTTCAGGGGCATCGAATATTCCTTGATCTTTACTTGGTAGCATTACTTTGTGTTCTTTTGGAATGGGATAATCAGTGAGGAACGCTTTAAGCTCCTCCCTGGTTAATGTGCAACCTTGTTGTTTTATAACAAATTTTTTGTTGGTTGACATGACACCTTCTACAAAACACAAAAAATATTGGAAATACAGGAGAAGAAGGAGCGCTTTACCTTGTTTGGTCGAAGGCTTGATCGAAAGGAATTTTGGTAGGTGAAAAACTTTGGGCGAAAGTTACTTTGTTAGGGTTTTACTGATTTTTTCATTTTATATACCCTACAAGTATTGCATCTTAGCCCTACACGTGTCCGTACTATCCCTTTTATACCGGATTTCAAACCTCTTTTAAATTTTGAAAGGATGTTTACTAGTACCGAGGAAAACGGGGTAGTTATAATTAACTATGCATTTATTACGGTCAATATTAACTAGACTTTTCATCTTCGTTCGTTTTTGTGACGAAGGAGAGGTTTCGTTTTTATTTCTGAGTCGTAAGCAATATTTCTGGTTCGTACATATCACTTTCGACTGGGGGGCTTGATGACGTACCCTCCGATCAGGTCGAAGGACCCCCCTTCGGCCTCAGTCGAAATTACATTACGAAGACCCAAGTCTTTCTTTATAAGTCATTGGTGGCGTAAAACCATTCATCATTGACATGGTTACCAGTTGGGAATTCGCCAGCCGAAGGCCTATGCCCTTCGGTGTCTTCTCTTGAAGATACCAAGACAAACAAGAACCTTGACTTGGTCTTCCCCCACGTTCCCACTATGTCCTTAGCTTCCCCGCCAAGTCCGAGATAGTGGGGATGAAGCCCTAGCGGTTACCATAAATCAGGGGACGCCCCCATGATCTCCTAAACGTGTGCTAACACTCTCCAAGCTATTTTCATCACCTATAAATAGATTGGACGAGTCATTTCAATGGTATGTTCACTCAACACATTATTTCACATACATCATATTATCCATAACTCATATCACATACTTATTCACACGCCGGAGGTGGTTCGCAGGGCCCAACCCCTGCGCAATCACTTAACGAAGTGTCTACTATTTCTTATTGCAGATTGACTACAAGTTTGGCGCAAGCATATCACCCCTCATACCCTTCGATCACCATCGAAGGCCTGGTCGTACGAATTATTGTACAATCAGAATACATTCTGGTCGCCATTGATTATGTGTCTAAATGGGTGGAGGCGCAAGCCCTTAGAACCAATGTTGTGAGGGTAGTCATTCATTTTCTCAAGAAACTATTCGCGCGGTTCGGGGTTCCTACAGCACTGATCAGTGACAGGGGGACCCATTTCTGAAATGCTCAAATGGAAAAGATAATGAAGAAGTATGGTGTTCCTCACAGGTTCTCTATGGCATATCATCCCCAGACAAATGGGCAAGTGGAAAACACAAATAGAGAGTTAAAACGAATACTAGAAAAAATGGTCTACCAAAACAAAAAAGATTGGTCATTTAAACTTGATGAAGTACTCTGAGCATTTAGAATGGCTTATAAAATGCCCATTGGAACAACCCCTTTTCGCTTAGTGTACGGGAAAGCATGTCATCTCCCTATTGAACTTGAGCAAAAGGCATACTGGGCACTCAAGGCATGTAACATGGATTATTCTGAGGCATGGTCAAATAGGTTCTTGCAGCTTCAAGAGCTAGACGAACTAAGACTCGAGGCCTATGAGTCCTCAATCACGTACAAATAAAGAGCGAAACGATGACATGATCAACGAATAAAGAGTCCTAAAGAGTTTGCGGAGGGAGATAAGGTACTCTTATATAATTCAAGGTTAAGATTATTCCCGGGAAAACTAAAATCAAGATGGTATGGACCCTTTTCCGTAAAGAGGGCAACGAGTGGTGGAGCCGTTGTATTGCTAGATAATTGTCACACCCCCAATTTACCTGTTTTTCAGCGGAATGGAATTCCTGGGGGAAACGACTGTCATAGCACCACATCACAGTTATATTGAACGACCTAAAGTGTCGTTTTAAAAACACATCGTTGGATATTTCATAAAAACAATCAGAGTACAACATCGGTCCCAAAAGGTTTACAAAGTTTGCGGAAATACATCCATGTTACAAATCCAAACGATGTTTTGAAATAAAGTGCCATAATGTACATAATGTAAGTCGACGCCGCGACTCAAAATGTAGGTCCCTAAACCATGTCATGATGAATGCCTCAGTTACCTGAAAATACATTGCTAAAAACGTCAACAATAATGTTGGTGAGAAATCATAGGTTTATGTAAATGTTTTATACGACTACACAAGTATAGATTATGCATGACAATCCAGTCACGTAAAAAAAAATAATGTTACAATTGCTCTAAGCCCATGACCCCGAAACTAGACTGTTCAATAATGTATGCCCCTGCAGAGTGTTTGCCAGACAACTCCGTAATACCATCAAATGAAATGCATCCGTTTGCCTGGTTGGGAGTCACCAACCCGGATGGAGGCGTCACCCTCGATAGATCTATCCACTCATCCTCGCTTCAAAGATTAACGGTTCATGTTCAAGTAATGGGGACTTTCAAATTGGCATATGTGGTAACTTAAGCAATGTAATGAATTTAGCATACTTGGTATCGTACAAAAAAATGTAGTGCAATGTATTCTCCCCCGTGGGTTTGAAAATAATCGAAAGCATGTAAAACGGGGCTATGAAAACTCACTTGGATAAACTGGAATAACGGCAAAAGTGAGTACACTGAGGTTTAATGTAATGCGTCAACCGGGACCTATTATCAATGATATGATATGTCATGAGTTGCAATGTAATGCTATGCATGCACTTCGTATGTTATTTATACCATTTAAGGGTTTTGAAAATATTACTCGTCGTCGAAAAATACTCTTTTGACGTCTTGACCCTTCAAAAATGACTTTACATGTTTTTACGTCAAAATGTCATCCTACAATGGTTTTATAATGATTTTTGGTGAAATTACTACTTTTCGTCGCAAAACAATGTCGTCGGAAAAAAAATCATGAAATTAACAAAAATGACTCCGGAAAAGTAGTCGTAAAATGGTGTACGTCGATCGTTAGAGAACGAACTCGACGGGTTTGGAAAGTTTGTATCGATATCTAAAAGTTTCAGTTCAGGAGTTTTCGTCCAAAAGGTCTCGATCATAGAGATATCAAAGGCTAAAGATGGTGGTTTTTGCTAATTGTGTGCAGAAAATAAGTTTCGGCCAATGTTTGAACATCCGTAAATAATTTACTATGACTCCGCTTGACAAACGGCTTTTTGTTTTGAAAAATATGGCCGGTGAACTTGATTTTACTAGAAGACAATTTGTTCCAAAAAGTTTTGCATCATAGTTAAAAACTGCCGCAAACATAGCCCTTACAGCTAATGAAATACTTGAATCGTAGAAATAATATAATTTTTCAGAAAATAATAGTTACGGCAACTTTATAAAAACGTGCATATATTTGTCGTTTCAAATCCGTTTTCTACGTAAAATATGTCCTTAGCTTCGTATCGAAGTAAACTAATATATTTTTGATAAGTCGAAATAATTTGTGAAGCTTAAGGCTCGTTTTTGACCCGGAATATGTAAAAACAGCAAGCTGAGATTTTCAGAAAAATAAACATTTCGTCGTCAAACTTTAAAAATTCACCACGGCTTCGTTATAACTCCGTTTTTATCCGTTCAAAAGGCCACGGATTCGTTTTAAAGTATATTTTCTAAATATCAAGGCCAAAATGTCGTACCAACTGTTGGTTTTTCCAGAAATTCGATTTAAGGACAGAACACAAAATATAGTTATCGAAAATAGTTTTTCTCGGACAAAACCTATTCTAATCCCTTCAAATCAACTCCAAAGCTAATCTAATCCTACCATACACCTTCTTAGGGTGTCATGGGTTCCTAATCACCATCAAGACCAAAGAATACCATGGGAATAATTATAGGATGACCAATATGTATATATAACTTCTAAAATTGTGAAATAAATGGTATAAATCACATAACATGCACAATAGCTCCAAAAATGAAAAGAAACATGTGAAAATGAAGAGGAAACATGAAAATGAATAAAACATGCTTACAAGTGATGATGAAGAGGTGTAGGTAACAAGGATTAACTTAAATATCCTTGGTTTTTATTTCAAAACCATATAAAGGATATAATCTAGGTTGTAAACACTTGCTTTTGTAAAAATCTTGATCCCTTGGTTGATCTTGATGTGTGACCGGTTCTATGGAGCCAAGAAGAAGAGAGAAGAAATTTTTCTTTACACTTTGATAGAATGATTTGTATGAGAAATTATAATAGAGATACAAGACTTTTAAGTAAGCAAACATTTATTATCTATCACTAGCCATACCATTCAATAAATACACCCTCCCCATGGGCGTGTTTTTGGGGACTTTGTCTCTTAAAATATTTTTTTTTTTTTTTTTTTTTTTTAAACATATACTTGCATAATTATTTGTAAGACTTGTAAAGAAAGTGTATGTAAAGTATAATTTGTGTAGTAATTGGTAATACTTGGTGCAAGTAAGTTTTTATTAGATCAAAATATAATGTAATGAGTTAATAAAAATTGTAAAAATACTTTCCTTGTGAAAATTGAGTGATAAAATAATTATCGTCAAATTTTTAAGAAAACGACGTAATAATTAAACTTTAACGATTAAAATACCAAATAAATTTGAAACACTAGGAAAACTAAAAATATAGTTTTTATGAACTAAATGTAAGTTTAAAAATACCTCGGGATCATTTTTGAAAGTAACGGGTTAAATATTCAAAATAATAACTCACGCGATAAAGATTATTAAATATAAAAATTTACGCGTTGCAAGTGAAAATGAAATGTCGTGAATGAATTAATGAGATGCACATGATGTCAATGAAATGTAGACTAATCATAGTCCATATGAAATGTACGTGATGTCATGATCATGAATTCGCCGCTAAACCTCCAAGGTTACGCGAATTTGAAACAAGTAAACCAAGTTTACTAAAAATGTTGAAATAATGAGACCTGAACGGTGTCGAGAAATGACCTGAAAGTACGGATTGTCACATTCGCCCATCCAAAAAGGAATTCAGTCCCTGAATTCAATCGTTGTTAGGTCTAACGGTGTCGGCGAAAAGATGAGGATACTTGCGTCGCATCTGGTCTTCCCGTTCCCAAGTAAACTCAGGACCTCGTCGAGAATTCCAACGAACTTTCACAATAGGAATACGACTCTGTTTCAACTGCTTGACCTCGCGGTCCATGATTTCTACAGGTTCTTCCACAAAGTTGAGTTTGTTGTCAAGTTGAACTTCGTCCAATGGAATAATGAGCGATTCGTCTGAAAGACACTTCTTCAAGTTTGAAACATGAAACGTGTTGTGCACATGACTAAGTTCTGGCGGAAGATCAAGTCGGTACGCTACCGGACCAACTCGGCTCAGAATCTTGAATGGTCCAATGTATCTCGGGTTCAATTTCCCACGCTTTCCAAAACGTACCTCGCCTTTCCAAGGCGATACTTTCAACATAACTTTGTCACCCACTTGAAATTCCAAATCCTTGCGTCTAACATCCGCATAACTTTTCTGTCGACTCCTGGCAGTTCTAAGTCGATCACGATTTTGAACGATCTTTTCCGTGGTTTCCCGTACCATTTCTGGACCAGTAAGTTGTGCGTCTCCTACCTCGGCCCAACAAACAGGTGATCGGCACTTACGACCATAGAGTGCCTCAAATGGTGCCATCTTGATACTGGTGTGATAACTATTGTTGTACGAGAATTCAATCAATGGCAAATGGTTAGCCCAACCATTTCCAAAATCAATCACACATGCCCTCAGCATGTCTTCTAATGTTTGAATCGTTCTTTCACTTTGACCATCGGTTTGTGGGTGATATGCTGTGCTCATCTCTAATCTGGTTCCGAATGAATCTTGCAATGAGTTCCAGAGGTTTGAAGTGAATCGACTATCTCTGTCGGAAATGATAGAAATTGGTGCTCCGTGCCTCGAGACTATTTCCTTGACATAAAGTCTAGTGAGTTGCTCCATGGAATAAGTCTCTCTAATCGGTATGAAATGGGCTGACTTGGTAAGGCGATCAACAATTACCCAAATAGCGTCGTAACCTCCCGATGTCTTAGGAAGTTTCGTAACAAAGTCCATAGTAATACGTTCCCATTTCCATTGAGGAATTTCCGGTTGTTGGAGTAATCCTGACGGCTTCTGGTATTCGACTTTCACCTTAGAGCAGGTAAGGCATTTGCTAACGTACGTGGCAATTTCCGCTTTCATGTTCGGCCACCAATAAAGCTTCTTAAGATCTTGATACATCTTATCCGATCCTGGATGTATAGAATACTTTGACTTATGCGACTCATGCATAATCAATTCTCGTATTCCGCCATACAATGGAACCCACATTCTATCCTTGAAACATAGTACTCCATCTGTTCTCTTTACAAAACCATTTGCGCTTTCGGGCATACCATAAAGCTTTTCACTTGGTCGGTTTTCCTCCTTAAGTGCCTCAACTTGTGCTTCGCGGATTTTCGATGGTAGAGGAGAAATAATTGTCATTCCCAATGATCGAACTCTTAAAGGTTTAGGCCTCTCTTTCCGACTAAGAGCATCAGCCACAACATTGGCTTTTCCCGGGTGATACTTGATTTCACAATCATAGTCGCTGAGTAACTCCAACCAACGACGTTGCCTCATATTCAGTTCCTTTTGATCAAATATATATTGCAAACTCTTGTGGTCAGTAAACACCGTGCACTTGGTACCATAAAGGTAGTGTCTCCAAATCTTGAGCGCAAAAACTACGGCTCCTAACTCGAGATCATGAGTTGTGTAATTCTTCTCATGCGTCTTAAGTTGTCGAGAAGCATACGCAATCACCTTCTCGTTTTGCATTAAAACAGCCCCAAGTCCTTTATGCGAAGCGTCGCAATATACAACAAAGTTCTCAATGCCTTCGGGTAGTGCCAAAATCGGCGCACTGCAAAGCTTTTGCTTCAACAACTGAAAAGCAGTTTCTTGTTTCTTTCCCCACTCGTACTTCTTGTTTTTCTGTGTCAACTTGGTCAAAGGTCTCGCTATCTTCGAAAAACCTTCGATGAACCTTCGGTAATACCCGGCTAGTCCTAGAAATTGTCGAATTTCCGTAGGATTCGTTGGAGTAGCCCAATCTTTCACGGCTTCAATCTTTGCGGGATCAACTTGTAGTCCTTGACTATCAATGATGTGACCAAGAAATTGCACTTTGTGGTTCCAAAAATCACACTTCGAAAACTTAGCATACAACTTCTCATTCTTGAGTAGCCTTAAAATCGTCCTTAAATGCTCTTCGTGCTCTTCTTTGCTCTTGGAGTAGATCAAGATGTCGTCGATGAACACTATCACCAACTTGTCCAAGTACGGCTTACAAACTCTATTCATAAGATCCATGAATACCGCCGGTGCATTAGTCAATCCAAACGGCATCACTTGAAACTCGTAATGACCGTAACGTGTTCTAAAAGCTGTCTTTGGAATATCCTCTTCCCGAACTCGAAGCTGATGATAACCCGAACGAAGATCAATCTTGGAATAAATACTAGAACCTTGCAGCTGATCGAACAAATCGTCAAATTCTGGGGAGTGGATAACGATTCTTCACCGTTAACTTGTTCAATTCTCGGTAATCTATGCACATTCGGAAGGATCCATCCTTCTTCTTCACAAACAAGACCGGTGCTCCCCAAGGCGAGGAACTCGGCCTAATGAATCCTTTGTCTAGAAGCTCTTGCAATTGACTAGACAACTCTTGCATTTCGGATGGCGCTAAACGGTACGGTGCTCGTGCAATCGGTGCAGCTCCGGGCACTAAGTCAATTTGAAACTCTACTTGACGTGCCGGTGGAAGTCCCGGTAAATCCTCGGGAAATACTTCAGAAAATTCGCGGACAATTGGAACATCTTCAAGTCGCTTCTCCTCCGACTTTTTCTCCGTTACATGGGCTAAGAAAGCAAGACAACCTTTCTTAATGTACTTCTCCGTTTTGATAACCGATATGATACTAATTCGAGTTCCACTTCGTTCCCCACGAATAATCAAAGTTTCGCCATTGTAGGGAAGATGAACAACTTTCTCATCACAAATGATCTTCACGCGATGCTTAGATAACCAATCCATGCCTATGACGACGTCAAAACTACCAAGCTCTACGGGCATGAGGTCTATGTTGAAGGGATGATTAAGAAAATTGAATGTGCAACCGCGGGCAATGGTGTTGGTGCTAACTACGCTACCATTAGCTAATTCGACGTTGTATGATATGTCTAATGTGGTTGGCTTCCAAGATTTGTTCCGATATTGAGTGCTTCCAAAAATAGTTCATCACTCATATTGTTACCATGCTAGCAAGAAAATAGATATCCGCTTATACTATGTCAAAGAATGTCTGTTCTAGCTTCACTTGTAGATGAGGAGTCATTGATTGTCCGACATGTTCAAACCTGTGACATCTCTTGATATAGAGGTGAGGTTACTTGGAATTTCTAGAGGACACAATGCCTTAGGGGGAGTTTATATCGATAACCTTAATTTCCTTTAAGGGAAACTCATTGTAGGGAAGTTCACCTATTGTTGAGGCCATGCTTAACAGAATGTTCTACAATCTCAGTTAGAAAACTTGGTATATCCCTATAATGTTGCTTCGTGTGTATTTGCTTCGTACTAAAATCTCGTAACTCGGTCTAACTAATACTTTTGGAATGATAGAGTTTGGATTCTAACCCAAAATAGTGGTTCGGAAGGTCTCGTGATGTCTTAAGATTTTTGTTGGGTTTTGAATCATCCTACCACCTAGTTCTAGTCCTTGTTGGTAATTCCAAATCATTCCATTGTTTTCTTGTATCGAGAAATCCTCCTCACAAATGGTATAGGAAGTCTTTCCTAAAATGTCACTCGTCAAATCCTCACTTATCGGTTGAGTGAGAGATAAATGGCGTAAGCACCTTTAGAGTGTTAACAAAAAGAAATGTTTATGCACGATTTATCTGTTTATAAAACTTTTCTTTTAAATGAGAATTGTTTTTAGGAGATTTGAAATGATACTTGTGACTTTCATGACATAATTCTTCCTGAATTATACATAGGTGATCAGGCCATGTATAATTAAGGACAAATGATGTGATGCTTGTTTTTGTTGAAATAGTATTATGTTCCTCCGAAGTTTTAGATGGTATTCAACGTTTTGTTTTGTAAAATAATGGCTCAATGATTTTTCAGAGTAACATGAAAACCGTTTCGCCTGAGTATATTAAATAGTTGATAAAATGACTGAAACCAACTGATAAGTTGGTAATAAAACAACTTGCTTAAAACTTTATGAAACAACGTTTCTGAGATGGTGATAAAATAATTCGAAATAAAATCAAATGAAATAATTTTATGAAATGGTAGCAGGATCATTTGGAATAAAATTTGTTGGATGGTTTGTAGAATACATAGGAGAACCTTATCGAGTAATAATAGTCTACTGATTGGTCGAGAATAAAGTTGGCCTAGTCCCTAGTAAGGCAGTGATGTATCGTCGTGAAATGATGGAAAATGGGGCAATTGGAGTAAGGAATGAGATAAACAAGGTGGTGATTATCGTAGAGATAATAAATGATAAAGATTACATTAGCTAGAAAGGTGCTTATTATCTGTTCCTGTTGATGGTCTAATCGTGTTTCAAGTGTAGGAGTAGTAGGCGGTCTAGCAACAATAGCCCTAGAACTCTCACAGTCCTCAACCCTATGAGATGGTGTAGTGTCTATAGTCTTAGTGGTAGGTGATAATGGTGTGTCAAATCATGCACGCTTCTCAAGCTGCAAGTCAGGTGTATGAGTATCGTATATGAGATGTGATGGTACGGATGGTGCTCGAAATGATAATGATAACGATGAAATCCTTGTGGTGAGTTAAGAAAATAGGTTCATTAGGACTAAGCCTATAAGTTCTACCCAATGGTATGATCTGTCCCAACTGAGTGATAAAAATTGTCCTGATCCTATCGTGAATCAATAGCGATCGTGATGGTGTAGGTGCAACTTTGTCCTCCTAAAAAGGTCTCAGTGCCATCATCTGATGTTATCGATGTTGAGTCAACTGATGTTAAAATTATGATAGGGACTGACAAGGCATTCTCCATGTCAAAGTGATGTAAGTATAATGGGATGGGTATTTGAAGGCATCTCTGTGACAATCGATGTGAAATAAAAGTAAATAATCTCGAACAAAGTGTAAGTGAATCCGCATGATAACAATGAACATGTACTATGATGAAATGATGAGATGCTATGATAATGTAGCTATAGTCTAGGGTCAATGATGCAACCTAGTTCTCTATAACTGTAGCTCTGGTACCAATCTGTCACACCCCCAATTTACCTGTTTTTCAGCGGAATGGAATTCCTGGGGGAAACGACTGTCATAGCACCACATCACAGTTATATTGAACGACCTAAAGTGTCGTTTTAAAAACACATCGTTGGATATTTCATAAAAACAATCAGAGTACAACATCGGTCCCAAAAGGTTTACAAAGTTTGCGGAAATACATCCATGTTACAAATCCAAACGATGTTTTGAAATAAAGTGCCATAATGTACATAATGTAAGTCGACGCCGCGACTCAAAATGTAGGTCCCTAAACCATGTCATGATGAATGCCTCAGTTACCTGAAAATACATTGCTAAAAACGTCAACAATAATGTTGGTGAGAAATCATAGGTTTATGTAAATGTTTTATACGACTACACAAGTATAGATTATGCATGACAATCCAGTCACGTAAAAAAATAATGTTACAATTGCTCTAAGCCCATGACCCCGAAACTAGACTGTTCAATAATGTATGCCCCTGCAGAGTGTTTGCCAGACAACTCCGTAATACCATCAAATGAAATGCATCCGTTTGCCTGGTTGGGAGTCACCAACCCGGATGGAGGCGTCACCCTCGATAGATCTATCCACTCATCTTCGCTTCAAAGATTAACGGTTCATGTTCAAGTAATGGGGACTTTCAAATTGGCATATGTGGTAACTTAAGCAATGTAATGAATTTAGCATACTTGGTATCGTACAAAAAAAATGTAGTGCAATGTATTCTCCCCCGTGGGTTTGAAAATAATCGAAAGCATGTAAAACGGGGCTATGAAAACTCACTTGGATAAACTGGAATAACGGCAAAAGTGAGTACACTGAGGTTTAATGTAATGCGTCAACCGGGACCTATTATCAATGATATGATATGTCATGAGTTGCAATGTAATGCTATGCATGCACTTCGTATGTTATTTATACCATTTAAGGGTTTTGAAAATATTACTCGTCGTCGAAAAATACTCTTTTGACGTCTTGACCCTTCAAAAATGACTTTACATGTTTTTACGTCAAAATGTCATCCTACAATGGTTTTATAATGATTTTTGGTGAAATTACTACTTTTCGTCGCAAAACAATGTCGTCGGAAAAAAAATCATGAAATTAACAAAAATGACTCCGGAAAAGTAGTCGTAAAATGGTGTACGTCGATCGTTAGAGAACGAACTCGACGGGTTTGGAAAGTTTGTATCGATATCTAAAAGTTTCAGTTCAGGAGTTTTCGTCCAAAAGGTCTCGATCATAGAGATATCAAAGGCTAAAGATGGTGGTTTTTGCTAATTGTGTGCAGAAAATAAGTTTCGGCCAATGTTTGAACATCCGTAAATAATTTACTATGACTCCGCTTGACAAACGGCTTTTTGTTTTGAAAAATATGGCCGGTGAACTTGATTTTACTAGAAGACAATTTGTTCCAAAAAGTTTTGCATCATAGTTAAAAACTGCCGCAAACATAGCCCTTACAGCTAATGAAATACTTGAATCGTAGAAATAATATAATTTTTCAGAAAATAATAGTTACGGCAACTTTATAAAAACGTGCATATATTTGTCGTTTCAAATCCGTTTTCTACGTAAAATATGTCCTTAGCTTCGTATCGAAGTAAACTAATATATTTTTGATAAGTCGAAATAATTTGTGAAGCTTAAGGCTCGTTTTTGACCCGGAATATGTAAAAACAGCAAGCTGAGATTTTCAGAAAAATAAACATTTCGTCGTCAAACTTTAAAAATTCACCACGGCTTCGTTATAACTCCGTTTTTATCCGTTCAAAAGGCCACGGATTCGTTTTAAAGTATATTTTCTAAATATCAAGGCCAAAATGTCGTACCAACTGTTGGTTTTTCCAGAAATTCGATTTAAGGACAGAACACAAAATATAGTTATCGAAAATAGTTTTTCTCGGACAAAACCTATTCTAATCCCTTCAAATCAACTCCAAAGCTAATCTAATCCTACCATACACCTTCTTAGGGTGTCATGGGTTCCTAATCACCATCAAGACCAAAGAATACCATGGGAATAATTATAGGATGACCAATATGTATATATAACTTCTAAAATTGTGAAATAAATGGTATAAATCACATAACATGCACAATAGCTCCAAAAATGAAAAGAAACATGTGAAAATGAAGAGGAAACATGAAAATGAATAAAACATGCTTACAAGTGATGATGAAGAGGTGTAGGTAACAAGGATTAACTTAAATATCCTTGGTTTTTATTTCAAAACCATATAAAGGATATAATCTAGGTTGTAAACACTTGCTTTTGTAAAAATCTTGATCCCTTGGTTGATCTTGATGTGTGACCGGTTCTATGGAGCCAAGAAGAAGAGAGAAGAAATTTTTCTTTACACTTTGATAGAATGATTTGTATGAGAAATTATAATAGAGATACAAGACTTTTAAGTAAGCAAACATTTATTATCTATCACTAGCCATACCATTCAATAAATACACCCTCCCCATGGGCGTGTTTTTGGGGACTTTGTCTCTTAAAATATTTTTTTTTTTTTTTTTTTTTTTAAACATATACTTGCATAATTATTTGTAAGACTTGTAAAGAAAGTGTATGTAAAGTATAATTTGTGTAGTAATTGGTAATACTTGGTGCAAGTAAGTTTTTATTAGATCAAAATATAATGTAATGAGTTAATAAAAATTGTAAAAATACTTTCCTTGTGAAAATTGAGTGATAAAATAATTATCGTCAAATTTTTAAGAAAACGACGTAATAATTAAACTTTAACGATTAAAATACCAAATAAATTTGAAACACTAGGAAAACTAAAAATATAGTTTTTATGAACTAAATGTAAGTTTAAAAATACCTCGGGATCATTTTTGAAAGTAACGGGTTAAATATTCAAAATAATAACTCACGCGATAAAGATTATTAAATATAAAAATTTACGCGTTGCAAGTGAAAATGAAATGTCGTGAATGAATTAATGAGATGCACATGATGTCAATGAAATGTAGACTAATCATAGTCCATATGAAATGTACGTGATGTCATGATCATGAATTCGCCGCTAAACCTCCAAGGTTACGCGAATTTGAAACAAGTAAACCAAGTTTACTAAAAATGTTGAAATAATGAGACCTGAACGGTGTCGAGAAATGACCTGAAAGTACGGATTGTCACATTCGCCCATCCAAAAAGGAATTCAGTCCCTGAATTCAATCGTTGTTAGGTCTAACGGTGTCGGCGAAAAGATGAGGATACTTGCGTCGCATCTGGTCTTCCCGTTCCCAAGTAAACTCAGGACCTCGTCGAGAATTCCAACGAACTTTCACAATAGGAATACGACTCTGTTTCAACTGCTTGACCTCGCGGTCCATGATTTCTACAGGTTCTTCCACAAAGTTGAGTTTGTTGTCAAGTTGAACTTCGTCCAATGGAATAATGAGCGATTCGTCTGAAAGACACTTCTTCAAGTTTGAAACATGAAACGTGTTGTGCACATGACTAAGTTCTGGCGGAAGATCAAGTCGGTACGCTACCGGACCAACTCGGCTCAGAATCTTGAATGGTCCAATGTATCTCGGGTTCAATTTCCCACGCTTTCCAAAACGTACCTCGCCTTTCCAAGGCGATACTTTCAACATAACTTTGTCACCCACTTGAAATTCCAAATCCTTGCGTCTAACATCCGCATAACTTTTCTGTCGACTCCTGGCAGTTCTAAGTCGATCACGATTTTGAACGATCTTTTCCGTGGTTTCCCGTACCATTTCTGGACCAGTAAGTTGTGCGTCTCCTACCTCGGCCCAACAAACAGGTGATCGGCACTTACGACCATAGAGTGCCTCAAATGGTGCCATCTTGATACTGGTGTGATAACTATTGTTGTACGAGAATTCAATCAATGGCAAATGGTTAGCCCAACCATTTCCAAAATCAATCACACATGCCCTCAGCATGTCTTCTAATGTTTGAATCGTTCTTTCACTTTGACCATCGGTTTGTGGGTGATATGCTGTGCTCATCTCTAATCTGGTTCCGAATGAATCTTGCAATGAGTTCCAGAGGTTTGAAGTGAATCGACTATCTCTGTCGGAAATGATAGAAATTGGTGCTCCGTGCCTCGAGACTATTTCCTTGACATAAAGTCTAGTGAGTTGCTCCATGGAATAAGTCTCTCTAATCGGTATGAAATGGGCTGACTTGGTAAGGCGATCAACAATTACCCAAATAGCGTCGTAACCTCCCGATGTCTTAGGAAGTTTCGTAACAAAGTCCATAGTAATACGTTCCCATTTCCATTGAGGAATTTCCGGTTGTTGGAGTAATCCTGACGGCTTCTGGTATTCGACTTTCACCTTAGAGCAGGTAAGGCATTTGCTAACGTACGTGGCAATTTCCGCTTTCATGTTCGGCCACCAATAAAGCTTCTTAAGATCTTGATACATCTTATCCGATCCTGGATGTATAGAATACTTTGACTTATGCGACTCATGCATAATCAATTCTCGTATTCCGCCATACAATGGAACCCACATTCTATCCTTGAAACATAGTACTCCATCTGTTCTCTTTACAAAACCATTTGCGCTTTCGGGCATACCATAAAGCTTTTCACTTGGTCGGTTTTCCTCCTTAAGTGCCTCAACTTGTGCTTCGCGGATTTTCGATGGTAGAGGAGAAATAATTGTCATTCCCAATGATCGAACTCTTAAAGGTTTAGGCCTCTCTTTCCGACTAAGAGCATCAGCCACAACATTGGCTTTTCCCGGGTGATACTTGATTTCACAATCATAGTCGCTGAGTAACTCCAACCAACGACGTTGCCTCATATTCAGTTCCTTTTGATCAAATATATATTGCAAACTCTTGTGGTCAGTAAACACCGTGCACTTGGTACCATAAAGGTAGTGTCTCCAAATCTTGAGCGCAAAAACTACGGCTCCTAACTCGAGATCATGAGTTGTGTAATTCTTCTCATGCGTCTTAAGTTGTCGAGAAGCATACGCAATCACCTTCTCGTTTTGCATTAAAACAGCCCCAAGTCCTTTATGCGAAGCGTCGCAATATACAACAAAGTTCTCAATGCCTTCGGGTAGTGCCAAAATCGGCGCACTGCAAAGCTTTTGCTTCAACAACTGAAAAGCAGTTTCTTGTTTCTTTCCCCACTCGTACTTCTTGTTTTTCTGTGTCAACTTGGTCAAAGGTCTCGCTATCTTCGAAAAACCTTCGATGAACCTTCGGTAATACCCGGCTAGTCCTAGAAATTGTCGAATTTCCGTAGGATTCGTTGGAGTAGCCCAATCTTTCACGGCTTCAATCTTTGCGGGATCAACTTGTAGTCCTTGACTATCAATGATGTGACCAAGAAATTGCACTTTGTGGTTCCAAAAATCACACTTCGAAAACTTAGCATACAACTTCTCATTCTTGAGTAGCCTTAAAATCGTCCTTAAATGCTCTTCGTGCTCTTCTTTGCTCTTGGAGTAGATCAAGATGTCGTCGATGAACACTATCACCAACTTGTCCAAGTACGGCTTACAAACTCTATTCATAAGATCCATGAATACCGCCGGTGCATTAGTCAATCCAAACGGCATCACTTGAAACTCGTAATGACCGTAACGTGTTCTAAAAGCTGTCTTTGGAATATCCTCTTCCCGAACTCGAAGCTGATGATAACCCGAACGAAGATCAATCTTGGAATAAATACTAGAACCTTGCAGCTGATCGAACAAATCGTCAAATTCTGGGGAGTGGATAACGATTCTTCACCGTTAACTTGTTCAATTCTCGGTAATCTATGCACATTCGGAAGGATCCATCCTTCTTCTTCACAAACAAGACCGGTGCTCCCCAAGGCGAGGAACTCGGCCTAATGAATCCTTTGTCTAGAAGCTCTTGCAATTGACTAGACAACTCTTGCATTTCGGATGGCGCTAAACGGTACGGTGCTCGTGCAATCGGTGCAGCTCCGGGCACTAAGTCAATTTGAAACTCTACTTGACGTGCCGGTGGAAGTCCCGGTAAATCCTCGGGAAATACTTCAGAAAATTCGCGGACAATTGGAACATCTTCAAGTCGCTTCTCCTCCGACTTTTTCTCCGTTACATGGGCTAAGAAAGCAAGACAACCTTTCTTAATGTACTTCTCCGTTTTGATAACCGATATGATACTAATTCGAGTTCCACTTCGTTCCCCACGAATAATCAAAGTTTCGCCATTGTAGGGAAGATGAACAACTTTCTCATCACAAATGATCTTCACGCGATGCTTAGATAACCAATCCATGCCTATGACGACGTCAAAACTACCAAGCTCTACGGGCATGAGGTCTATGTTGAAGGGATGATTAAGAAAATTGAATGTGCAACCGCGGGCAATGGTGTTGGTGCTAACTACGCTACCATTAGCTAATTCGACGTTGTATGATATGTCTAATGTGGTTGGCTTCCAAGATTTGTTCCGATATTGAGTGCTTCCAAAAATAGTTCATCACTCATATTGTTACCATGCTAGCAAGAAAATAGATATCCGCTTATACTATGTCAAAGAATGTCTGTTCTAGCTTCACTTGTAGATGAGGAGTCATTGATTGTCCGACATGTTCAAACCTGTGACATCTCTTGATATAGAGGTGAGGTTACTTGGAATTTCTAGAGGACACAATGCCTTAGGGGGAGTTTATATCGATAACCTTAATTTCCTTTAAGGGAAACTCATTGTAGGGAAGTTCACCTATTGTTGAGGCCATGCTTAACAGAATGTTCTACAATCTCAGTTAGAAAACTTGGTATATCCCTATAATGTTGCTTCGTGTGTATTTGCTTCGTACTAAAATCTCGTAACTCGGTCTAACTAATACTTTTGGAATGATAGAGTTTGGATTCTAACCCAAAATAGTGGTTCGGAAGGTCTCGTGATGTCTTAAGATTTTTGTTGGGTTTTGAATCATCCTACCACCTAGTTCTAGTCCTTGTTGGTAATTCCAAATCATTCCATTGTTTTCTTGTATCGAGAAATCCTCCTCACAAATGGTATAGGAAGTCTTTCCTAAAATGTCACTCGTCAAATCCTCACTTATCGGTTGAGTGAGAGATAAATGGCGTAAGCACCTTTAGAGTGTTAACAAAAAGAAATGTTTATGCACGATTTATCTGTTTATAAAACTTTTCTTTTAAATGAGAATTGTTTTTAGGAGATTTGAAATGATACTTGTGACTTTCATGACATAATTCTTCCTGAATTATACATAGGTGATCAGGCCATGTATAATTAAGGACAAATGATGTGATGCTTGTTTTTGTTGAAATAGTATTATGTTCCTCCGAAGTTTTAGATGGTATTCAACGTTTTGTTTTGTAAAATAATGGCTCAATGATTTTTCAGAGTAACATGAAAACCGTTTCGCCTGAGTATATTAAATAGTTGATAAAATGACTGAAACCAACTGATAAGTTGGTAATAAAACAACTTGCTTAAAACTTTATGAAACAACGTTTCTGAGATGGTGATAAAATAATTCGAAATAAAATCAAATGAAATAATTTTATGAAATGGTAGCAGGATCATTTGGAATAAAATTTGTTGGATGGTTTGTAGAATACATAGGAGAACCTTATCGAGTAATAATAGTCTACTGATTGGTCGAGAATAAAGTTGGCCTAGTCCCTAGTAAGGCAGTGATGTATCGTCGTGAAATGATGGAAAATGGGGCAATTGGAGTAAGGAATGAGATAAACAAGGTGGTGATTATCGTAGAGATAATAAATGATAAAGATTACATTAGCTAGAAAGGTGCTTATTATCTGTTCCTGTTGATGGTCTAATCGTGTTTCAAGTGTAGGAGTAGTAGGCGGTCTAGCAACAATAGCCCTAGAACTCTCACAGTCCTCAACCCTATGAGATGGTGTAGTGTCTATAGTCTTAGTGGTAGGTGATAATGGTGTGTCAAATCATGCACGCTTCTCAAGCTGCAAGTCAGGTGTATGAGTATCGTATATGAGATGTGATGGTACGGATGGTGCTCGAAATGATAATGATAACGATGAAATCCTTGTGGTGAGTTAAGAAAATAGGTTCATTAGGACTAAGCCTATAAGTTCTACCCAATGGTATGATCTGTCCCAACTGAGTGATAAAAATTGTCCTGATCCTATCGTGAATCAATAGCGATCGTGATGGTGTAGGTGCAACTTTGTCCTCCTAAAAAGGTCTCAGTGCCATCATCTGATGTTATCGATGTTGAGTCAACTGATGTTAAAATTATGATAGGGACTGACAAGGCATTCTCCATGTCAAAGTGATGTAAGTATAATGGGATGGGTATTTGAAGGCATCTCTGTGACAATCGATGTGAAATAAAAGTAAATAATCTCGAACAAAGTGTAAGTGAATCCGCATGATAACAATGAACATGTACTATGATGAAATGATGAGATGCTATGATAATGTAGCTATAGTCTAGGGTCAATGATGCAACCTAGTTCTCTATAACTGTAGCTCTGGTACCAATCTGTCACACCCCCAATTTACCTGTTTTTCAGCGGAATGGAATTCCTGGGGGAAACGACTGTCATAGCACCACATCACAGTTATATTGAACGACCTAAAGTGTCGTTTTAAAAACACATCGTTGGATATTTCATAAAAACAATCAGAGTACAACATCGGTCCCAAAAGGTTTACAAAGTTTGCGGAAATACATCCATGTTACAAATCCAAACGATGTTTTGAAATAAAGTGCCATAATGTACATAATGTAAGTCGACGCCGCGACTCAAAATGTAGGTCCCTAAACCATGTCATGATGAATGCCTCAGTTACCTGAAAATACATTGCTAAAAACGTCAACAATAATGTTGGTGAGAAATCATAGGTTTATGTAAATGTTTTATACGACTACACAAGTATAGATTATGCATGACAATCCAGTCACGTAAAAAAAAATAATGTTACAATTGCTCTAAGCCCATGACCCCGAAACTAGACTGTTCAATAATGTATGCCCCTGCAGAGTGTTTGCCAGACAACTCCGTAATACCATCAAATGAAATGCATCCGTTTGCCTGGTTGGGAGTCACCAACCCGGATGGAGGCGTCACCCTCGATAGATCTATCCACTCATCTTCGCTTCAAAGATTAACGGTTCATGTTCAAGTAATGGGGACTTTCAAATTGGCATATGTGGTAACTTAAGCAATGTAATGAATTTAGCATACTTGGTATCGTACAAAAAAAATGTAGTGCAATGTATTCTCCCCCGTGGGTTTGAAAATAATCGAAAGCATGTAAAACGGGGCTATGAAAACTCACTTGGATAAACTGGAATAACGGCAAAAGTGAGTACACTGAGGTTTAATGTAATGCGTCAACCGGGACCTATTATCAATGATATGATATGTCATGAGTTGCAATGTAATGCTATGCATGCACTTCGTATGTTATTTATACCATTTAAGGGTTTTGAAAATATTACTCGTCGTCGAAAAATACTCTTTTGACGTCTTGACCCTTCAAAAATGACTTTACATGTTTTTACGTCAAAATGTCATCCTACAATGGTTTTATAATGATTTTTGGTGAAATTACTACTTTTCGTCGCAAAACAATGTCGTCGGAAAAAAAATCATGAAATTAACAAAAATGACTCCGGAAAAGTAGTCGTAAAATGGTGTACGTCGATCGTTAGAGAACGAACTCGACGGGTTTGGAAAGTTTGTATCGATATCTAAAAGTTTCAGTTCAGGAGTTTTCGTCCAAAAGGTCTCGATCATAGAGATATCAAAGGCTAAAGATGGTGGTTTTTGCTAATTGTGTGCAGAAAATAAGTTTCGGCCAATGTTTGAACATCCGTAAATAATTTACTATGACTCCGCTTGACAAACGGCTTTTTGTTTTGAAAAATATGGCCGGTGAACTTGATTTTACTAGAAGACAATTTGTTCCAAAAAGTTTTGCATCATAGTTAAAAACTGCCGCAAACATAGCCCTTACAGCTAATGAAATACTTGAATCGTAGAAATAATATAATTTTTCAGAAAATAATAGTTACGGCAACTTTATAAAAACGTGCATATATTTGTCGTTTCAAATCCGTTTTCTACGTAAAATATGTCCTTAGCTTCGTATCGAAGTAAACTAATATATTTTTGATAAGTCGAAATAATTTGTGAAGCTTAAGGCTCGTTTTTGACCCGGAATATGTAAAAACAGCAAGCTGAGATTTTCAGAAAAATAAACATTTCGTCGTCAAACTTTAAAAATTCACCACGGCTTCGTTATAACTCCGTTTTTATCCGTTCAAAAGGCCACGGATTCGTTTTAAAGTATATTTTCTAAATATCAAGGCCAAAATGTCGTACCAACTGTTGGTTTTTCCAGAAATTCGATTTAAGGACAGAACACAAAATATAGTTATCGAAAATAGTTTTTCTCGGACAAAACCTATTCTAATCCCTTCAAATCAACTCCAAAGCTAATCTAATCCTACCATACACCTTCTTAGGGTGTCATGGGTTCCTAATCACCATCAAGACCAAAGAATACCATGGGAATAATTATAGGATGACCAATATGTATATATAACTTCTAAAATTGTGAAATAAATGGTATAAATCACATAACATGCACAATAGCTCCAAAAATGAAAAGAAACATGTGAAAATGAAGAGGAAACATGAAAATGAATAAAACATGCTTACAAGTGATGATGAAGAGGTGTAGGTAACAAGGATTAACTTAAATATCCTTGGTTTTTATTTCAAAACCATATAAAGGATATAATCTAGGTTGTAAACACTTGCTTTTGTAAAAATCTTGATCCCTTGGTTGATCTTGATGTGTGACCGGTTCTATGGAGCCAAGAAGAAGAGAGAAGAAATTTTTCTTTACACTTTGATAGAATGATTTGTATGAGAAATTATAATAGAGATACAAGACTTTTAAGTAAGCAAACATTTATTATCTATCACTAGCCATACCATTCAATAAATACACCCTCCCCATGGGCGTGTTTTTGGGGACTTTGTCTCTTAAAATATATATATATATATTTTTTTTTTTTTAAACATATACTTGCATAATTATTTGTAAGACTTGTAAAGAAAGTGTATGTAAAGTATAATTTGTGTAGTAATTGGTAATACTTGGTGCAAGTAAGTTTTTATTAGATCAAAATATAATGTAATGAGTTAATAAAAATTGTAAAAATACTTTCCTTGTGAAAATTGAGTGATAAAATAATTATCGTCAAATTTTTAAGAAAACGACGTAATAATTAAACTTTAACGATTAAAATACCAAATAAATTTGAAACACTAGGAAAACTAAAAATATAGTTTTTATGAACTAAATGTAAGTTTAAAAATACCTCGGGATCATTTTTGAAAGTAACGGGTTAAATATTCAAAATAATAACTCACGCGATAAAGATTATTAAATATAAAAATTTACGCGTTGCAAGTGAAAATGAAATGTCGTGAATGAATTAATGAGATGCACATGATGTCAATGAAATGTAGACTAATCATAGTCCATATGAAATGTACGTGATGTCATGATCATGAATTCGCCGCTAAACCTCCAAGGTTACGCGAATTTGAAACAAGTAAACCAAGTTTACTAAAAATGTTGAAATAATGAGACCTGAACGGTGTCGAGAAATGACCTGAAAGTACGGATTGTCACAATAATGATGGGAGAGAATTTACCGTAAATGGACAACGTGTAAAACATTACCAAATAGACAATAACGAATTAATCAATAATGAAGATGTTGTTTTGGAAAATGAAGTCACGTAGGAGCACGACTTCGAGTCTAGCTACAAGACTCATAAATAAAGAAAAGCGCTTCGTGGGAGGCAACCCATGCTTAATTGTTTTCTTGTTTTGTTTTTCAATTTTGTTTGTGTATTTATATATCTTTTTCATTGTTGTTTATTCTCATGTTATATTTTGTAAAAATGCTTTATTTTGTTTTTAACCTTGTTTTAATTGCATATAAAGGTATTTTACAAAAAGATAAGCGTAGGGAAGATCACATATGTTTTTAGGAACATGAACACGAGATTAGCAATAATTGAAATTGTATAGATTTGTGTGTTTGTTAGAGTTAAATGCTTGTATCGAGTCATAATGGATGTTTTGCAGAAATTTTTCCAGGTTTTAATGAGGTAATTTTTCCAGAATCTTTCCAGAAAAACGCATCAGACCACTTTTTGTCAGGACAACCTGACAGCGTCAGGATTAACACCTGACGACGTCAGGCAATGTGGAAACAGAATGTCAGTTTCGTTTTATGTGTAACTTGTGATTTTTTGAAATTCTCGATTCTTAATTTTCTAGAAAAAAAATGCAAACATCCATTCTGCAAGCAATATATCTTACTTGCTTTCTAGTTTAGTTGTGTGTCATATATAGTTTTACCGCCGATTGTACGCGAAGGTTTCGTTTTGTTTTCTTATAAGTGTGCAGGTTATATTAGACAAGAAGAATAAACACATATTGGAAGAAGCACTTATTACTTATTCATTCTTCATGGAGGAGGATTTAACCGCAACTTCATACATATCCTACCGAGCTAATCAGGGGAATACTAATTTCTTTTTTTTTTAACTTATCTTCCTTTATCATAACTGACAAGGATTTAAAACATACATTTTTAGGGGTCATTTAAGCCCTAAATCGACATATTTTATATCCGTTACTACTTAAAATTGTTCCTTTTCAAATTTTAGGTCTTTTGGAAGCAAAATGCTGGAATGAAGCAAGCGAAAACATGAAGAAAATGGCAAAGTCAAGATCAAAGGAACTCCAACACACCTGACGGCTTCCCAACCAAAGGGCGACGCCGTCCTTTATAGAAGACTTGATCAAAAGTGCACGCGATGACTCAGCGGAAATCCTGGTCCTAAAGCTTGACGACGTCACGCCTAAACTCTAGAAGGCGTCACTCACAAATTCTACACCAGACACCCAAGAACCAAGATTCAGACGACGTCCCTATTGAAGACTGACAGCGTCACACATCTCAACTGACGACGTCCAACGATGACTTGGCCCAAATGAAACCCTAATGACGGCGACCTGACGGCGTCACTAGCAAAAGGTGACGCAGTCACGATTGTAAATCTATATATAGAATTCGATTTTTCTGTTTTAGAAGAGGTAGAACTTTGGAGAGAAAACCCTAATACAGTTGTAGTCCGACTTGGACAGTAGTCTAGGGTCCCATACCCTATTTTACATCACAAGATAAGTTTGTTTATCCAATTTATCATTATGTCTACCCCATGTTCAATTGTATGTGTGTATGCGTGTTTGTTTAACATGAGTAGCTAAATTATTATTGTGTTTGCTTAGATCTATGAAACCTAGTTATTAATTTTTGTTAGGTTGTCTCTTGTCTTAATTGGTAGACGCTAGATTAAGGAAAACTGGCTTATTCTTTTAGGTTATCTCTTGCACATTAGACCATTCGTTGTGTTTACTGCGTGAATTGTACCTTTAGGATAGTAGAGTATTTGGGGGAGATGCCATTGCACTTGCCGATCTCGGGTATTATAGAGGAGAGTTGCAATTCATAGAACTAGAGAATTAGGCACCACCCTATGACCAAACGGAATACAACGCATCAATTAAGATTAAGGAAATGACAATTCAACCGACTAATAAGAGATAACTACGGAGTAATAGCATCTAAGTGAACACATCTTTAATCATCATACGAGCACACCTCAATTAGCATAATCTATCCTTAGTTAATTATATAATTGGATAAGTAGTTAAAGTAGTAAAACCGATAGAATTACCACCCCCCAATCTTATACCCCGAGATATTTACCTTAGCTTTCTAAAAAACCATAAAAAGACTAAAGAGAATCTTTCTCAACCCCACCTTCTCGTCATATATCGCTCTCTAGCATTCCTATTTTCCTAGAGAACGAAATAAATCCCTTGGGCTTATCACATACTACACTATAACGATTAGGTTCACTTCCTAGAGGGTTGAAATACTTGCTCGTAGAAAAGGAGGTTTTCTTGACCCCGAACCCACGCATCAAGTTTTTCGCGCCGCTTGATTCCTATCAAGAGAGCTTTTAGATTTCTATCTCGTTTAGGTTCACTCGCTTGATTCCTATCAAGAGAGCTTTTTTCCTCTTTTTCATTAGCTTCCTTGTAGTCTATCCCCCTTTTTGTGTTTTTGTTCGTAGCCTCATCACTTTTCATCATGGAAGGTGATAACCCACCCAACAACGATCCACCACTACATCAACCACTTCCACCCAACCATCCACCACAAAACCCACCACTTGATCGAACCTATGCTAACCAACTTCACGCCCGTATCTATAGCGAAATTGGAGAGCTTAGGAAAATGAATAGAATAATTGAAAACGCACTTAAGAAAGCACTTGAAGAAACAACTAGTATAATAGATAGCAATTCTACCACGAGTGATGATTCGGATGAAGAGCTTGAGGAAGGAGATTATAGAGTGCTAGAAATTACGGAGGGTAATGGGGAAGAGGAACTTAATTGTTGGATCGATATACTTTAATCAAACTAACTTAACTAGCTTGTTAAGGTTTAATAACCTCGGATAAATCCTAAGTTATTAACAAGGAAACACTGAGCAATCTTTATCAAGTACGCGGAATTTACTTAACAAAGCTAAGAAGAAAAACTTTATTATAAACTCTAAATCTGCTTATTATGCAGATACTCTAATACAACTCTAAGATAATCGAACTTTTCTCTAAAACACTAATTCGTAAACTTTAAAACTCTTTTTCTGAAATCGTACCTCTAATGCCAATCTAGGAGTCCTTTTATAGGCTCAAGGATATCCTAGTCGGTTTACAATTGATAACCTTGTACAACAAGTAATCTAAACATGGAATACAATACTTTCCATAAACGAATATAACAGTTTGTTTGTTCTAGCAGTACTTTGACTTCATCTTGCAGTACTTTGACTTCATCTTGCAGTACTTTGACTTTGTCTTTAGCAGTACTTTGACTCTTTGACTTCTTCCAGTACTTTGCAGCTTACAGTACTTTCATATCTTCAGTACTTTGATATCTTCAGCACTTTCATATCCCAACATTAATGAGTATTTTGAGTCATACCCCAATGGAAAGTGTGGAAAACTAGAAGGGGGGGGGGGTTGAATAGTTTTACCGATTAAAACTTTGTTTAAAAATATTTAGATCGACTTATGTCAATCTATTTAGATGTATATGTTGGATGTTGATAGATAGCTATGTAAATATGTAATGCAAAGGTATAGAGTAAGGAAACAAAAAACCACGACACGAGTGTTTATAGTGGTTCAGCTACAAGGATACCTTCCTTGCCCTACTCCACTCCCCGAGTCACCTACTCGAGAGTTCATTAGCACTACACGAAACAACTCCTTATGGCAGAGAAGCCTTCACAATGTTGCCTACTCTTTTTCCGGTACAAGTCTAGACACCGGGTTCTTCCACAAGGTAGAACCACACCTATCACAACGTTGCCTACACTTTATCCGGTACAAGGCTTGATACCGAGTTCTATTACAAAGGAGGAACTATCTCCTAACACTACACAACACCTATCCCAAAGGAGACCCACTCCTTGTTACAACATCATCAAGGATATCAATATCCTTGGACACAACCTATCTCTATTTGTACATCGATGCACCATATCGATTGTACACTTTTGGCATCTTTTACTAATGCCTTTGACACGGACGTTAGGCACCTTTCACTAATACCTTCGTCTTGACTCTTATGGCATCCTTCACTAATGCCTTTGACACGGACGTTAAGCACCTTTCACTAATGCCTTCGTCTTGACTCTTATGGCATCCTTCACTAATGCCTTTGACACAGACGTTAAGCACCTTTCACTAATGCCTTCGTCTTGAACCTTTTGGCATTCTTCACTAATGCCTTTGACACAACACTTCTAGAGAGGGAGAAGGAACTATCAACAAGAAAACTTCGGTAGTCTTGATGATGACGAAGCATGGCAACTCATGGACTTGAGCTTGCTTGACTTCAAGAGGTGGTGATCTCGCCTTTAAGAGGAACTTAGAGAATCACACAAAAACAAATACAAACTACATAGAAAGATCCTTTGGATATGAGGTTAGAGAGTTTACAATACTAGGTGAAAGTATGTGTAGGAATGGCAACCTACAATGAAGAAATGGCTCACTATTTATAGAAGAAAACATGCTACTGTTCCACGGATCCCACGGATCCCTTACTTGAAGGATCCGTCCAGTGTAAATTGGGGGAACCGTGGGACGCTCTTCTTTGCCCATGGGTTTTGGGTCATGGGTCCTAGACTTTGGACCATGGGTATCCAAGTAGATACAATGTATCTAGTCCATGGGTTAGCTCCATGGGTCATGGGTAATACCCATAATGACTTGTACATGAAGTCATGCAATGGGTCATGGGCTATGGATTATGCTCCATGGGTATGGGTCATGGATTTTGGGTTTTACCCAACTACATTCAATGTATTTAGTCAATGGGTCAAATACTTAAAGCTTCTACCCATTATAATACATACTAAGTATGTATATATCTACCCAATATGTAAACACTAGTTGCTGTACATATGCATTACGAAATCATTAAAGCACTATTACTTGTTTAGTGTTTTATATGAAATGTAAGTGTGTTAGTAAACTATTGACTCAAACCATTTACGTATTTTATTTGTTTCGTTAAAATGATTTTACGTTTGTTATCGACAAAACATTAGAAGATCGTAAAATATAAATAAACGTTTTTACGGCTTATTTGTATTAACAATCTCCCCCTTTTTGTTGATGAAAAAACATAAGATTATTTTAAGGAAAACTAAAATTCATAAAACTTTTAATTGTAGATTTTACTCTCTTCTCCCCCTTTTTGTCGAAACAAAAAGAGCGTCGAAAAGAAACTAACACATTGTTTTAAGAAAAACATGTGAAAAGAAAGAAAAAGAATAAAAGATAGAGAGTAAGTAAGGAGAAGTATTCTCGACTTAGCTCCCCCTTGACGAGTCCATCCCTTTGTGAGGGCGTCAAGTAAAAAAGAAATACTACACTAGTGCATTGCAACTATGTTTGCAAATGGCTTCGTCTTTGTGAATATGCTCCCCCTTGATGATTGCAACTTTGCAAGGAGGACGTCATGTAATGTAATCCTATGTGAATGATATTGCAAATGATTTTCCAATGTATTGTTTTGACACGAAACTCTTCCTAGCTAAGGTTGTCAAAGTCTTCATGTGTGTATTGAAAATCTTCAAAACAAAGGTTTGAAAACAAGTATATAGAGCATAATTTCCTGTAAATAAGACACAAGTTAGTAGTAAACAAGTCTTCTATTTCACGGATCCCACGGTTCCCTCTCTGTAGGGATCCATCGAAGCAAAAGTGAGGGATCCGTCTATCTGTAAGTATAAGACATCAATGGTGATGTAACAAGTGATGTTATTATCAAAATGAGATATGTATTGAGGCACCAAATATATTCTGTAAGATATTGGATTTCACATACACATCATAACATTAACGCAATGAGCACATAGATGGTTTTAGAGAGAGAAAGAGTGGGACATTCTAGTAAGAGAAACTTGTGGAATATTAGATTACCAAAGAACATCCAACCCTCTACCTTGCAAGGTAGAGGGTATTTATAGGTTACAAACTAAACGACCTCCTGACGGCCTGTGGATCAGGGATACAGTGGGTAAAGACCCGACCTTCCTCCACGGTGTTGCACTAAACTATTTTACGCTACAGACTAACTTACATAACATCATAAATAAGTAACTAACGATTAGTCTACGAGCTAACTTATGCTAGATAATAGTTGGGGTGACCGACTCTTCACTACTGGAATTTTCTAATTCCTAACAATCTCCCCCTAAGGGAGGTCACCCCATGTTTTACATTTCAAATCCTAGCATTCTATTCTTGACTTTTTTCTTGAGCTCGTAGATGAAACAACTTCAACATCGCAATCTTTGTGCATAAGTAGTGCAACTTCAAAGTCTGCACAGATTTGTACTTTAAGTGGAGGTCATTAATGATCCATGAGATAATAATTATGAGCCATCTTTTGAGATCATCAGCTATCATCAATTTCTGAGACATCCTTTGTGGTGTTGGTATTATGTGATGTTGTGACTTTAGGACCGACATGCTCACATTCTGAATCATGAAATCTTCTCATCAGAGTAGCGGAAGCATTTGTTGAATCATGATATTGGTAGCAGCGTAGCAGAAGCTTGGAGTGAAAATATCAGAGTCATTGATGCACTAATCATGATTTCTTTGAGTTGAATGTGTTAGGTGAGCATGCGGCTATGGATTGACCGCTTCATTCTGATCAGCTGCAAACGTCGGGCGTACCTGCATACAACAGTTAGCAATAAATCGTACGAAAGTGTCTTTGATCACTTTCGTTGAATTGAGGTACACGGCCCACGGTTCCCCGTTGATCAGTACATGTACTGCCTGTGATCAGGTATAATTCCAAAGAATTTCCTTGACAGGGTTTCGCAGCTGTTCTAGCTGTTCTCAAACCGGAACGTCTCAAAGAAGACAACACGGAGTGAGTGAACCAGCGAATTTTAAGTCCACTGATTGATAAAAAGATATTTGAAAAACAATCGTGTATTGCTCAATAGAAATTATTTTTGCAATACAAAGAAGGTTTTATTGAAAATCAATTATCAATCATAAAAACACCTTTTGGTTTGAAAAATTAGTACACGGTCGATGTGCTAAAGAAAAGAGTTTTTAAGCACAAAGATCGGTTTTTCAAAGGTATCCGTCAATCCATATCCTGAACCAGGATTGATTCAAGAAAGTGAATCGCCCCATTGTTTCTGTTCAGTTGTCACATGATTGATCTATATAATAGATCTCACATGCCACCTACCAGGAGCTTGTTTGATGTTGGCTCCAGAAGGCTTTCCATCTTCATTGTGAATATGTATACACATCACTCAGATGTTCTGGCAATACCACAAGGATAATGCGTAGGACTCAAGATATAATCTCTCTTTCCACATTGTATGAAACAGAGAGTCTTCATTGAAAGTGTCCTAATGAGATTTATTGATGATCTCGTGGCTCTAGACTCAATATGTGCATATTTGGATCCTGTGCCGGAGACTAGGGAGAGGGTCTCCTTATTCAATATCAACCATCTCTAAGAGAAAGTCGATAGATAATGTCGGTTCCCCGTGAGAATGAAACAAGTCCTTTTAAGAGGAACTTGAGTGGTTTGGAAAGTTGAAGTGCAGTGCGTCACTGGGTCCATGACGTCTTGTCTTCACTACTGATGTTACCATCAGTAGCATATGAATTGAACCCGGTTTCTGCCCTAGGGTTAAATGGAGGGCTGTTTGTTTTCACCCTATTCTTATTCAATTCTTTTTAATTCTTCAACCCCTTCAGTGCTTACCGAGACTTCATAACTAGAACCTTGTTGGGTTTATTCCAGTACTAGCTCAGTCTTAGTCCGCACTCTTCCCATATCTCATTTTTCTCCTTTTATCATCATACCTAAGGACTTCTACACTAACTAGTGGATTGTCCCTGGGTAGATCCCTCCGGTTCTGGCGGATCATGGGAACCAATACCTAACCTTATCATCCTTATATCACCGTACATAACGTAAAGTTGGTCGGTCTATTTGGTATTGTTCATCTGCCATTGGATCCAATTGAAAACCATTTGAAAATCAATTCAGATACTTGTGATATATTATCAAAGCATTTTGTACCTAAATTGTTTTTGATATTTTTAGAACGAGAACTCCCCCTCAACATGTGCATCAAATATTTGAAAATGTTTTGCACACGGAGGCAAGAGAAAGAATTAACTTCTTTGATTACCATTTTCTAAAAGATATCAACATCACTTCCCACATCAAATCAAGTAGAAATAGCATTTCCGGGAAGGATGAGGTTTCCATAAATTCGCTCCCCCTCAATATGTGCCTCGAGATTTGAAAAGAGTTTTGCACATACTAGAGGGAACCCTTTATCATCAAAGGATTAGAAGCCATATGATCAAGGTACCTTAAAAACATTTAAAGTTGAATTTTGCAAAGATTTAAGTGTTGTGTACCCTGATGACTTGAATTTGCAAAGAGAGTTCTCCCCCTTAATATATGCTTCGAGATTCGAAAATTGTTTAGCACATATAAGAGAGAAGTTTGCACAAAAATTGGTCATCTTATCTTTTAACATCTTTCATATTTATATCACATTTTCTCCCCCGATCAAAAATCTTAAATCCTTTGAGATTTTGGGTCTCAAGTGATTTAAATATGTATGAGGTAAAATATTTGTAGGAGAAAAATGTGTCCGATTTTATATGATCAAATATGGACAACACAGATGTTTCCCTTTTTTTACAAGGGGAAACCACAGTACAAATCCTAGCACTATTACATGTATTACAGTTGTTCATATTTATTACACCACATATTACACATAGTTAAAAACACACCATAATCAGTATCCCGAAGAAGTCTTTATTCAGTCCTCTGAAGAAGTTTGTAGTGACCATCACGAAGCCTTCCACCAACAAAACTTTCAAGGCTGCGAAAGATCCTTCGTGTCTTGAGTCTTCGTCTGATTGCAGCAATGAAGTGTTCACATCTCTTCACGTCATCATCAGTCCAAAACATAGTTTTAACCCAAGATTTCATATCAAGTTTGGCTTCTTTCACTCTGGTGTCAAGTTCTTCTTCGACCAATTTGAGCGTACCATCACTAAACTTGTATAGTTCACATAGACGCATAAGCATACGAGATCCATATCTGTCGATGAAGATGACGGCTCTAGGGGTGTCAAAGACTTTGTATTCTCGATGAAATTCATGCCCAGTTGCATTCCATTGAGGACTTGTAAGGTTGATCTTGGTTTGGTAGCTTTCAATGCCAAGCTGAAAGTCCTCAACTCGTTTTCGAATGACTAAGCCCCAGATCCAAAGAGTGACAGCTGCAGAGAGGGCCTTTTTCTCATGGACATGTAAATGCTCAAGGTGTCCTTGAAGATTTAAGAGATAGAGATCTTCGAAATCATTTGGCAGAAGATGTTTGAAGTCGTTCTCTTCAATAGTATACACTTTGAAGTCAGCTCTTTTAAGGACAATCTTCTTCAAGTACTCATATCCATAGATAGGGAAGATCTCTACACTAACAACACTTAAGATTTGTAGCTTTGATCTGACATCATTGCGTCTTTTATCAGCACCATGTCTTTCGATGTAGAACTTCTTCTTTTTGAACCACCAGTGAGAAATACCATAAGAAGCGGCAATATCATATTTTTGTTCTTCAGCAGCCCAGAATTGATCAGGAACCATCTGTTCAAGCCCCTGATCAGAGTAGGTTGCAGCTTTCATCTTTGATATTGATAGAGCAGGCCTTCTTTCAGCAGAGCGAGCACACAGATAGTCCAAGTCGTAATTGAAGAAGAATTCAGCCTGAATGGTTATCTGACCAGGTTCACCACCAAGAGGAAGAGATTTGTTGACATTGAAGCGACTGATTTGCTCACTGACTTGGTCATTTAGCATCTTATGACATTCTTCCATC
Source organism: Chrysanthemum seticuspe (assembly GCA_019973895.1). Classification (NCBI taxonomy): domain Eukaryota; kingdom Viridiplantae; phylum Streptophyta; class Magnoliopsida; order Asterales; family Asteraceae; genus Chrysanthemum; species Chrysanthemum seticuspe. The sequence goes on from BPTQ01000009.1 coordinate 250,522,347, forward strand.
TGATATTGGAGATGATTTGCATCAGAATGGAAGACTTTGACAATTTCGTAAGCTTGTCCTTCTAGATCTCTTGGAGTTATGGATAGATACTCTTCCGCTCACAAAACCATCTAATAAAACTTCCCATATCACCAGTGTAGTGCAGAAGAGAGTCTTCAGCTGGAACTTCATAATTATTGGTGATAACTGATGCCCAATTGTTGTCAGGAATCATAGAGTCAGACTCTGGGATGGTCCATGTGGGTTCTGGAGAAGGAGGTCTATCTTCCACAATGCAGCTTTGAATTGTGTCTCTTGAAGGTGCTACCCTGGATGTGTTAGTGCGATTCCCAGCCATGTAAGTGTCAAACCAATCTTCTGATGGCTTTGGAATATGCTTCGTCGACGCATCATCTTCATCTAGTTCTGAGTCAGCCATGACTTGCGACTCTTCATGAACTATTTGATCATCAGGAATTGAGGTGGATGTGGACATGAACCTTGAGTCTACCGTCGTCCATGCAACAGATTTCTTCTTAGTATTCTGATCTTTTGTAGGACCTGATTGATTAGAAGGTTTTGGCGGTGATGATGGTGGTTGTGGTGGAGGTGTGATGGTTGTCGTAGAATGATTACCAGCTCCAGAGGTTCCAGCGCCTCCCGTTGGTGGCGGAGGTGGAGGAGGATCATTGCGGTTCTTCATCAATGTTTCCATCACAATCGTTCTCCTTTTCTTTTTAGCTTCTTTTTCCCCCACGTCAATCATAAACTGCTCATCATTGTCGAATTTAATGGATTCCTCTAGTGCCTCATAGAGTTTACTGTGAACCTCATTTACAGTCGTAAGTCGTTCTATGCAGTTGGTAAGGAGGTTACTGACGTAGAAGTGATAGTTGACGTGAAGGTGGAGGGAATGGATGAGTTAGTTGACATGTTTGTGGTGGTTGTTACAGTGGTTTGGGTCTTGGGCAGTAATGTTAACGTCTACTTCACCGAGGTGGTCGAAGGGGAGGTGTCTAAGAGTGGAGACTAGTTGATGACCTATTTTGATAATTTTCCTATCTTCGAGACCTTTCCGTTGAAGGATTTAGACAACTAAGAGACCACCTAGCACAGATATCTAACCTCGTGGAGTTGAAGTTACTTCGCCAATGACTGCGATAACTTCCTCTTCAGTTCCTACGACACCTTACCCGATACCTCCGAGGTGAAGAATCTGCTAAGTTCCTGGAGGGGTAGAGGCTATACTCTCGTCGAGACACACTTTCCTACATACTCCGACTTCTCCTGTTCGTACTCCAAGTGTCATTTGAGATACTCCGTGATCTCCTTAGGTAATTTAAGCTGTTACTACTCGTCAAATACTAACTGCACCCCCTTTTTCTTCGATTTTTCTTTTCCTCTTGCTAACACTACCTTTGTAACTACTTCTTGGCGTTACTAGGAGGAGGTGGAGGCGGTGGTTGCCCTCCGCGACCTTGGAGACCTCGACCATTAGTAAGATGCTGTTGGTAGTGTGGAGGTGGTGTTGGTGGTAGTAGTGGCGGTTTTGGAAGATTAGTTAGTCCAGGATGTTTTCTAGTCTTATGATTCTTCTTTAGACAACGTACCTGCTGCCATCTGAGTTCCAAGTACAGGTGTAGGTGGAGTTAAGGACTACTAGTTTATCAAGTACTTCTCAGCGTTCAGTACCGACTGAGTCTTGATCTACTTCTACTACGCAGCTGCTTCGTATAAGGTTTCGGTAGTCTTCTAACCAAACTGTGAATGTACCGACCCTTAGCGTGATTGTGTAGGTCCCATCGTGGAAGTTCTCTGTGTTAAGTTTCGACGTAACACCTTCTATCTGGAGGAAGAGGTCTTGGGTGTACCTGGTAGGGTCTCAGACTGAGATACTAAGGACTGTTGTTAACCCGTAGTCAATAGTGGTTATTAATACTTCAAGGTCGACTTCTGAGAGAAGACGTGATGTGACCACTATACCCTTCAAAATAATCTACCAAAACACTCGCCTTCTCATAGATAGGTATTGAGGTTCTCTAGATCTTCCTGTTCGAATGCTTTAACAGTTTCAGAAGGTAAGACTACGTTTAGTAGAGGT